>JADLZK010004913.1:0-432795 GCA_015847255.1 Hyparrhenia diplandra | reverse complement strand
CTAGCAACTGCCAGGATCAAATAGACGCAGCGCGGAGAACGTCATTACCCCGAACTGCACAACCGATGGCAGCAGGCCAGGGCCCCATCGCAGCTCAAAAGCAATAGCACGAGGATCACGAGCTTGCTTGTCGACGTACGCAAAGGACATCTATACTACGGCTTCCAAATGGAGGGAGTATATTAAATTGCATGGCTTGCTTTTTTCTAGATTGTGTAAGGTCACTATTCAGGCACAGGAACGAATCATAGAGTCATTGTCTTCTTTTGTCTTCATCTTTAATCTTCAAATTTCCACACTTTAGCCTTAAATGCAACTTCTTTCTTCCCGCTTTCTTATCAGTTTGTTCGCAATAAAGCTTCTCATGTTTTGATTTCGGAAAATTCATGATTTGTTTACCCACCGTGTCATCGGTTGCAGTTCTATACTTTATGATTTTTTAAAGTCTATCAAAAAATAACATTCTACAATAACATGAGACAACATTGTTAGGGAAGCTAATCACAAGTGCATGCATGCAAATGATAACAGCCAAATACAGGGGATACAAAAGGAAAAGGAGTCGACGATATATGCGTCTTTTACCATAGTGTTTATTTTGTTTGACCAATTTCTAGAAAGTTATTTTATTTTTGGGATGGAGGGAGTGTTCATAAAACGTGCTTTTGAATATATTCAAATTTTTATTGGTAACATTTCATATATAGCCAAGAGCCCCTACAACATAAAAAAGAACAAAGAGGAGGGCGTTTTTTGGTGCGACATTTCGCTTTGAGTCTGCCCATCCGCCACCCTATGCGAACCGAAGGGAAAAACAAATCATCCATGCGACCGATAAAGGAAGGAATTAACCACGTAATAAAAGGAAGGAATTAATCATGCAATAAAGAAAGGAATTAACCACGCAATAAAAGGAAGGAATTACCCACACAATAAAAAAGAAAGGAATTAACCACACAATAAAGGAAGGAATTAACCACACAATAAAGGAAGGAATTAACCATGTAATAAAAGGAAGGAATTAACCACACCGTAAAAAGGAAGGGAATTAATCGTGCAATACATATACGCACGCAATACACCCGCACAAGAAAGGAAGACATTTCTTCTTATCACAACCTACAACTTCAGACGTCCTAGAGAAGGATTTTCCACGCCGGCTGAATCGAGGGCGACACGACGCGTTCATCTCCGATCGGCTTCCGACGCCTCCTCGCAGCACAACGACGGCTGCTACCTTCAACATCATCACCGCGCTGCGGGCCATCCTCGGGCGCCCGGAGGACGCGGGAGAATGGAGGGACGCGGGAATCAGCTCCGCCCGAAGCCGGAGCCACAACCGCCATCAACATCGCGCCCTTACTGCGCACTTGTCTTCGCCTCTAAATTCAACTACAAGGTGCATTGCTCATGAGCCTACTACACGGCCTCCGTGTTGCGGAGCCATGTCTCCGCTTGCAGCCATCCCTTAAGATCGGTCGACCACGCTAGAAGTATTTGTTGCCAATTTTGGTTTCATCAATTATGATTTAGATTTTTGTAGCAAAGACCTCATCCAAGCCAATTATTAACACCATACTGCCATGAATAACATTATTTTGCAAAGAGGAGGAAAGAACCTTTTGATGCCATACCGGGATTGCAAATTTCTTAAATAGATGCCTTAAAAATCTATAACGATGACAAGAAATTGATTGTTGTCAATGAGTACTCAAGTTCATTGTGTTACTTTCACAAAAAACTTGTTTGTATTAATTGTCACTTTAATATCATTATTGAATTTCGTGTTATTGTTATCTAATCATGCGATCCATATTTTTTTTATAAAATTTAGTTATCAAATAGCAACACACGGGCATTTAACTATCTTGAAAAGTCTATAATATAGAGTGTGTAAGCCTACGATGTTGCGTGATTACTAGACTCCGTGTTAATTTTATAAACTTTATTTTTTTTTATTAAATGTCATTTTAACTTCGTATTTAATTACATAGTATTGTAATTTTATCATGCGATCAATGTTTTTAGTATAAAAGTTTAGTTATCCCGTAGCAACACCCAGCCGTTCTACTAGTTGAGTATTAATGTTATGATATGTTATATTAAGGGCCGGGGTCTCAGACTTGAATTCCCACTTTAGACCCTAGAGAAATGAGGACCGACAATGGCCACCGGGCTTTTGTTCTTGAGGATGAAAGAGTCAAAAGAAAGCCAATTTTTAATATATTTTTTAAATTATACTTTTTGAAAAATATTTGTTCAATTAAACTATACTAATACCACCGATTGAGGCTTTGGAAAGTGCTTACCACCTAGATTCAACCTACGGAAAAGTACTTACCACCAATATTGATATGACATTCACATGTTTATCAAGATGGCTTTAAACAAAAATATTATGAACTATAAAATTATTGCCTTCTAATTTACTGCCTAGGAGGACAAGCATCACCAGGACCTTTAATTATTGCCTTGCGGTCGAGCGTCAGTCCACATTGGAATTGGCATCGCCCGCCAAATTACCTTTGTTGTGCTCGCCGAAAGCCCAACTTTTCGTAATACCAATGGCTTTTCTAAGACCATGTTTCAATAAGGCAGTCTCAATGCATGATTTACCTTCCGGTTTTCAAAGCTGAAACTTATCAAGAAATGGTATCTCTCTCAATGAATAGTTTCACTACACGGTTTTGTATGGTTATTTAGCCTCATGTGAGTCCCACAGCTCTCTCTCCCGTTTTCCTTCCCTTTCCCGGCGACTGCTTTTCCCTTCCGCACCCTTGGCCGATGGAGCCGATGGAGCTTGTGTCCGGGGCTGCGCTCGACGGACTCGCAGCGCGTGGTTGCCGAGAGGTCGTGTTGGACCTGGCAGTGGCTGGGCGCGAGGCTGGCGTCGGCGCCGGGCGTTCGCGGGGAGGGGCTACATCGACGCATATAGTAGCGGCCAGCCAGTCCCCAACCGCTGCGAGGGCGCCGCCGCGCCCAAATGAACTCGCGACGTGGCGGGAGGGACCTCGCCCGCGCCTGAGGGCTGTCAGCGCTGTGATGCGACAGCGCTTCATATCCGGGCGGCCACGCCCGCGGCGGAGGGGTTTCGCTCGCCTGCGGGCCGGGAGCCGCTGGCCCCGGGCGGACTCGGGCGGATGGCGGAGTGCGCGGCCGGTGGAAAGGCGGAGCTCAGCGGCAGCCGTGGGTGGGGCCTCTACCGCGGGCTTCGGGCCGCGCCGGCCGCCGATTAGCAGCCGCCCACGTGGGCCGGCGCGACGCATCGCGTAACGCAGATGGGCCACCGCTCGCTGGAGCTGGCCCCCTCGACGCCGCACTTCGCCCCCGCGTGCCTGCGGTGTCTCCCTGGCCGATGCCGGCGCAGCCGCCCCGAGCCGGCCCGCCGGGTCCGCTAGAGCCCGATGCCCGGCGCTTCGTCCCACGCCTCGCAGCGCCATCGGCTGGAGGCGCGTCCCGGCGCCGCGCTCGCCCTCATGCCCCGCGGTGCACTCCCACCGCCGCCCGGCGAGCCGCGCCCGTGCATCGAGCTGAAACACACTGCGGCGCAATTCTCACCGTCCCGGGGCGGGCGGAGCCACGTGCCTGGCGGGCCCGAAGCACTGCTTAACGGGCAGCGCGGTGCCGCGGCCAGCGAACGCACCGTGGCGGGCGACGGCTGCGACCACGGTGACCGGCGGAGATAGAGAAGAAAAGTCATGATGAAACCGAGGAATGGCCTCGGTGCGGGGTTTCCGCGGCCCGTTTCGAGTTTTGGAAGCAGTGCGGACCGATTACCGTGGCCATGAAACGAATCCGTGCTCTCTCCTCAGGTTCCGTACGATGCCGTGGGGCACCCTTATTAATTGTGCATGAAATCCCCATGAAAACCGAGGCCCCTAATAGAGCCAAGTGCTTGGCTATTAATCAAGTGCAAGAGCCAAGTTCTATAATAGTGATATTTTATTTATCTATAAGAAACATTATTATTGTTAGTTTTTACCCATGTCCCATTTTCTATCCTAATTCTCCTCATATTCACTTGTTGTTGCTTCCATGCTCCAGCTTGATCCACCACTACATATGCATCCGTGGGTCGGCTTGTTGTTTGCATGAGAAAGCTAAGCTCTCCTTTCTCTCCTTCTTTCACTCTTCCCATCCAGTATTTGCCTAGCTATAAGTCAATTATTATGCCTGCTTTCTAAGAGTATTCTCAAGGAGCAGCTCAAAAGCCAACTATTCTCTGATGTGGATAAAGAGAAGTGGAAGTACAAAGTCGTCTCCTGATGAACAGGTGCTGAGCTCGCACAGTTTGCCCTGAAATGTTAGTCTGCCTTTCAGGACCCACATTCATTAGCTGTACAGCTAGCAAAGTTTTATTTCATTCTTACAGGTCAGCTGGTGGTTTACATGGTGCTGTTGAAGACTCCCTAAGCTGAATGGTACAAAACTAATACCAAAGTAAAGACGACCGAAAGATGGAACGACCGATCCACTTCACAAAGGTTGGTGCCCAATGGGGAACGCCACACCAGTTTTGACTGTGTGCTCTGTATAAACGTCAAACGTCACGGAAGAAACACTGCATCATCTCTTTGCTTCCGTTGTTCTTTTGGCTAGTAGCGCCTGCTTGAACATTGTGAAACTTCCACTAACTGAGGATCGCTTTCATTTTTCAAGTATTTGAAATCTCAAAAGGCAGTTTAGCTTGGCCGCCATTCTTCATGGATATTTTATTGCGCCGTGTTCATCTTCAAAGCAATCCAGCCAGACTCACCAAGGTGCAAGTATGGGTTCATCAAGGAAATTTCTCTGTTTGCTACATACTGCCTTTTAGTCGTGTGGATAAAGAGTCTTTTTGTTACCAGCTTTTATTTCCCTTGTCTTCTTTTTTTGCCTCTTGCATTGAACTTTTCCTTTGTTGTCCTATCCTTTTTTGGGCTTTTTCTTGTAGTTTGGATCTGTTTTATATCTCCCTTCATCACAAAATAAATTGTCTTTTAAAATCGAGACAAATAATACGCCATTATAAAATTACATATATACCCCTACCTAAAAAGGTAAGGCAACATGTAATAATTGCACATTGGCAAAGACAAACTTGCAAAGGTACTAGTTCTAAAAGGGTACATTTATTGTTGGAAAATTTTTTGAATATCCTCAGAAATTTACTTATTTGGAGACTGAGCGGGTATGTTTTATTAGTATTAACCAATACGGACTTCAATTAGTTGCCCCTCCTCTTTCCTTATAAAAATGCACATGTCGTGCAGACGATGTCTATGTTTGTACCCGTTGATCTATCTAGCGTGGTGATCGCCATGGAGGTGCTCCTGCTGGCGGGCCTAGAGGCAAGAATTCTGGAGTTTCCATTTCGCAGTGCCTCCAGGACCAAGGGCGATGCTTCAAAGTATACCCAAGAATCACGAAAAAGCCGGGAATGGTACCGTTTGCAAGCAGTAACGTGTCATCATTTTCTGAAATTTAGGGAGCTCAATGTCAAACAAAGTGGGACTGCATCCATGTGAACATATAGTGACACCACCATTGTCAACGTGGGACCTCCGCGGCGGAGGCCATTTTTCACGCCAACATCCAATGGGGAGATGACTTGGCGACAGGCAGTACCTACCCCTTTATTTTCTCTTAGAATCTCTCTATATGCACTGATTTGGCGTTGCTCACATAATATATAGCCAAATCTTTCCTTTTCCCCAAATTTCCAGTTTTGTCGTGTGTTGAGCATGATCAGGCATTTTCTTTCCGTGTCTTAGCAGTATCCTTGTCCCAATAATTGGTGTTCATCCAGTGATCTGATCCTACCATAATAAAAAATTCACCATGTCAACAAAAAAATATTCAGATGGTGTATTTACCAAGACACCAAAGAAACACCCATATCTGCAAATAAATTCTTAGAGGGGCATCTTAGACGTCACATGCAAAAATGGACATCCTATAAGACCCACCTAAGCAAGGGGATCAACCCATTTATATAGTAGGATTAAGTCTATTTTGACCCCCAACTATCATTAGTAAAAGTTTTTTAATTATCATTGATCATAATATGATCCATTATAATTTTAAAATTATCATTAATAAAAAGTTCCAATAGTATGAACTAGGATAATATCCTAGGTGGCTCAAACCATGCACCGGCAGTGATACAATAACTTTGCGGTTAAAGATAAGAACCGACAATGATATTCCAATGCTAGGTCGTGGTTTTTGACCTAGTATCGCCAAAATAATATCACTATAATATCAGCACCGACTTTTTGTTTGAGCCAAAGAATATAAGATCAAATTTTGTAGCTTGTTATTTTGTTATATTACCTTTGATTCTCATGCTTTTGTTTTTTGTCATTTTAGAGAGTATTCCGCATAAATATTTCATAACCTAATATATAAAAAACAATAAAAGTGTAGATAAATATTTCATTGCACATAAATATTATCAATAAGTAAATCTAAATATATAAATTTTTGCACAAACATGCTAAAAGATAAAGTAATTTATTATATCCATTTTTTGGCGCCACAACTCTTGCCTTGTCTAACTTTGGCACTTCAATTATCAAAACCGTTCAATTTTGATCCTACGAGACCAGTTGTGAGAGGTTTTGAGGATGGCTCTAGGCTCCAAAATTGAACCATTTTGATTGTTCATTTGTTAAAGTTAGATGGTTCACCCACCAAAATATGGGTTTTGATTCTATACTTTATGAGTTTTAAATTTATCCAAAAAATAACATTCTACAAAAAGTGTGAGACATTATTGAGGAAATCTAATCACAGGTGCATGCATGCAAATGATAACGACCAATAAATACGGAGATAAGAATGAATTTCTAGCAACTTTAGGATAGATTTGCAAAGATGATAAAAGACCATGCTACCCCTCATTAAAGCTGTTGAATCTTAATTACTCTCCAGTTACCAAGAAGTCTAATTAAGTAGTGTTGTTTCGAGTATCCAATAACAGCGTAGGAGAGAGGTGTTTTGTTAAATGCAACCAAGACTACGAGAGATATTAATGTGGATCGGTGGACCACTCATCTCTAGAAATTGATTCTTTTGGAGACAAATTTTTTAACGTAGAAATTGATTCTTTTAGGGACAGAGGAGTACAAAAGGAAAGGAGTCGACGATATATGCGTTACGTTACCACAATCATTATTTTGTTTGAAAATTTCAATAAAGTTGGCTTTATTTTGGGATGGAGGGAGCATTTCATAAAAAGTGCTTTGGAATAATATTTCAAAAATTTATTGGTAACATTTCATATATACCCAAATGGAGTATTAATGTTATGATATGTTTATATTGAGGGGTCTTGACTTTAATTCCCGCTCTAGACCCTAGAGAAACGAGGACCGACAATGGCCAGGGCTTGTTCCCGAGGTTGAAAGAATCAAAGAAAAACCAAAGTTTTTTATATATTTTTTAAATTAGTCTTTTTTGAAAAAAATATTTGTTCAAATAAACTATAGTAATACCACCAATTGAGGCTGTGGAAAGTGCTTACCACTTATTGAACCGGCGGAAAAGTGCTTACCACCTATATTGATATGACATTCAGGTGTCTATTGTAGACCTGTACATTAAATTGAATATTTAGCTATCAAGATGGCTTTAAAACGAAAATATTATAAACTATAAAATTATCGTCTTCAATTATTGCCTAGGAGGACAAGCATGATCTAGACGGACCTTTTAATTATTGCCTTCCAGTCGAGGCGCTATTTGGGATCTAACTTTGATTCTCAAAAAACTTTCATCCCGAAACTTTGAAGTTGCGAGGAAAGTATCAAATGGAACCATCGAGAGGACAAAGAAGATGGCGAAGTTGACTTACACAGTAAAGTAAGAGTTTCACCAAACCAGGTCAAAGATTCTACAAAGCGAAAACCCGCGAAGATGGCGGGAGACACCACGGACGTAAACTTTCGCTAAAAGAGCTTCATGACAAGAAACTAAAAAAGAAATAAGACCCCGAAGGTATTGGGCGAAGATGATAGCGTCGGCTTAGCCAAGATTCAGGAAACACCAGAACCCAATATTTGCGGCGAAGATGAAGATAGCTTCGCTAGATTGACAAGTCTTAGATTGTTTCGAATGTAAACTTTTGTATTACTCTAAACTTCCGAAGTCAAGGTCCCCTATAAATACCCCCGACATTCTCTGCAAAAAGAGCATGTAAAAATGGCCATTTGTAAACCGTTTTCCATCAATAAAGTGTTGAGCTGTTATTTCACCCAACATCTTGGCGCCCACCGCTTGTGTGTGTGTCTCGGTTATTCCCACGACCATCTAGGCCCATGGCGAGACCCAAGAACAAGGCGGCATCATCAGCGAAGAAAGATCTCGGAAGATGAAGTACCAAACAAGCGAAGACAACTTAACAAGAGAAGAACTTCCCCAAGAAAACAATGAAAGCGAAGAAATAAGCGAAGACTCAAAAGTCTAGAAGAAGAATTGAACAAGAAAGAAAAAGAACTTGAGGCTTGCGGACTCAGAACCGAGAGAAAAGACTCGGAAAGCAAATAATAGAAGAAGCTGAAGCCAAAATTAGAAGATTGAACAAAGAACTTGATGATCAAGAAAAAAAAGTCACGATCCACAGATGAACCAAGTTCAACAAATAAAAGCAATCAAGATAAAGAAAAAGCTTGCAAACACAATAGATCCGCAATCTCCACTATCAATAAGAGATTTACAAATGGCAAAGATGGCCAAAAGGCTTCAAGTTCAACATTATCCCAACATATGAAGGATTATCGGACCCAAGACAATTCCTCATGAGCTTGAAGCCACAGTGGAATCCGGAGGAGGTGATGATACAACTCTAGCAAAAGCCCTCATAATGGCAATGAAAGGATCAACCCAAAAGTGGTATTCTTCGATCAAGCCAAGATCAATGAAAACTTGGGAACAATTGAGAACAACTTTACTAGTTGACTTTCAAGGATTCCAACACATAGGGCTAACAAGCGCCGATTTGTTTGACATCAAGCGTTATCCAAAAGAGCCAATAATCCAATATTACAAAAGATTCATCCAAATGAAGACTAAAATCCCAAATGTTCGGATGAAGTTGTCATTATAGAAGCTATCGAGGCCCTCGAGCAGGACAATTGTCTTCGCATCTAAGAAGAGAAAAGACCTCGCGGTTGCACAACTTTATGAAGAATTTCAAAAATATGCAAGATCGAGATGAAGACTACGAAAAAGAATTGATGAAGAAAATGCCCAAAAAGAAATCAAGCGAAGCCAAACAATCAAAACCACAAAACTTTGAGTGAAGACATTATCAATATCAGCCCCCACTTCGCATCAACCAAATAAACAACGAACAAAGTGAGAAAACATTCCAAAGACAAAACAATCGGCGAAGTCAATTTAAGAACAAAAATTATAACAACAATCGAGAGGGGGATTCAATCAAGCAAGATTCGGAGAAAGAAGAATTTTAAAGCCGGAAGAAATGTATTGCATTGTACATGGCAGGGGTTGGTCACACTTCCAAGATGTGCCCAATGGTAAAGAAAAGTATTGAACAAGTCCAACAAGAAAACAAGTTGATGGAAAATCAAAGATCAATCAATCACCTAGCACAAAAGCAAGCTCATCCTAGAACCAAGGATATTATAATCAAACTTCAATCAACAAATGTTACCGGGACCACCTCCAATTTACAATTGTCAACCACGCAATGGCTCCACCCTCAATGGGGACAAATGCAAATGTCACAACCCCGAGGCTTGTAGCAAAACAACATCATAGGCAATCAAAACAACAATTCCCCCAATTTCAACAAAAAAACACAATAATGCCAAGCGAAATAATGACAATATGTGGGGAAACAAAGATAGAACATGCAAATAACAATGAAAGAAGAAATTATTTCGAAGAGTCAACTCAATATCAATGGAGGGTCCATTCAAAAAACAAGGTGGTCACACCAACCCATCATATTCACGAGAACAAGACATGAAACTTAAAGACTATCCACACATGGATGCAATGGTAATAGAAGCCAACATCGAAGGATGGGATGTTTCAAAATTTAGTGATGTAGGAGGCTCAGCGGTCATTTTGTTGTTCATCAACTTTGATGCAATGCACATCGAAAGACAAAATTTTGGGGAAGAGCGTAACACCCACTAGTTGGCTTCGGTGGAAAAGGATAAATTCAATTGGAAGAATCGTGTTGCAAGTCATTCAAACTCCAAACAATGCAAGAATAGAACAAATCACCTTTGATGTGGTAGAAATGCACAGCCAATACAATGCCATCTTCGAGAAGGGAAGTTTGAATGCCTTTGAAGCGAGAATCAATTACTCATATCTACGTATGAAAAATTCCAGCAATCAATGGTCCAATCACAATCCACATGGAGACCAAACCGAAGCTAGAAACATTGAAAAAGATTCAACCTGGCTCAAAATAACATTCACACAATCAAACAAGATGGAGAAGAAGAAGACGAAACAGAAAAAACGAAGCCCCCAAAAAAAAAAGAAAGACATGTTCTTGTGCGAAGAAAAACCAAAAGCATACCACTTTGGACCAATGATAACAAACAAGAAAGTCACCATTGGCAAAGATTTAACCGAAGAAGAAGAAAACAAACTCATGAATTTTTTTGAGAAGTAATCAAGATGTCTTCGCTTGGTCAGCAAAAGACTTAGAAGGAGTCAGCAGATAACATAGAACACACCGTTTGAATGTTGATCCAAAACATCAAGCCAAAGAAACGAGGCTAAGAAAAATTATCCGAAGACGAGAACAATTGCAATTCAAAGATCATTGTTAGACGCAAAAGTAATAAGAGAAGTCCAATTTACAACTTGGCTAGCAACTATAACATCGTCATGGTGAGGAAAAGAATATGAAATGGAGAATGTGCATAGATTTTCACAGATTTAAACAAATCTTGTCCCAAAAAGACAACTTCCATTACCAAGGATCGATACCCTTAGTGGATCAAGCCCACAGAAGTGAAATGCTAAGTTTCTGGATTGTTTTTCTAGATGTCATCAAATCTACATGAAAAAAGAAGATGAAGAAAAACAAGCTTAATTACCCATTTGGAACTTATTGTTCCCAAAGAATGGCAGAAGGGCTTCGCAATGCGAGGATCAAGTTTCATCGAGAATGACTTCGGTTGCTTTGAAGGATCAAATTGGCAACAACCTATTAGCTTATGTGGATGACATAATAGTAAAAGCAAGAAAGAGAAGACCATATTCAAGACTTGCAACAAACATTTGAGAACTTAAGAAAATTTTCAAACTCAACCCCTGAGAAATGCACCTTTGGAGTACAAAAAGGAAAATTCCTGGATGGCGTTTCAGCAAAGGGCATTGATCCAAACCAGAAAATAAAGGCGGTCATGGAAACCGGGGTTCCAAAGAACATCAAAGACATCCAAAATTAACAGGAAGGTTGGCTTCCTGAACAGATTCATTTGAAATCTACGAAAAATAAGTTTCCCAATCTTCCAAGCACTAAAAGGCTCGAACAAAAAATTTTGCCTGGGGACAAGAACAACAAGATGCATTTGAGGAGATAAAAAAGTATCTTTCAAATCCAAGAACTTTGACAACTCGGATCCCGATCAAGAACTGCTATTATACATCACAGCATCAGAGAAAGTAAGGTATGGCTTTCTAGTTCAAGAAAAAGAAAAGAACATACAAAGAAACAAGAGCCATTTACTTTGTTTCCGAAGCCTTTATCGAGGATCAAAGGTGACCTATTCGTAAATAGAAAAGATAGCATATGCAGTGCTCATGGCAACAAGAAAGTTGAAGCACTACTTTCAAGCACACAAAGTAGAATCCTAACAAATCACCCACTCAAAGATGTATTGCAAAGTTGCAAATCATTCAGGAAGGCTTCAAATGGGCAGCAGAAATTTCCCAAGACTTCATTGAATTTGAAAAAAAAGAACAATCAAGTCTCAAGTTCTAGCGCGCATTTTATCTCGCATTGGACACGACAACAAATCACGAAGATCAAAAAGACATCAAGAATGGACCCTCACTTGTCAAGAATGGACAATCAATTGTGATGGAGCATGGGGCTCCTCAGGGGCTGGAGTAGTGCAATAATAACCGCCATCCGCATCAAATGAAATATGCATCAAAGATTGGAATTTCGATGTACAAACAACATGTGAGGAATATGAAGCAAGTACTGCTTCGGGCTTCGCAAGGCAAGAGCAATGGGATTACAGAAAATCTTGATCAAAACAGATTCTCAAGTTGTTGCAGACATGTATGTGGAAAAAGCTACAAAGCAAAAGATCCTGAACTAGCAAAATATTTGCAACACATAAGAGATCAAGAAAAACACTTTGCTTGAAGGTTTTTCAAGAAGAAGCATCTCAAGAACAAATAATGAAGAAGCCGATGAAATTGCAAAAGGCAGCAGCACAAAAGTGAAATTGCCACCAGGATGTTTTCTATCAAATTCTTTCAGAATCATCAATCAAGGCAAAAATGGAAGAACCAAAATACATCCATATCATTGAAAGCCGAAGATGGAGATCATCCATAATAGCCTTTTTAAAAGGTTTCTATGAGCCAGAAAACGAAGTCGAAGAAATAAGAATGAAGCACAAGACAAAAATTACAAGCTCAACAACAATCAACTTTTTGCAAACATGGCATTTAGAACCATTACTCAAATGCATTTCATAGCGAAGAAGGGTAAAAAGAATTAGTGCAAGAAATCCACTGGTAATGGCACGTGTGGAACTCACATGCAGGCCAAGAGCCATAGCAGGAAAGCGCCGTGAACAAGGGTTCTATTGGCTACCTGAAAAGATAGCAAAGGATATAATAAAGACATGTCACAAGCGGTCAAATTTCAGCAAACAAGTCAAAATGCTCCCGGCAACCCAATTCAACAAATGAGCCAACTTTGGCCACTTGCAAGATGGGGGAATCGATATAATTGGGAAATTACCTCCAACTCAAGGCAACCATCAATATGCGCTTGTAGCGGCAGAATATTTCACAAAAATGGATTGAAGTTGAAGCCTATAACAAAACATGTCATCAACAACAATGAAGAAATTTCTATGGCAAAACATCATTTTGCGAGATTCGGAGTCCAAGACAAATAACTTTGGACAATGGCACTCAATTTGATAGCGAAGACTTCAGAGAATATTGTTCAAAGTCTCGGGAATACAACTTTGCTTCGCATCAGTAAAATACCCTCAATCAAATGGTTCAGTTGAAAGAGCAAATGGAATCATATGTGTTGGAATTTCAAAAACTGGTGGGATTACCAAAAGGACAAATGGGTCGAAGAATTGCCAAGAATAGTTTGGAGTCATAATACAACAACAACAAGATCCACAAAGTTTACTCCATTCAAGCTATTATATGGAGATGAGGCAATGTCCCTAGAAGAAATCCAATTTGAGGGACCAAGAACAAATGTGCAAATGACAAGCGAAGAAGATCAAAAGACAAGCAAAGATCTGATTGAAGAAGAAAGAAACCAAGCATTGCAAAAATCTAAAAAATACCAAGAAGAAACAAGAAAATGGTACAACAAGAAAGTGGTGAAAAGAGAACTACAACCAGGAGACTTTGTTTTCAAAAGTAAAAGAAATGAAGACACCGTGGGAAAATTCCAAAAGTGGGAAGGACCATTTGTCATAACAAAAACAAACAGGAAGGCTCATATCACTTGGAGAATCTCAAGGGAGAAGAATTAAGCCATACATGGAACATCAGAGACCTTTCGGTAAGTATTATCCCTTAGAAGAAATTTTCAAAATTTTGTAAATATGCAAAAAAAGTAGATTTCTTTTAGAGGCATTTTTACAAATCCATATAAAAGAGTTGCACTCTTTTTCCCACTGAGGGAAGCCTTCGCAGGTGAGTGGTTTTAACGAGGCGCATTCTATTGTAAATTCTCATATCAAATATAAATGAAAGAGCGTAGTTTCTAGAAAAAAGGCTCATACTAGTTATAACAATTTTCTTTTTTAATAGAAAGAGCAAAAGGGTATACTCTTACATGACGGCATATCTATTAAAACTAAAAATAGGTGCAATTTTTTTCAAAAAAAAAACAAACAAAATTTACTACCTATATATAAATTCTCTAAGGAAAATTTTGACTTGAAGCAGTCTTAAGTCTTAAGCTCTACTTAAAAGAGGAAGCGGGATAGCGTTTCAAAATTCTCTAGGGGAGAAAATTTTGACGGTAAAGCAGAGAGATGGCTCCCCTTACGCCAAAAGAGGAAAGGGGCGGCGTTTCAAAATTCTCAAAAGGAAAATTTTGACTTGAAATGAAGTCTTAGCCCAGCCCATAAAAAGGCGGGGCGGCGTTTTTTTTAAAATTCTATAAGGAGAAAATTTTGACTTCGAAGCGAAGTCTTAGGCTCCCACTTTGCAAGGAAGGGGCGGCGTTTTCAAATCTCTAAGGGAGAAAATTTTTTGACTTCGAAGCGAAGTCTTGGCTCCCACTGCCAAAAGGATATGGGGATCGACAAGCAAAATTCTCTAAGGAGAAAATTTTGACTTCAAAACAAAAACTTAAGCTCCCCACTTACTAGCAAAAAGAAGTGACGACGTTTCAAAAATTCCTCTAAGAGAAAATTTTAACTTCAAAACGAAGTCTTCGTCACACTTGCAAAAAAGAAGGGAACGGCGTTTCAAAAATTCTCCAAGGAGAAAAATTCCCGACTTCAAACGAAATTCTGCGTTCACACTGCAAAAAAAAGAGGAAGAAGGCGATGTTTTCCAAAATTCACTAGGGGATATAATTTCAACTTCAAAACAAAAAAGATAATCATACAACAACTTTCATCCTCCAACTGTACCAAAACAAAATATAAACTTCGAGAACAATATTTTTTAGTCGCTTTCCAAGCAAAAGAGTTAAACAATCACACACAAACATCCAGATTGCAAAATTTCGAAAATCAAAAGAAAAAATGGGTATCCTCAGAGGCAACACTGGTTGCCGCCTCACTAATATATCTTTTACAACTTCGTCACTTATTTCATCTACCTCATTCCGCAAGTTTAGCGGAAAGCTTGGAGAAGTGCTCCGAACAAAGATGATCAAAATAAAGAACAAACACATCGTTACATCCCAAAGAAGTTTCATGCTAAAAAATAAGACACATTAAAACAAAACATACCTGCCCGGAAAGCACTAAAATCAACAACTTCGAGGTATTTTATAACCGGTTTTTGACTTAAAATTTTCAAACTTGTCCACAACAATGTTTCAAGGTTAAACCTCACCAACATCTTTCGCCAATAATCCAATTCCACGAAGTTTAGGAACACAAAGTTACCCGTCAAAATCATTGGTGGCATTACAGCAACAACATCTGTGAAGGGCGAGGAACCTGCGCGGGGATGTATCATAATAAAAAAAGTTAATACACTTACACAGAAGTTTTCAACATTCAACTTCCTCACAAACACTCAAAAGAAAAACTAAAACTAAAGTCTACAGATCTCGGCTCACCTAACACGTGCCATCTCTCGCACTTCTTTCGCCTCTCCTCCATCCGCTTTTTCAGTAAAGTCCTCCTCCCGAGCACATGTTCCTCAAGCTAGTGTTTTAATAACAAATACCAAATCAAAAGCACAAACAAAAAACAAACATCTATCGAAGATCGTACACCAACCTTTATCCATCTTTTCTTTTCACCTTCGAAACAAGGTTTCCTCGCCATTATTGGTACCAATAGTTTCTTCTCAAAAACCTTCTTTGCAAAAGAAGTTGAGTTCGAGAAGAAATTGCTTCACTCATTTCCCCTCGAAGTGAATTTTAAAAATCATTGCTAGCTTGGGTCTTTGTAAAAGTGTGATCGGCTCGGCCTCGCATCATATGAAATATGCCCGAGTGGCGCATTACGTAACACTAGAATCAGCGGAGGTCTGAACGACCACATGTCTTCATACCGACGACACAACCAGCCTGAAAAAAGGGTCAAATTCACCAACTCCCAACATGGGTCCTCTCCGGCGCAAGACCCCACTTCTCATAGCTGTTCTTACAAAGTTCCCACATCCTCGTTGAACTTGCTAAGAAAAAGAACCTCGTCCATTTTCCTTCTTTTTCTTCTCAAAATAATGAGTTTTCCCCTAGTAAGTCCTAGCAATTTCAACCTTTGAAGCATCAATTTCTTTCGCTTATCTTCAATCGTGAGCCATCGCACTTATGTACTTCCCCTCCATGGTATGGTAGTCATCAACAAATTGACCCTCTCGTCTCTTTCTTTTTGCAATTTGTAGTTTAAGAGACTGAATCTCTTCTTTTAAAGCTTTCACGCGAGAAGCGGCGATGTTTGTTACCCGGCCTTTCCAAAGATTTTTCGCAAACTTATTTGCAAAAGAACACCCTACAAAAAGAAAAAAGCGTAAAAACATAAACCAAAAATTCGCCCATGGAGCTTATAAAAGTTAAAATTCAAGACACTTCATCTTCGCGAAACCAAGACAACAAAATATTACCTTATACATTAAAGAAAGTCCAAGATCAGCATGTTCAAGAGATCCTTCTTCGCCAGTCAGCTTCAAGGCCAGAAATCGTAAAATGCATCATCAATACATTTTCGATAATTGAAGCCCGGCTTCTTCGGCATCATACGAAGTTTGTCAACACCACCCACAATTTATAAGCATCTGGGCCTAACACCTTTTCATGACAGTATTCTCAAGGCGCTTCGACAAGATCGTATCGAACTTCATCAAGCTCAGCAAATCCTTCAGAACTTGAGGAGTAGGTCGCTTCTTGTAAAAAACTTTTTCATAGCACCAACATTTTCGACAACTTTATCTTTCGTGGATGTCGGCATCAGGAAAATAATCAACTTCAAAAGTCAAACAAAAAACACCCAAGGATCAACAAAGTTAGATATTCAAATACAAATATATATAAAAAAAGAGAGAACAAACAAAAAACAAAGAAAAATTTGACTCACCAACTTGTTCTCTTCTTTAAAGGACAAGGTATTTTCTCCTCGCGTCTCCAACATTGACAAAGAATCATTTAAACGACTTCCGATCACCGCTCAACATCCACCACATCGCCAAAATCATCAAAAGAAATAAACGCAGCCTTAGTTCCTTCGGTGAAGAGATTTTGATAGTTTCGATGTAAATTTCAGAAGCTTCTCTTTGCCACTTTTTTCTAAAAACAAAACATCAAAAATTCAACTTCGCTTAAAAATATCTTAACTTCGAAAATCACAGCTCAAGATACTAACCACCATCTTGAGTCGCAGCCCACCTCGCCAGCACCAATCCGCCAGAGCCCACGTTTTCTTCTCGTTTTTTCAACACGTCACCAAAGACACTAGCTCCTCAGTCTCTCAGTGAACTTTTCTTCCATAGATTTTTCAGCGTTTCAGAGCAGGAGCCCCGTATGATTCCCCGGGTTAACGTTGTATTAACGTAGAATCATGAACATCCTCGAGCCAACCGCCAATCCGTGCAAAACCGGCCCAAAGCGAAGGTAATCGTAGGTCCTAAAACACTTCTATTAGCACAACCTGAAGAATTGCAGGAGTTGACAATCCAAACCTTGAGAGGAGGGAGTAGAGGTACCCGAGTAGCATCAGCATACTAACTTCTTCGGTAATCCCGCACCACTAGAAGTGCCTAAGTTTTGTAAATAGCCCGGCGAGAGGAGTCAAGAACGGCGGCCAAACCAAGAGAAGCAAACACTAAACTAATTTTTCACCTCAAGGTCATGAAGGGAAGTACCCATCAAATCGCGATCAACTCCCCTCACCGCCGATAAATCAATAAGAGATTGCAAATCATCTTTTGCTTAGAAGTATTTTACTTTTTAGTCGACCAAGGATGGCTTCAAGAAGAACCTTAGCCGAGCCGCTTCCAGCTTTCACTTCGCCTCTTCCAACAGCCTTGGTTTCTTTATCCCTCCTAGAACGAGAATAAGCAAAAGCGTGTGGACGCTTCTAAGTAATATTTGCAATTTCAAAAGTCCCTGTTTAACCTCACATAGTCGCACCAAATAATCTCATCCATAAAAGTCCTTTCTTTTCATATACTTTCCAAGCGTATCACAGGCCTTAGCCTCCCACAGCCTTGGACAAAAATCCTCGTCCCTCATCATACTTCGCAGTCTAGTAGCTTCTTTATCCGGTAAAGATAAGTCTTCCGGCCGAGACTCTTTGGTATAAAACCGACAAATTCCCGCCCCTTTGCGAAGCGGCCAAACTCCGAGCTCCAATATACTTTTCGACAAGGTCACGAAGTACCTTGTTGCGAAGCCAAGCTTGTAAACTTTCAAGCACTCCACCGCAGACCTTGTGTTAAGATGTTCGAGGGTTTACAAGTAAATTGCGCTCTATGCATTCGCGTACCCAAAGGATACCTCTTAACAACGGCCTTCTTCGCCTTGTCACGCTTCTTCAACCATTGGAACTTTATGATAAAACCAAAATTTGAACCAGTTATCCGCCCATTTATTCTTTGCGTCGGAAAGCAATCTGCTTAGCTCGCGCGCAGCCTTGAAGTTGCAACAACCGGCACTTGATAACCTTACGTCCATCAATCATCTTATTGCGAAACCGGCAATGTAACTCATGAAGAGCACAGAATGCGTTGATGTCGGGTTGCACATTCGCCAAGCACTGCCCAGATAAAAACTGAAAGCCAAACTATAGCATTAGGCGTCAGAGTGGTGCATCTCGACGCTATAAGCCTTCAAAGACATCTTCAATAAAATCTTGACAAGGGAAGCGAAGCCTAGCACTAAAGTGATCCTTAAACACCACACATTCATCGGGGCTTTGGCTTCGTGTGGTCTCACTAGGATCCGGGACGCGGTATTGATCTTTTCTTAAGAATTCCAAATTTAACCATATTCTCATAATCTGAACTTTGCATTTTATCGGCCCCGAAGACAAGTGAAATTCGTCGTTCGCAACCAATTCCCCGACTCGATGCGGACACCCCAAGCAAAACCATCATCGATTTTTGTTTCTAAATCTTCGATTCTTCTTGGGAAAGCAAAAACCTTCTTTTCTTCTTCGCCATGACTAAAGAAAAATAAAACAACAAACTAAATCATAAGCAAAAGACTAAACACGAGACTCAAAATAATTCGGTGTAGAGATCACCCTCAAGTTAGAGATGAAAAACTTCGCAACAAAAAGCAACTTCATCACGCGGTAAGAGCCTTTACTACAAATTTTGGCTTCGCGTCGCTAGAAAAAAATTTTCAAAAAAGGTGGCCCTCTTCGAAAAAGATGAAGAAAAACGAGGGGGTTCCTTCGCTATTTATAGACCCAAACAAATCAAATAGTCAAACTAGCCATAAAAATAAAAAGTCCAACTTCAAAGTCCGGGACGACGTTTTCTAATACAAAGTTTTCATAAAAACTTGTTCGTGGGATTCATGCCTTTGAAGTCGGCCTTCGCCCCACGAGGGGGCTGCCGTGGGATCTAACTTTGATTCTCAAAAAAACTTTCATCCCGAAACTTTGAAGTTGCGGAAAGTATCAAATGGAACCATCGGAGGACAAAGAAGATGGCGAAGTTGACTTCTGCGTAAAGTAAGAGTTTCACCAAACCAGGTCAAGATTCTACAAACGAAACCCGCAAAGATGGCGGAGACAACTTCGCGGACGTAGGTTCGCTAAAAGAGCTTCGCGACAAGAAACTAAAACGAAGAAATAAGACCGTAAGGTATTGGGCGAAGATGATAGCGTCAGCTTCGCCAAGATTCAAGAAACACCAAAACCCAATATTTCGCTGAAGATGATGAAGATAGCCGCTAGATTGACAAGTCTTAGATTGTTTCGAATGTAAACTTTTGTATTACTCTAAACTTCTGGAAGTCGTCCCCTATAAATACCCCCGACATTCTCGTAAAAGGCATGTAAAAATGGCCATTTTGTAAACCATTTTCCATCAATAAAGTGTTGAGCTGTTATTTCACCCAGCAGGCGCTGTCCCATCGGAATTGGCATCGCCTGCCAAATTGCATTGTTGTGCTGGCCGGAAGCACAACTTTTCATATGCACCAATGGCTTTTCTAATGGTGTTCTCGAGGAGCAGCTCCGGACTAGCTATTCTCTGATGTGGATAAGAGAGAAGCAGTGAAGTACAAAAAGCTCGTCTCTAGCGATGAACACGTTGCTGAGCTCGCACAGTTTGCCATGAAATGTTAGTCTCTGCCTTTCGGACCCACATTCATGAGTTGTACTGCTAGCAAAGTTTTTTTATTATTTCATTCTTACAGGTCAGTTGGCGGTTTACATGGTGCTGTTGAAGACTCCTTAAGGTGAACGGTACAGAACTAATAGCAAAGTAAAAGACGACCAAAAGGATGGAACGACCGATCCACTTGACAAAGACCAGTGCCTAATGGGAACGCCAGACCAGTTTTGACTGTGTGCTGTGTATAAATTTTACGGAAGAAACTCTGGATCATCTCTTCTTCCATCGTTCTTTGGCTAGTAGCTGCTTGAACATTGCAAACTTCTGCTTAACTGAGGATCGCTTTCATTTTCAAACATTGGAAATCTGAAAAACCAGTTTAAGCTTTGGCTGCCATTCTTCATGGATATTTTTAGTCCGCTGTGTTAGTAAGTGTTCTAGTTAGAAAGAAATGACTTCATCTTCCATAGCAACCAAGCGAGACTCATGAAGGTGCAAGTATGGGTTCATCAAGAAAATTTCTCTGTTGCTACATGCACACAGTTACCGAAAAGTCTGCACCCCTTTTAGTCATGTGGATAAAGAGTCTTTAGTTACCTTTTTTTATTCTATTATCTTCTTTTTACCTCTTGAACTTTGCTTTGTTGTCCTATCGTTTCTTTGGCTTCTTTCCTGTAGTTTGGACCTGTTTCATTATATATTCCCCTCAGTCCTATAAGTTCACTTCTAAAACTGAGAGGAGAAACAATGCCACTATAAAAATTATTATATATATACCCATACCTATAAAAAGGTAAGACCACACGTAATAATTGCACCTTTGGAACAGAGAAACTAGCAAAAGTATATGTCCTAGATGGTCTATGGCCTAGAAGTTGTGGGACAAATTTTCAACGATAGAAATATACCGAGAGAGAGTTTGTTTTATTAGTATTAACCAATAGGGACTTTATGTGGCCCCCTCTTTCCTCATAAAAAATAGATGGGCGTGCATCCAAGTCTGTGCTGTACCCGCTGGTGGCTGGATGAGGAGAGCACCGTGATCGCAATGGAGGTGCCTAGCCTAGAGGCAACAGCGAAGGCTGGGCGTTTCCCATTTCGCAGTGCCTCCAAGGGTCTTCCCAAATACTCTCTCCGTCCAAAAAAAAAAATATGCAACTATGGGGATCGTGCGGGTTAATTTGACTAAAGGTTGACTAAGTTTATAGTATTTAATATTAATATTTATGTCTCAAAAATTATTATAAAAAATATATTCCGCCACCTAATCTATTGATACTAATTTTGTATTATAAGTGTTAGTAATCTTTTATATAAATTTAGTTAAAGTTGAATCGGTTGACTTCTCGAAGCGAGAATTGCATGTTTTGTGGGACGGAGGAAGTATGCCCGTGAATCACGGCAACGCCAGAATGGTACCGCTTTTTGCGAGCAGTAACGTGTCATCATTTTCTGAAATTTGGGGAGCTCGATGTCAAATAAAGTGGGACTACAGGCATGTGGACATGCAGTGACACCACTAACTTCTGTCGAGACCTCCGCTGCGGAGGTCATTTTCCTCACCAACATCGCAATGGGGAATGACATGACGACGGGAGCACCTATCCCTTTATTTTCTCTTAGAATCTCTATATGCACTGATTTATCAAGCTGCTCACATGGCATATATAGCCAAATCTCCTTGTCCTTTTCACCCCACATTTCCAGGTTTTGTCGTGTGTTGAGCATGATGAGGCATTTCTTTCCCCTTTTCATCTGCTCGTCCCAATATGTCTGCAGGTGCATTGCAACGGGAGAAACAAGCTATCAAAAGATATGCGTTTATAATTTATTTTATGTAAATTAATATTGGTAATAAATTCACAATGCTCTATTAAATCCATGTATCGATGAAAATGGGGAAACTGGATTTGTACCATTTAAAGAACCAGAGTTTAAAAAAATAGCATCCAAAAATTTTGCTTTAGAAATTTGGCATCAAAAAGATTGCTCCGATGTTGCCTTCTACCATTTCGGGCGGAATTGACGTTAACTTGGAATGATGCGCTGCTCGCGACCACCACCGCCCCACAATGGTGCCGCGAAAGACGGACGTTCCCACATCGTTCTTGAGACGTGAACCTCAAGGCGGCCTTCGCCTATGTCTAATCCTCGTCATCTAGGCCTGCCTTAGCGTAAAGCTTTCCTGCGTTGCGCCTCCGCTAAGATCTCCTTAGTCCTTAGGGGCTCTCCTCCGACTTCAATGGGTAGCCGATGGATGGTCCACGGCCGATGGCCATGGACGAAGAGCTATGCGATGAGGAGGGGCGCAACATCCAGTGCGGGGTGGAGGTAACGACAAACACCCGCGAAGATCCGGCCCTCCTCCACCACTTCGCCTGCGCGCCTTCATGTTTTGGTTTGTTTCCTCTCACACAATACTATGCCATCACCGAATCAGCCGGCTTATGCCATCAGCTGAACAGTCCTCTCTGGCTGCTGCGATGCTGAGACCCTCGTTAGCCCCTATCTGGTGGTGGGAAAAGGAGAAAAAAAATGGTGGAGGAGCTGCACGCACCATGAAGGAGATGCTCGAGAAGTCAGCGTCCCTTCTGCTGCGTGCATTTGTTACCCTCCTAAACCTCAAGGGGCCTTCGCCTATGTCATTAGTAGATAATTTAGAAGAAATATTATGAGGTTGTCTTAAATTATTATAGTAGCAGATTTGGTAGAGATGGGTAGTTTTGATGCAAATTTAGAGGGTTGTATTGAATTAACTTTCACATTGAAAAGTGTATGACATTTAGATACAAATTCAGAGAGTTATTTTGAATTATCATATCATTAATTATGGCATGTGGTTAATTTAGAAGTAAAATAATGAGGTTATTTTATGTGATTTTCATATGGCAGAGGTGGGTAACTTTTTATACAAAAATATATCCAATGACTATTATTGGCTGTAACGATTAGAGTATACCAAATTAAAGTCCGGATGTTTTAGTTATTGTTAGAGTGTTTAAAGTTTATCTTTGTTTGTCGTGCATCTAGTGAGAGTTAACGTGAAGGCTCTCTTTAAGGCTCTAATTAGTGACAGAAAAATTTTATGTATTCTTCCTAATGGAAGATCTTTTTTCGGTATCATATGTCAGAACCTATTTTAATAGATTTGAATAAACCTAAAGTTGTTTAACTTATTAGGAGGCGAGAACTATATTCTTTCTCAGAAGAGAGTAATAATAGTTGTGGTATTTATATATATATGCCTCCATATGGAATTGACTCGATCAATGTGCCAGCATTTGCCACATAACAATACTAACTATACAGAATTCATAGGCAGTCCTTGAACTTTAAAAATGCTATTTTCTGGTGTCATCTAGGTCAAAATGGAGCTCAACCCACTCGGTACACTGAAGTACCACGGTGATTGAGCGCTGACCTAGACCCAACATGGGGGGCACATGTCAGGTTCACCTCCGCCTAGCTTTTATTCCTCCTCTTGACACTTAGAACCCACGTGTCTATGAAATATTTCTCTTTTTAATTTTTCTCCCCTTTTATCTCTCCCACTCCTCTCTGAAATATATATTCTACTGATGAATCGGTCACACATGTTGAAGATAAGGAGATCGAGGTGCCCTTAACATATGGGCCGGTCTGTGGTCAATGTACAGTCACTATGGTAGTTCACTGCATGGAGCGGTTCAGACAGTTTGGGTCCAGTTGAGACCTGAACCCAAGTTTTTTGACTTAAAAAAATAGCACCTGTAGAGTATAAAGACCTAATGGCACCTCTTGCTAAGTTAAAAAGTACTCCACTATATATATAAGCTTGCTAGCAGTGCAATAATCATTTGCAAGTACACTAGCCATGGCACAAGCAGTGTGGTTTCTCCTCCTTGCAGCCACCGTGACAACCCATCTGGTTCCGGTGGTCGCGACAGCCAGGGCTGAGAAGACGGTGGCGGCACCATCGCCGCTGCCGACGAGTCCACGGCCAGACTGCCCTGACAGGTGCGGTGAGGTAATTATTCCCTACCCATATGGCATCGGTGAGCAGTGTTCCTGGCAGGGCAAATACAACGTCACTTGCAACCACGACTCCAACCCGCCGAGACCATACCTGGGCAACACCGAGGTCATCGACATCTCGCTGGAGTCCGGTGAGTTACGCGTCCGAGTTCCCCGTGTCGTCCCTCTGCTACAGCTCGTTGGACAACCGCACCACCGCCAGTGTTACATACGACGTTGAGCTGCTCCTGATCTCGGCGGCACGAAACGAGTTCACGGCAATAGGCTGCAACACGTGTAAGTTAAATTTGCTCTTAAGAGCATGTGCTCTCACCCTCTGGACCACAGGATACGCATTGTGATCCGTGCTAGCACACTTCTCAATGCACACTGCTCTGAGAAGTGTGCTAGTACGGATCACAATGCGTATCCTGTGGTCCAGAGGGTGGGAGCATATGCTCCTAAGAGCAAAATAACCGCTTCCGCTGCAACACGCTTGCGCTGCTGGAAGGCGGCCCGAGCTACTACAGCGGCTGCGTCCAGCTTCTGCGTCAGCTTGGACGCCACAGCTCACGACGGCGACAGGTGCACCGGGCTCGGCTGCTGCCAGACGCCCATCCCCAAAAACCTTAACCACATAGTCGTCAACTGGGGCACCGTCAACAGAGGAAACACCAGCCGCGGCAACCCAGTTTGGAGCTTCAACCCCTGCAGCTACGCCTTCGTCGCCGAGAAGGGTTGGTATGTACTGTAACTAACAACCAACCAGTCCATGTCTTATAGTTCTAAATTCCATTAGGCATTTTTCTTCAAGTACAAATGCATGTTAGAATGGCAGCACCAGAATACTCTCTTTATCTTCCAGATAATAAAGGAAGCTTTATCTCACACAACCACGTCAAAATGACTAAATCCAGGTCAACTTATGGCTTCTCTGTAATAACTAGAATACCATTATGTGCATTTAGCTATATGTATACGGTGGATGTTTATATTCTTATGGGCATTCTGAAAGAGAGAGAAATATATAGAGAGAGCTACTTTTGGCATAACATAAATATGGACTATGCTATATAAGCTTGTATCTTTACCAGAATTTTTTTACCATGGTGAAGAACTCTAAGGGCTCTATGTTTTAGGTATCATTTCGAGCAGGGAGACCTTCGTAACACTGTCTTTGTTAGGAAGTTTGGAAACAGAACCGTGACAGATGTCCCTGTAGTTCTTGACTGGGCTATCAGGGCGGATGGACTTTGTCCTTCCCGACAGAGAAAGATGGGGTCAAGGAAGAACCCACCGCTTCCGCCTGTGTCAGCGCTAATAGCCACTGTGTTAATGCCACGCACGGCTTTGGGTACCTATGCAATTGCTCCAATGGATACTCGGGCAACCCTTACATCATCGATGGATGCAGAAGTGAGTACTATGCATGCATTTCTTCTATGACATGTGCGTTCTTATTTATATTTTTAATAGCAAATTAATGTTTTGATTGAAGGATAGCAAATAGTCCCGTAGGATCACTGACTAGATCTTATATCCACTTTGTAACGGCATGATTTGGTTAACAGTTCAACAAATACTTGATAATGATTACTGACTAGGAGAAATGATGACACTATATATACCATATATACACATGCAGTACTTACGGTGTGTGTGTGTGTGTTTTTATATATATCTTGTACTGGCTGCCTAATATTTCTAAAAATGATTGCATATACAATGGCCCACGATCACTTGCTTAGTGACTAAAATTGGATCAAAATTCCATTTTGTTCATCATACCTTTGTACTACTAACTTAATTAGGACACACCCACTGCTACAAAAAAATCTTTTGGGAGGCGTTTTTCGATTTTTTAACTGTGGCAGGCAGGCCCGTGGCCTGCCTCGGTTAAAGTGAGGCACGCCGAGGATGGGCCACAAGACAAGCAAACGCCTCAGTTAATAGGTTAACCTTGATTAACCGAGGCGGTTAACATAACGCAACCGCCTCTGTTAATACTTGATTCCATGTGAGTACCATCTCTATCTACATGTCTAGCTTACGTCGTCTCCTTTGCTCAAAAAAAAAAAAAAAATCTTACGTCGTCTCCTACTCAAAACTCGCCAATCAAACATGTACCAATTTACAAAATACCAATATTTTGGTTCCATGTGGTTACCGTCTTTTACTACATGTCTAGCTAGCCAGCTCATGGGCAAAATCTTTCAATCTACTCTCACTCTCTTGGGCGTTGTGGTTAGTTAACATAGTACTCAAGACATCCATTATTAGATTGACTAAAAACATATCCACAGTACACTACCACAAAATCGATCAATTTTTGAGACTGACTATCTTATTCATAGATGCGGTCATGAAATGTGCTTGTCTCCCAGAATCCATAGTGATTTTTGAAGGTAGATAGACCATTTTTGGAGGCATACAATAAACTACCATCTCTATACGTCGTCAATTACAAAAGGCGAGCATCTTAAGAGGCTCATCTCTGTTAATCGTAGTCCAATCCAACAGCGTATTTCAACTCCTCACATGTATAAAATGTGATGTAACCATAGGCCAACAACCCATTGCAACTCCCCCCCTCTCTCTCTCTCTCTCTCTCTCTCTCTCGGGGCACCTCCCTCTCTCTTTCCCCCTCCCCTGCAGCTTGCGCTTACTCTCCACCGTTGCAGGGCAGCCACTCTCCACCCGTCCGTTCTTTATATTGCTAATGGCAAGGTATGACGGGGCGTGTGAGGTGCCGCCCGGGAGCGACAGGGTGACTGAGGCACCGAGCGAGGCGTTGCAACTAATGCACCAAGTAGGGTCACATCTTTCTTCACACCGCTACCACCTCCCTCTCTTCCACTCCTCATCGTCCCCATGTATGGCATGAGGACATGAGATCTTGTGGCCACAGCGGGATCCGTCAAGGATGGTGTGGGATTTGGAGGCCGTGGCAAGATCCACTGAGAAGGAAGTGGCCACAGGTGGATATGGCTGTCGTGATTCTCGGTGACGTTGGATGGCCAACCTACACATGCTCACCTATGAGCTATCCCCTTCTGCTCCTATGTATTTCATTCCACCCCTCATTTGCAGAGGGTGGTCACAAGGTAGTTCTACTCCAGCGGCGGCTACCTTGCCTTTATTCCTTCTCAAGCGCGCGGTGGAGGATCTTGGGCAGTGGCTAAACTTGGGCTCAATGGGATCGGTGTGGGATTGGCACTAGGCTTGATGACTTTGTTTTTAATTTTTTAACCAATTTTCAAAGTCAGGCCAGAGCACCACCTCTACTAACTGTGATTAATCATGGCACTTTGACAGAACTGGGCTGCATGTCCGTCTTTGAAAATATTTTTTGTCCGACTCTAAAAATAGTTTTTGTGCTGGTGCTATGATGCAAAAAGAAATCAGATCAATCTAATCCAAGTCGTATACTGAATTAATTGTTGGTCGTCCAGACATTAGCTATATCAAATTGTTATAGGACAGGAGACTTTTTATTGGTCTTGTATGCATAACAGAATTTGTACTATATGATAATTACACTACTACTGGATTGATTTTGCATGGCGTTTGTGCAAACCGCCACGGTGCCCATACCAGCCCACTACTACCTCGAGCTTCTAAAAGCAACACAAACCCTAACCCTCTCTCAATCACCCCCTCAGCTCAGCCGCACTCCTCTCCATTCTCTCCTCCCTCTGCCCGACTTCTCTCCTCTCTCTCCCGTCCCCTCCCCTTCCCTCCCCAAGCCCGACGTCAGCCCCAAGCCGACCAAGCCCGGTGGCGGTGACCCCAAAGCCCGATGGTCCCGAGGCAGCGAGGTGGGTCCGACGTCGGCCCTCCCTCCCTGGGTGGCGTGGCGGCGCTAAGCGCGCAGCACGCGAGGCGTGAGGCGAGGCTTCTTCGGCGCCGGCAACCTAGGTGTGGGGGATACGACCCCGGATACCCATGGCGGACTACATGGGCCATGACCTCAGGGGCAGCATGGCCCTCGACAGGATGGGTTGCGGGTCAAGGCATCAGTCGCCGCACACCGCATGGCATTCGTAGGATATCCTGAAGGCGGCGATCTGATAGGATAGACTCCAATCCCGTGTAATTTGTAATAGATCCTACCTTTCCATTCATTGGGAGATCGTATCTGTAACCCTACCCCGCGTCTATATATGGCGGGTAGGGACCTCCCTCATTTTTCACCTCATCTCATACGATAGCCAATACAGAAGCAGACTCACAGGACGTAGGTTTTACGCCATCCCGGCGGCCGAACCTGTCTAACTCTTGTGTCTCTACCGCCTTCTTGGTCTTGGTCTCGTGCACCCCTCGACAAATCTACCATCATGGGTCTCCCCTCGGTGGACTACCGAGCAAGTTTAGTCGACACCAGGGCTCTAGATCCGGATTGCACCTCCAGCGAGCGGCCACTATGGTGGCGGATCAGGGTCCATAGTGGCGGATCCACGCGCGGCGACCTCTCCGGCGGCGGATCTGCATGCGGCGGCCTCTCCAGGCGGTGGCGGGCACGGTGGTGCTGCGGATCCGGCAGCGGCGGCATACTGGCGGTGGTCGGGCCCGGATACCGGCCTGTTAGGGTTTGGATCTGGTCTTTTTGGTTTTTTTTATTAACCATGTCGACCTAGACCGACTTGGGACGAGATGGTTAAGAGTGAACTTAAGGAGTGGAATATCTCCTAGGAATTAGCTATGGATAGGAGCACTTGGAGACTAGCAATCAACGTGCCCGAACCGTGATCTTTGTTTCTTTTGTTTTTTACCCCTAACTCTACCTTCTGTCTTGTGCTCTATTTTTGTGTTTCTTTTATACTTGTTTCCTATAGGTTTCATCTACGCCCTACCCCAACTAGCTTGGGACAAAAGGCTATGTTGTTGTTGTTGTTGTTGTTGTTGTAACCATGGTGGGCATCAAAAACCGCCACGATAAATGAACCATTTACCATGGCCTTAGCTCCGTGGCAGTTGCAAAAACCGTCACGGTTAATAAAAAAACCGCCATGGTTAATATTTTTAGTAGTAGTGTTAGATGTTTGTAGTCATGATATACCGATGATATCTATGTTTTTCCTACATACATGCACTTGCATGAATCTCACCCATTTCCAAAACCTTAATAAGCTTCCTCACCGTCAAGGCTTTCCCCCTCCCCCACGGGGGTGGTTGTACCTGGACGTAACACACAGAAATAATTGCTACTCCCTTTGTCCTTGAAAAAAAATCAATTCCTAGAGAAAAATATTGTCCATGAATAAGTCGATTCTAGGAATATGACTGTCTACCAGCCTATTTAATACTCCTCGTATTCCCATCCTATTTATTACTGCATCCCTCCCATTGACCAATTTTGCTGCAGCGCCTAACCCAAACACCGATTAGTGTGCAACTTTATGGTGGAGCTCAAATTAATCAAGATTAATATGGTTATTTTGTAGCTATACTATAATCTATCCGAAACTTGTTAAGAATCTAATTTTCAGTGACAGAGGGAGTAAAAAAATGTACTGTTTTCTTATACGAGGTTGAATAAAGATAAACTTTATACCCAAATTATTGTGCCCAGCAGTATATAAAATAAGGTACTTGATACCTATTTTGTTTAAGATTGTTGAGGAAACTAAATATTTGTTGTAAGTTTCCGGAGCTTTAATTTATAATTTGAAGTTTTCAAATGTCTTCTCTTACAGACATTCTATTAAAATTTGCAGAGCTCCAAAAGATTAAAAAAATTTGAAATTGACAACTTTGTCATTTTGGATCGTTTAAGAGACCAAATATAGTAAATAAAAATTGGTTAAGTAAATATAAAACAATATCACCCCTTGTATACTAATAATAATAGACTGTGCCATGGTAAAAACCATGGGTCGGTCACACTATAGAGATTCCAATCTGCAAGAATACTTGAACAAATATTTTGAAAGAAAAAAAAATCTATTGACTAATGGTTCAGTACAGCACAAATGATTTTATTGGTTTTCTTTTTTCCAAATGAATAAACTTTGTCAAAAGATCAATTTTATAGACATGCAGTAAGACCTAACACCCTTATAAGTAAAGGTCCGAAAACAAAGATCAAGAAACAAAGAAGGTTACAAAGAAAATAAAAAAAGATTACACATAGTGCAATGATACCACATTCACTGCATATGTCACTCCGAGCAAGTATACCAATGGAGTGTAAGTAGCCTTTATGCTGAGATGGAAGATAGGGAAGAACAGTAGTGACAAAAGAAGTGAACTGTAACTAATGAAAGCACAGCGCTCTCCGATGCTGACTACGCACGCTGTTGGAGACTTTGTGCACATGGATCAATAATTGATAAGTTTATCACAATTGAACAGAAATCACATAGTATCTATAATTATAAATGTTGCGATGGAAAATGAACAGAGCGAAAAGGCATGCTAATTAATAAACACATTTTTACTGCACAAAGCACGGTTGATGTCCTAGTTAACAAAGTACTCCTATATATTGAAGCACACATTTTGATATTTAGTTGGATAGTTCCATGAAGGAGCGTCCTCCTATTTATTGGAGACTTTTTGTCCATTGGGGCTGGCTCAATAATTCCGGAGCATGCCTGCTTGGTCAGTTGGTACTATATGTCTTCATCAGTCATCACACTCATCACCGATTTTTGAGGTGTTGGACACAGGACTCCTTATTCTCAGTTGAGGTGCTCATTCATTGGCTCCAATAAGGGTTTTTTTCTTTCTTGAAACTATATATGAAACTTTAAATATTACTCCCTAATTTACAAATTGCAAGTTATTTTGGTTTTTCTAGATACACTTCCGGTGTCTGAATAATTCCCCGGGGCTGGCTCAACAATTCCGGTGTCTGAATAATTTGCCAGACCAGTGTACTCTAGACGGAGGAGCATTGGCACCAGGTGTGCATGGATGCGTACACTATGCTGATGCTACATTTGTCATTCTCAGGTGCAGCGGAGTCCTGGCTCATCAGATATATTGGCACTAATGACCCCGTACATTCGTCACTCTCGGGTTCATATGACAGCTATCCGTCCATGTCCCCTACCAGCTACACAGTAGTATGTACTGGAAATTCATTGATCCATCAGATAGACGACGGAGACTTTAATTTGTCTATCATCAGTCTTGTTGGTCCCCACTACTGCAGCAGACAATGCTATCAGTAATAATCATCATAGGTCCCATACGTAGAAAATCCGGTGCATGGCAGTGCCCGCTGTCCATCCATATCACCTCCCAGCTACACAGTAGTACTAGAAATTGATTTCCATCGGATAGACGGAGACTTTGTCTATCAGTCTTGTTCGTCCCCATTAGACAAATCACCGTCTTTGCGAGCTACTCCCTCCGTCCCTTTTTAGTTGTCGTTTTTCGTGTGCGCGTGCCACAAGTTTGACTCGATTTGTAGAAAATACGTGTAACATTTATATCTTTAAATAAATTTGTTAAAAAACTAGATTCAAATATCTTTCCAATGGTACTAATTATATACTGTAATTATAAATAATTTTTAATATAGATTTAATTTAAGTTATTTCTTGGGAAGCTTAAAACGACAAGTATTTAGGGACGGAGGGAGTAGACGATAGGCACTTTTCACGGAATAATAATCATTCTTTTCATAGTGCCAAGCGAAGATATATAAACTCTCTTATTGCTTTCCTTTTCATGACTTCATGAATCTATAGTTTAGCTCTCAATTTTAAATTTGGTTGTTGCAATTTCCAAGTGTAGAAACGCCTTATTACTGTAAATGCATCATGAGAAATGGTTCAAAAACCACATGTAGAAATTTAAAATATTTTTTGAACGAAATTTAGAAATTAAATCTAGCCATGTCTAAAATTTATTATGTAATACTGTTGACTTCGTATAGTATTACTTTTACAATTCCATGTTCATCGCTACTTATAAGGTTCTTGTTTCAAACTTTAATACTCAAATTCGGCACACATATCTGAATTTATTATTTGTAAGTTCAAAAAATTACTCAAGTCAGGAGGAGTTTATTACTTTACGATGTCTCGAAAACAACTTTGTGGTAAATACTACCTAAACTAAGTCTAGTCGTGATAACCAATTATATGCAGATATCAATGAATGCGAATCTCCAACATCGAATTCATGTCCAAGTGGCAGCAAGTGCGTCGACACAGATGGTAGCTACGAGTGTCCATGCAAATTCGGCGGAAGACGAAGCGACTGCCATCCCATATTTCCTGCGCCTGCAGCTGCAGTATTAGATGAGCATATATAGTTCAGGTCACCATATAAGCTGACTAAATCTGTCACAACTCCATATTACTAGTAGTATCTATTATATCAACCATTCGATATTTCTGTTCTCTTGGTCCTTGATATTTTGCTGGTTCATTGTGATTGACAAGTTGACATTTGAAACTTTCCGTAATCTAGCAGTCCACTATAATAAAAAAAGAGTCTAATGTTGAACATTTGAAACTATATTTAGATTTCGCTGGTAGTTTTGAGTATCTTCGATAACAAACATTATTATATGAAAATCAAGATGTATAAATACTTTTCTGATTATGCACCTAAGACAAGCACTTGTATAGGTGCATAGCTAGAAATGGGATGCAGGGAATAGTAGCGAAAGTGTAAAAGAAGGGAACCTTATTTTTACGCAGTAGACAATTGTTGAACAATTCACAAATTGTTGTGCAATTTTGTTCAAAAATGTTAGATCCGTGGCATACAAAATAATTCAATGCGGTAGGAACATAATGTCGTGCAGTCACCTACATAGTTAGTTCCTTTAATGAAGATGGACACCGTGTTTGCAGCAACATTCGTGGCAAGCCTTCTTCTGGCAATCCTACTCGTGTCCGTTCACCGAGACCGAAAGCGTCGAACGAAGGAAGCCTGCTTCGACAAAAATGGTGGTAAAATACTGGGCGCTGCTGGCATCAATATATTCACCGAAAAGCAGCTTGAGAAGATCACAAACCATTACGACACCCTTATTGGTGAAGGTGCCTTTGGCAAGGTTTACAAGGGAACCACTGACAACAAGCAGCTAGTTGCGGTTAAACGCTCCCACAATGCAGGCAGGGACATTGGTAAAAGAGACAACAACAACCTTCAGCAAGGGGATGACATTGTGAACGAGATCACCTTCCAGTTCCACAACATCCACCAAAACCTGGTCCGCCTTGTTGGGTGTTGCTTAGAGACAACTATCCCTGTGTTGGTCTTTGAGTTCATCAGCAAGGGGAGCCTTCACAAGCTGCTCCATGACGAAACACATGAGGTTCTGGAGCTATCAAAACGCCTCAACATTGCCATTGGCACTGCAGCAGCTCTTGCCCATATTCACTCTTCACATAGTGGCCACGACCATATCTACGGTGATATCAAGTCTGCCAACATCCTCTTGGACGATGACCTCGTACCAAAGGTCTCTGACTTTGGATCATCCAAGATTTTGTCGGTCGATATGTATGCCCGGGCTGTGGCAGCAGACATGAGCTACATAGACCCAGTGTATATGAAGACGGAACGTTTCGTGGCCAAAAGTGATGTCTACAGCTTTGGTGTGGTGCTACTTGAGTTGATCACCCGGAGGACAGTCAAGTATGGAGAAAATAAAATCAGTAGCCTGCCTATAGACTTTGTCAAGTCTTGTAAGGAGGACAATGGAAGGGAGATGTACGACAAAGATATTTTATCTCATGGTGACGGTGTGCACTGTCAATATTGCATAGAGTGCCTTGACAAGATCGGCGCTCTAGCAGTCCAATGTCTCAAGGAAGATGTGGATGAAAGACCCACAATGGCAGAGGTCGTTAATGAATTGAAGCTAGCGGCGGAGGAACTAGCAGATAAATGCAAGCAACAATGAATCATTAGCCTACGCAAGCTCATGTTTACGTACCTAGCTTTATGTCAAAAGATATGCAAAAACGTGTTTGGTCACCTCCTGCTAGCTACTACATAGTACGTACTTTATAATGATCAACTTTAGCATTATGCATCATATATAACTACTTGTCAAACATGTACAGATTTATGCATGCATTGTGTACTATATTTTCTTTTCTGTATTGAGAAGTGTGAGATAATTTGTCCGCTATATATCTTTATTGTATTGTATATAATTCAGCACGATGACGACATTGTGAATGAGATCATCTTCCGGTTCTAGAATAGCCACCGAAACCTGGTCTGTCTTGTTGGGTGTAGCGTCGAGACATGTTTTTTTTGTGTTGGTCTGCAAGAGGAGCCTCCAGAAGCTGCTTCATGATGAAACACATGAAGTTTGAGCTACCGGCCTACTGCCTGCCTACTGCTTGCTCCCCTGCCTTATTCGAATTCCTCTGCTCCCAATCCTCTGCTGTTAACAGATTAAATTTGTCCAACCTCTCGATCATGTCATTACATTATTGCCAGGTCCTTGTCCTTTCCGCAGTCATTCCTTGGGGCTGAGAGTTGGTATGGAGGTTTATGCCATTGGTTTAGAAAGAAAAAAACCCATGAGTTCCCCAGCCCGGACATGGTGACAGAGGTGTAGTCCTCTTATATACCAGCGAGGGTGACCGCCAGAACCATCAGAGATAAGCACTGCAGCTGGCATGGCACCATGCGAGCATAATGTATTTTTTGGCTATTCATTAAGGACACATTAAGCATAAGAAACATCTGGAAAAAGGAAGAATAAACACCTGGACTTGGACTATTATAACTTTGTTCTGTGTCATTATCTAAAAAAAACTTTGTTTGTTCTGTGTAACAAAACACTGAAGAAACTGGTCACCACCTGTTTCTTCAATGTCACTTCGCAGGACAATGCTGTAGGTTCATTAATTTAGACAGCCCTTCGAATGAGAATTTTCCTGAAATCACGGACAACCTCGTTCAAGGACAAGAGATCCAGTCTCAGTTCTTTATGGCAGTAGCTGTGCTCCTATGTGGGGTGACATGGAGAAAAGATTTGATTGTCAAAGGAGATTAGCCCAGTTTTAACAGCCTCAACATAAGTTCTGGGTGATGTGTGGCGTCGTCGTTGTGTTCGCTGGGGTGGTGTGGTCGTTGAGACTCTTGCTCCAGCTGCAGGGAATGGTGGTCATTGTGGTGAGTCCTATGTATACTGACCGAATGTAAAAATGAATAATATGGGTGACCGATCAGGAGGAGCCCAGCAGGCTTATATATCAGCCCATGACTAGCGAGTGGTATAGGCCCATGCATGAACAAAATTACACGGTTAACACTCTCCATAGGCAAAATTACAGCTGCTGGGCCTGGTGGGCTTGTGCTTGACGATAGATATCTAAGAGCTGAAGAAGGCCGAGGCCGGCCGGGCCGGGAGCCTCACAGTGATTGGCTGGGCTGCCCTTGCATTGACTATGGGCTTTCATTCCCCCACAGACAAAACGTTTCCGGCGATCTCCAGCGCGGTCGGTGGCGTCGCCGGTGCCTGGAGCACTGTACGACAATAGAAAAGAGCATCTTAGGTGTGGACGTTGCCAGCGAGTAGTATTGACGGCCTCCCATTTCCATGTGCCGCCCTCGACAAGACAGAACTGCTCTGTTCCCCTCAGAAAAGATTAGCTTAGCGCTACACTGTACTGCTACGACACACCAGCTCGCCTAACTGTAGTAGACCGACGATTGACGAGACGACGACTCATTATCACGGGGCTAACCTGCTTGGCTGCTTCCTTAGACTGATGAGGCCACGACGACTGGGACTAGGCTTCCGGGATCATGGCTGTGTGTGTGGGGGGGTGGGTTTGGCCCATGGCCCCACCCAATGTTCAGTGAAAAATTAGTAACTCTTCTGTATTTTGTGCATAATACGGTCCAGCCCATCAGGCAGCAGCCCATGTACGTACCTAGTCTCCTACGTAGGTAGCCAAAGTGCAAAACCGTCGCCACTGCCGCCACATACAGCAGTTCTAGCCTTCTGGGCGAAGGGCGATTCATCTGCTGTGGCTGCTGCCACAGTGCCGCCGCCGCTAGTAAAGAAACCGTCCGGCGTCCAGGCATAGCCGTCCGTCCAGCACTCTGCCTCCCTGATCTGCTTCTTCAGGTAGGCACTGCCTCTCCGATCTGCCTCTCTAATCTTTTTATCTCCATCGGTTTGGAGCTAATAGCCTAATTGGCTAATTAAACTATTATTTTTTGTATTGAAGGGTAATCATTATGAAAATTAAAAGGACGACAATTGATAATTTTTTCAAGAGAGACACCGCCGCCGCTGATGTTTCGACAGATCAAGGGCAAGATGACTTTGAGTTTGAATCTGTTGAAGATGAAACGGCTTACTGGCTTGCTGCAGAACAAGAAAAATAATGAAGAAGAGGAAGATCCAATGCAGGCTGTGCAAACCGGCAGCTAAGGTTCAACGAGTAGATTGTGCGCACAATAGTGTGTTGAATGTAGAGCGAGATCCGGTTTGCGTGACCAAATTTGGACTTATCCTCCGGATAAACAAGAACAAGTTATCAGAGCATACATGAAGCATTGTCCATACCAATTTATTAAGGATGTATACCCTACTTCAGGTTCAGGAAAGCATCCACGGAGGTTTCAGTCAAAATGGTTTAATTCTTTTCCTTGGTTGGAATACTCACCAAGAAAAGATGCAGCCTTTTGCCTTCCTTGCTTTTTATTTTCTAAAAAGCCAGTAGGGAAAATCAGGATCAGATGTGTTTACAGTGAATGGATTTAATAACTGGAAGAGTGTTGGCGGGAAAGATTGTTCATTGAGAATTCACATGGGACAGAGTGGTTCAGCTCATCAGTATTACGTCAAATGCTATGACAATTTGAAGAACCGATAATGTCATATTGAGCCGGTGATTGAGAAACAAACAAGCGAAAGAAATCAAGGCAAATAGACTGCGGCTTAAAACATCAATTGATGTTGTCCGATGGCTAGCATTCCGGCTTGCCCCTTTCGTGGACATGATGAATCAGAATATTCAAAGAACAGAGGTAATTTTCTTGAAATTGTAAAGCTACTAGCTTCATATGATGAGGAGGTTAAGGCTATTGTCTTAAGTAATGCTCCACAGAATGCTAAATATACCTCACCTCAAATTCAGAAAGAAATATTGAATGTTATAGCTGATAATGTTCAAAAGCAATTTGTAGTGAGATTGGTGATGCTAAATTTTGCATAATTGTTGATGAATCACACATCATATATTATATAGGTCTCACAAGTTAATGCAATACAATTAAGTTGTGGTCTCACAAGATTAATGTAATTGCAACTAAGTTGTGACTTCACATATTATTACCATACGATTAAGTTGGTAGTAAAGGGGTGGGGATTAGGACTTGCCTTCATTGTTGTCATTGATCGGCACGTCGTCGTAGTCGGGTCGCCTTACTCCTGGGGGTCACCTTTGTCCGTCGGCGTTGCTCTTGTATAAAACTTTAGATATGCATGGATGGTAAAAATATCTAGAGTAACTAATAAGTAAACCACAAAGAAGATAGATATTTTATCAGATGCGGAGCATGGGAGATTTTATAGGCTAGTGGTATATAGTGCAAGTGGCATGTTGTGCGTGGTGTGCAATTATATACATTCGTGGGGCTCAAATAAAAATATCAGCGAAATTTTCAATCTACATTATATTTCCATTCCGGATGTTTAATAGATGTCATTGAATTTGTATGGTTAGACACCGATCGGCACCTAAACCAAATCCAAATATACATATATATGGGACAACTCATCGATGGTGTGGTCTAGCACAAGGCTCCATTCAACGCCTTCATCGAGACCTACGTGGAATCTGGGTTGTTGACGAGTCATGTCCTGCTAGTAATATTAATTCATTCATTTTTCCCGTTCAATCAGCGTTATTTAGAAAAGTTGGCGTGCCTTGTTGTCTCTTACTGCCCAATTGCTCAGCCGCCACATCAGGTTCACGTGCACACCTTGTCAAACGCCACATCAATTTTTTTATACGTGTGCCGTCCAGTTGTCCGGCCAGGACCAACCTGCCAACCAGCAAAATTTAGTATTCCACGTTGTATATACCAGACAGAGCTTTTTCCTGACAGCCAAAAGCCGTGAGGAATACCCAGAAAAACCATCAGGAATATAATTCAGGCTGGCCGCCAGGAATAGGCTGACAGAAACGACTAGACAGGAATAATGGCCTTTGAAACAATTCCTGATGGCAGTTCGTGGCGGTTTACGATCAACCGGCCAAAACGGACTCCTGACAGTATAACCATTAGAAAAGGCCATCTAGAAAAGGCACCCCGTCAGGGAATCGGACATTTTTCCCCGTCATTCAAAACCGACAGGAAAAGGCAAGCAGACCGTTTGGAAACTTGATCTGTACTAGAACTATCCCATATAACCACCAATATAACACATAATTGTGCTTGGTAATATTTATAGATCCACTCAAATCATATTAAACATTCATGTAATTGATCACAAATTCATGTCATCCAAATAATCATATTAGACATTCATGTAACACAAATAATCATCACGTGCATGTAATTAATCACAAATTCATGTCATCCAAATCTCAGTACAAAGTCATTGTTCGCCACACAAGTAACAACATGACATCTTATATACAAAGTCAAAGATTTGCAAGTTCACTGCACTGCATATACTGCTGGTCCAGTTCCTAACTATGTTTCACTCTACATCATATTTAACTACACAAAAGAAGTAGAAACGTCATCATTTCCAGCATGGGGCAAACCAAGTTACCCACAAGTAGAGTTAGAATATTCAACTTGAGTTGACTCAAATTATCATGGCATGTATTTACAAATGAATTCTGGAAGGAATTTTTCAGTTGATACTATTTACTATAGACATGTACCTTGCATCAGAAGTAGATACGCAACTTTAGTCTTCCATTTGTCCTACAAAAAGAATATGCTAAATGTTAGTATGAAATAATCTAGCCCAACTGTACAATCCATCAAGCCCGAGCGAAAAACTGCCAAAATTTTAATCCACCAACAATAGTCTTCACAGTGCAATCAATACTGTAACTTCACAGATAACCAGACTAGCAAGCTAAAAAGGGCTTCAAAATTGCCATAAAGTATTAAGAAAAATATTTTAGTTCTCTGTAATATTACTTCTCGATTATTCAAGAAAAAATATTTTTAGTTCTGTAATATTACTTCTTGATTATCCAAAGAGGCAGGGCGTATTAAAGAGTTAATTATTACCAAGGTAGGGTGTCATGACAAAAAAGAGGAGTATAAATTCCCATGTACAAAAATCGGGAGAACCAGCAAATCGCATAACACACAGAAAAAGTATATATGATTGTTACCAACTTTTTGTTAGACAATGGATAACAATATCCGGCCTCTACATCCCAGGGATGTACACAGCCAATTATTACAAAACTTTCGAGAAACAAAAGAGAAAAGCCACGCCTTATAGTACGACCCGGGAAGCTAGTTCAAACAATATAAATGATTCCATCCTTTATTGGATATCTCTAAAGCAATAAATTCTAATTTCTTGCTTATCGTTGAGAGTGCTTCCTTGGCTATCTCGTCACGCTGCAACTGGGCCCAATGAGTGTAACCAATACGCCCCTCTGAAAATTACCGCAAAATAGAATTAGATTTCTTTTGATTAAAAACAACATCTTTGGCATCTCCAGAGAGCCCAACACATGGCAGCCACCCCCACCCAAATCAAATTTCTAATCCTTTTATTTTGATTAGTTAGCCAATTTCGAACATATGGCTAATTGATCCAGTTGAGTCAGTCCCAAAGAGCAAAAAAAGATAATCCTCCGGATCATTTTGGTAAGGGGACAGCTATAAGCTGAAAACCAAAAGAAAAGTGTCCTCGGACTATATAATCGGTATCATCAAAAAAAGGAAGAGGTTAATAATTGTCAACACAATCTAAGGCAGCTGGCCTATTTTTTTATTGTTACTTGGCGTATTCGGTTGGCACAAGCTAAAGAGGCATGCTAGATGATATCGGTACACATCTTTTTTTTTTTGTCAACATGAGACCATGTGGAGTACCAACATGAATTATCTAGGATACACTAAAGAACCCCAACAGTAATAACATGAACTGAACAACAGCTTTTCCACCTAGATAACTTGGCATGCCGCGACATAGCTGGTTAATGACATTTTGCCGTAGCTCCAAATAAAACCCTCAAATTGGATAACTATGAAAAGAAAGGAAAAGCCTTAGCACTCTGATAAATTGGATACTACAACATATTCAAGTGTTGATATCAAGAAAGACATTAGAGTTTAGAAATGACAAAAATGCTTTGAAAACTGAGTTAGCGAAAATACTTAAGGACAACAAGTAACCAAACACTGCAATTGGTAGAACACATATTCAAGCTCACATAGCCACAAGAAACAAATCCTTGGTCGAGATGATACAGTCTCTACAACATTTAAATTAGACCAAGATATTATGAGGTCAACAATTTGCTAGTTCTAAATCGAAATCGAAACATAGATCTCATTAGTTTTATGTGATTGTGGCCATAGATCCCATCGGAAAGGAAAGAGACAACAGATCTGAGAGAGAGGTTGGAGAGGGAGAGAGTACACCTGAGCGGCACGGGCGGATGGAAGCCCCCAGGGCCGGCGTCATGCACGCGGCGGTTGCATTAGGTCGTCGGGGCCCTTGGGGCGGTGGCGCGGACATCCAGGAGTCCCTCAGGGCGGCGGCTCGGGCATCTATGAGCCCCTCGGGGAGGTGGTGGGGTGGACGTCGAGGAGCCCCTCACGGGGATAGCAGCACAGACATCGAAGTGCCTCTCAGGGCGGTGGTGATGCGGGCGACGGAGAGCATGTCGAGGCGGTGGCAGCTTGGCATTGAGGAGGTCCCTGGGGGCGGTGGTGCGGGCGTCGAAGAGGCCTTGGGGGCGGTGGCATCGTGGGCGCCCGTGGGGCGGTGATGGTGTCGGCGGGGGGAGCTCCCGGTTCGACGGGGAGAAGCTCAAAGAGGAGGAGACGGGCGTGTTAGGAGTTGTGGCCTATGGCGGTGGGCGAAGGAGATTGGGGCGGGCAGATGTAGCTAGGGTTTGGTGATGGTGATTTTTTTGTCCCGCTGTAGAAGTTGTGGGCCGCGATGATTTTTCACTGGGCCATGTGCGGAAGTGATCCTGGCTGTCAATTTTGGTCACATGAGCCACGCGTGGGAGGATTCCTGTCGGTTGGACAGGGCCGTCAGGAATGACAGGCGTGTTCCTGATGGTTTGTGTGTTTCCTGTGGGTTCCCCAAAGCTGACAGGAATATATTGACTCAATCCTATCAGTTTTCAGCAACCGACTGGAATCTGATGACATTCCTGACTATTTTGACAAAACCATCTGATGACATTCCTGACTATTTTGACAAAAACCATCATGAAAAATAAAAACCAAATGGAAAAAGCTCTGGTCTGGTAGTAAGTTATAAGTTATAACCACCATGTACAGTTCTTGTCGTCCAATCAACAACACCGACCCTTCAGCGAGCAAACGTATCATTGCATTATTCACATGTCAGTGATGTTCCAGCTTGCAGCATTGTTACAAGGCAAGACAAGGCATGGATGGATTATGTATGCAACATACATATGGCAGCCACGCTAGCATGCATTAGATAGTGACTATTCATGCATGCATGCATCTGAGGCAGCTCTAATGTCTGCATCGAAGAACGCATAGGGTCGACGACTTGGCGTCCTCCAATGTACGTAATAGGTCCCACAAGAAAATAGAAAGAAATCCCGCTAGCTCTAGTTGCACATGTGTCCTCACGTACGTGGATCCGTGGAAGATTCGTGGCCCGTTTGGTGCCAAAAATATCATTTGAATCGCTGCGTCCCATTTTTCAGGTGTAGCCAATTTTGGGTTCCAGACAACCAACGACTGTGCGTGCAGTAGTGCTGCTCTTAATAGCTCATCAAGTAAGATGGATATGCATGCATCATGTATATTGTGAAAACATTTGAAGTAATTAATTGGTAAATTCATCACAATAAGATAAGATAGATATTTTTTAGAGTATATCTAGTAGTATATGGTAAAAAAACTTTTCTGCATCAGAAGGTGTTGGACTTACTCTGAGCCATGCCATGCTGGCAAATAGCCTAAGTCGCTGTTGTATTTCTTTTTTTTTCGATGCCTCTCATCTGGGTACAGTTGTAGTATCTGTTCATACACATATGCACACCTACACACACGCACACCACCGTACAAATAGACCTACAACTACACACAGACTTGGAAATCGCGTCCTTTCGAAGGGACAATCAAATTCGTCGCAATATTCGTTGAACGTCCATACGCGAAGAGAGGCACAAGCCCGGAATTTAATCCAGGCGAAGACACTGTGCTGCACAGCAGCACCGGTGCGACACCCAGCGTTGCGATTCCTGGGAATCGAACGCTGGCGGGCAGCCTCGCCACTGCGAGTGCTACCACTGAGCCTCAAGCTCGTTCGCAAGTCGCTGTTGTATTTCGTATTGCTCTCAGCCCATGAATACTAGACACACAAGGCAGCTAAGCTCACCGTGGCTTCGGCGTTGTACAAGCCCAATCGTGGCCATCAGCGATATTAATTCGGCACTTATCGATTGGGAAGCCTACTACGGAGACCGCAGCAAGCCACGGCAGCTTGATGACGAACCGGTTGGATGTCTCCTCAGACCGCTCCACGATGATTCGTGGACCATGTGTCTTCACGTACGTGGGTCCGTGGAAGATTCCTGGCCCGTTTGGTGCCAAAAATATCATTTTAATCGCTGCGTCCGACTTTCCAGCTGTAGCCGATTTTGGGTTCCGATAACCAGACGACTGTGCGTGCAGTAGGCTGCTCTTATACTATGTGCCGGCACTAACTGTGTAAAAAAAAGCGCATCATAGACGCGCCTTCAGGCACATCATAGGCACGAGCCATAACGCGTCTGTAATAAGACCTTATTACTGATGTGGTCTGCCTTTGGCTACAAAGTGCTAGTTCCACTTACTGTTTGATTTCCTCCTGCATTCTGGCTTCTCGGCGGGCCTCTTGCTCCTGCACTTATTGCACCATTACCTCTAGCCTGCGCATCTGCTCTGCCTCCTCATCCTTTCTTCTCTGACGGCTTCTGTAGGTATCGGTGTCATCAGGGAAGCCAACCTTCCATGGAATCATTCCTTTGCCTCGCGTTTGACCAGGATATTCAAGGTTATCGAGGGCATAAGTCAGCTCATCCTTCTCTTGATTGGGCTAGAACTGACCTTCGGGAGAAGCGTTTATAGCTGCTTGAAGTCTTTGTGCTGCTGCTTGGATTGTTTCCCCAAAAATACACACCCCAGTCTCTGGGTCAAGTGTTTCCCCATGCCGGTAAAACTAATTCTTTGAGTGTTCAGGCCAATCCAAGCTAGTAGGTCTGATCGCTTTAGCAATTAGTTCTCTCTCCATACTTTTCCACTTGGTAATGGCAGACTTCCAGCCACCTGGTCCCAGTCTATGATGGTACTTCTTCTGCCGTGCATCCTCTTAGTTTCTTCTCACCCGCACGTCACCCCCTTTGAAGTCTTTTACCTCACAAAATCTTTCCAGTGGTCCCTTAACTTTGTGTAATGGCTAGTGAAAGCCGGAGTCTGATTCTTCTTGACATATTCATTTTACAACTTCTTCTTAAAGCTCTGGAATTGTGTGGCCAACTTCTCCAGAGCCCATGTCTTAACTACATCTTTTGTCCCTTGTGACAGTTTGAAATGTCCACTCAGATCATTCCAAAGAGCATCCTTTTCTCTATCAGAGACATATCTGACCCGATGATCTTCGTTATTCTATTTCCATTCTCGGATGCTGATCAAGATGGAGCCCCTAACAATAACTCCATAGTGATTTACAAATTTCATTGCATGGGCTTTTTGGCAGAAACGATTCGCCAATGTCACTGACTTGTGAGATTATGAAGCGTCCCTCCAACATTTTGTCAGGCCTCGTTGCCTTCTAGGATTCGTCGATCCAGAGGGCTACAAACATAAAAGATTCATTAACATATACAAATGGAATAATGTCTAAAGTCATAAGAGGCTAGATTTATAATATACCTCGCCAGCATTTTGTTGCACAACATTTTCTTGAACAACAATTTGTTGCCCAACATTTTGTTGCTCACCATTTTGTAAATTGAAGCCTCAAATATTTTGTTATTTTGCGATCCATAATAAAATTTTGGATTTTCTAACTTTGATTATTTCTTCTTTTGCATATGCTTCGGTATAATACTTGAAATTTATTTAGTTTCACTATATTGCTAGGTTGCAAATGTTGTTTCTATTACCTCTTTTTTTTTTTTTTTTTTTTTTTTTTTTTTTTTTTTTTTTTTGCTTTCATCTCCTTTCCTTTTATTTTTCCTAGTTAGCATTCAATATATTCGAGTTAAATTCTTCTCTCCCAGAATCTGATTTTAGTTACTATGAATTTATACTAGATTTACACTTTACTTGTATTGAAGTTATGGCGATTATTTTTGTGCAATTCAATGTAGGATTAGTGTAGCTTAAGTTTAATGTGAAAATCTTTTTTTTTATCAATTTTATTTTTTTGAAATTTTTCTATTTTTATATGTTTGATTAATTGAAGGCTCAAGTATTTTGTACTTGATGTCATGTCAGTGTGCAAACGAGCCTAAACACTGAAAAAGGATGTACATGCCCAACGATTACGATTTTCCTCAAAAACTGAATTACAAGTCTAGCAGCAAGTCAATTGTGGTTTCTGAAAACTTCCAAGAAGGGCCCTGCAGGTCGAAGTGTTAGTTTCCTCTGCCTCCTTGGAACGATTCAACCATCCACGCCTATATGGAGGGTTCCATGTTACCACTACACCACCAAGGCACCAAACCAAAGTAAGTAGCAACTGAAGCTTCCTCGACTCATCATCGAGACCAGTAAGCAACATGGTGGCTAATCTCAAGTGGGCTCCTGTTCTGCCCCTTCTCCTCGTTGCTGCCATGGTTGGCACCACCAGTGCTGGCGACATCGCAGTGTACTGGGGCCAGAACGGCAACGAAGGCACCCTGGCGGACACTGTGACCCCGGCTCTGGCGGCTGCACCGGCCTGAGCAACGACATCGAGACCTGCCAGTCACAGGGCATCAATGTGCTCCTCTCCATCGGCGGCAACATAGGCAGCTACGGCCTCTCCTCCACCGACGACGCCAACAGCGTGGCCGACTACTTGTGGGACAACTTCCTGGGCGGCAGTGGCTCGTCCCGCCCGCTCGGCGCCGCCGTGCTCGACGGCATCGACTTTGACATCGAGAACAACCAGTCGGCGCACTACGACGACCTGGCGAACGCGCTCAAGGACAGGGGGCGTGCTTCTGGCGGCGGCGCCGCAGTGCCCCTACCCGGACACGTCGCTGGGGCCGGCGCTGCAGACGGGCCAGTTCGACAACGTGTGGATACAGTTCTACAACAACCCCGGGTGCGAGTACGCCAAGGGGGACGACACCAACCTGGTGAGCGCTTGGAACACGTGGACCAGCAGCGTCACGGCGGGGAGCTTCTACCTCGGCATCCCAGCGTCTCCCCAGGCCGCGGGTTACATCGATCCCGGCACCCTGACGAACACGGTGATCCCTGCCATCGGAGGCATAGGCAACTACGGCGGCGTCATGGTGTGGAACCGCTTCGACGACGTGCAGAACAACTGCAGCAGCCAGGTGATGGACAGCGTCTGAGCATACGAACGAAGCTTCAAGCTACAGCACCTAGCCATGCATAAATATAGTGGCTATTCGTCAAGTTATCGGACTGAATACAATAAGAGCGGATCATCAGGACTCAGGAGACAAAGATGCATCTGCCGCTACACACGCTACAGTAGCGATCTAATATACCACGGACGAGCACGACACACACCACACAAATTCTAGGATAAGTTTGTGTTATACCCAATGAATAAAACTTGACTGGCAATACCCTCCGGTCAAAAGTACAAAATTTTCTGGCAGCCGGACTTGCTGTCTCAGCATCAGGTCGCACGCCATCAGCATTGCGAGAAGGTGGATCTGACTGTCTCCGAGCACAGGCGAACCCAAGAACGATGGATTCAGGTTTATTACGATCCAAAGAGGTGAAAGCCTTGTCATCAAGATCTAAAGAAAAAGAGATGGACTGTAGTTAGAAATATAATATAATATAATATAATATAATATAATATAATATAATATAATATGTTAAAAAAGGCAACAATAAATAGCAGCACGTACCAATCGGTGCAGCATTTTTTGGCTTTAGCTGCTGCAAGAGGAGCTGCAATCCCACTGACAAAGCTTGATGCTTCCTGTAAAAAGCCAAGTGAATGTGCAGACCATGTCATGTACCCTGATGAGCAATTTAGTAATGTGTCTTGCGGCCGGATCTCAAAGGTGTGCCCATGGGGCAGCACACCAAGAGTCTCGTCCATATCAGCACAAGGGTAGCGAAGCACATTATCCATGGTGAAATCCAGAACGGCTTGATCGCAGTTAAACGTACATCGTGCAAATCTATGGGGAGCATACACCAGTTTTTGGTATAGTTGGCAACGGGGATAGGAAATCCCACCCAAGCTGCAATTGATCAACATGTCAACTTCCAAAAGTGTGAGTGGCCTCCTGTCATTCTCGGCCTCTCGCCTGTCTTCAATTGTATTGGATTGGCCCTCTGGGAAACAAGTTCTCAATCTTCCTAAGAAATAGCCGATGCATCTTGCAGGCTAATTTGCACTCTTGAATCATCCGAGACATCAATAATAAAGGGTGGTGAATTTGTGATAAGCGACAAGGAGACGGGCTGCTGCGGCAAGGCCTTCCAATAGCACGCATACCACCCCATTATAAAATGGGCCGGCAAAGGCAATCCACATTCGCTAGCTGAGCTATTACTCTTAACGATGGAGCGAAGAATGTCATCAATACTACGATACAAATGGGCTGCTAGCAAGCCCAATCCTCCGTCAAATTCCTGGGCAAATGAAGCTGCGGCCATAAAAACCTCAGGTCGAATGTAGGCTTCTGGCCCTATTGGAACACAATACCGAGCATAGCCATGCAGAAATAAAAGCAGCCAATATCTACTGGCAAAATACGACGGTGCTGGAGGGATAGTTGGCCAGAAAAAAAAAAGGAAAGATAGTTCGTTCGAATGAACCAGAGCTAATAAGTCAAGTTGCACCAAGTTGAGTCCCAGCTCTTTCGTCGCACGAACTCTAATTGGTGGGGGGCAATTGTATGATGAAATTTTGGCATATCATAATACTATGTTCGTGAGAAAAGGGAAATGTCATAAGCTAATACTGTGTATATCTATGCATAGTATACATGCCAAATATGGGCTATATTAAGAATGTTTTGGGCTGCAAACAAAGTGGGCCGACCGACTCACGTCAAACATTTCTTCTGATATGCAGCATGCTTACCGGCCATTAGCGGCCCCTAATCTTAATCATGGGCCTCCAGGAGGTGGTTTGTGCATGGCCCATGCAAAGCACGTGCATATACATACTTGTTAGTGTTAAGTAACGGTGCTGTTGAGGATCCCCGATCCAATTCCCTTCCCTTCCCGTAGCAGATGAGACGTGAGAAGGTGTAGATGATCTCCCGTATCCCTTCCCAGTAGCACACCAGATGAACACGAAGGAGAGCAAATATTGTGGAACTAGTATTCTTTTATTCATTATAGATGGGTATAGGTTCCATTATATAGTCTTGACCCTTCAGGGGTATATTCGGTATGAGCCCACAATTACATTAGGGTTATGTTTCTCAACACTCCCCCTTGGGCGAATACCGCGGTCAACTCATGCCTCATTAAAACTCCTAAAAACCCAATGGGAAAAATATGGAGAAAGAGTACATAGTGCCGCCAGATGTATTGCACTTGTTGCCTCATTAAAAACCATTATGAGAAACTTCTGGAAAACTCATTTATGGAAAAAAGAGTACAACAATTGTCTTCAGGACATTTTACAATCTTCAAGATTATAAATTTCAGGATTTTCGGGACCCAACATTAAGGGCAATTCAGGGGCGATCTCCCCCTGAAATTTGTAGGTCTTTCAGTCGTTTCATACCAATATTATGAATACATTTTCTGAATGTAGTAGCTGGTAAAGATTTAGTGAACAAATCTGCTAGATTGTCACATGACTGAACTTTCAAGATATTCACCTCACCCTGCTTCTGGAGTTCGTGAGTATAGAAATATTTAGGAGATATATGCTTTGTCATATTATTCTTAATATAGCCCGTTTGCATTTGTGCAACACATGCTGCATTATCCTCATAGATAATAGTGGGGTTGTCAACGGTACTAAGGCCACATGACTTCTGTATATGGTTAGTCATCCGTCGTAGCCAAGCACATTCATGTGCAGCTTCATATAATGCAATTATCTCTGAGTGGTTTGTAGATGTTGCAACCAAGGTTTGTTTGCAAGATGTCCAGGATATAGCTGCACCACCACAGAGAAACACAAAACCAGTTTGAGATATTGCATTATGCGGATCTGACAGATATCCAGCATCTGCATACCCAACCAATCTTAGGTCTTGATTCTTCAGGAAATACAAGCCAAGATCTTGGGTTCTGTTTAGGTATCTAAGTATTGTCTTAACGCCTACCCAATGTCTTCTGGTCGGGTCTGCACTATGACGAGCCAGCAAATTCACCGCGAATGTAATATCAGGCCTTGTGCAATTCGCAAGGTACATTAGTGCTCCAATAGCACTTAAATAGGGAACTTCAGGTCCTAAAGGCTTCTCGTCATCACTTCTTGGTCTAAATGGGTCTTTGTCAACCTCAAGTGATCTGACAACCATCGGGGTATGAACGGGATGAGCCTTTGACATATTAAACCTTTCTAAAACCTTCTTCGTGTGTAGGTAGATTGGTGTACAAAAATTCCTCCAGGGAGATGCTCGATCTGCAGGCCCAAGCAAAACTTGGTTCTACCCAAGTATTTCATTTCAAACTCCGCCTTAAGGTAGGTGATTGCCTCCTTAATATCATCTTCACTTTGCCTATGATATTTAAGTCATCAACATAGACTGAAATGATACAGAAACTCTTCTGGGATTTTCTAATAAATACACATGGAGAATCAGTATCATTAACATATCCTTTCTTCAGGAGGAATTCACTTAGCCGATTGTGCCACATTCTCGCGATCGTTTAAGCCCATACAGATTGCCCTCTCGCAACTTGACACCGTACATGTTGCGATTTGTTTTAGAATCAGGAATTTTCAATCCATCGGGGACTTTCATATATATATCCAATCCAAATGACCCATACGGGTATGCGGTCACTACGCCCATCATCTGCATTTTTAAGTTTAAACCTGCTACCATGGATATTAAATATCGGAACGTTATGCCACTCATAACTGGAGAATATGTTTCATCATAATCAATGCCGGTCTCTCAAGTGAACCCTTGTGCTACAAGCCTCGCTTTGTATCTCACCACCACATTGTTCTCATCTCTCTTTCGAACAAACACCCATTTGTATCCTACAGGGAATACTTTGGGGGGCGTGCGGGCGACTGGCCCGAATACTTGCCTCTTAGAAAGCGAGCGCAATTCCGTCTCTATTGCTTCTTTCCATTTGACCCAATCTGAGCGCTTCCGGCACTCTGCCATGGACTTTGGTTCAGGATCCTGATTAATCGCTTCTGCGATTTTAGAGACGAAATTAATGTCGACATCTGTAGTCTTTCTATTATATGATTCTCCAGATTCAGCATAATTTATGGCAATTTCTTCAATTGAATCATCCAGCTCGTCATGATTTCCCAAATTACTCGAGACTGGTTGTTCCGTTGTCCTTGTGCTACTATTTGTATTTGTGCGCACATTTGCACTAGGACTTTCATCTTCAGGATGTGTCACTACAGGGACGACTGAATGGGAGCGTAATGCATTCTCTTTAGCAACTTGCCTTTGCGGGCGTCCCCGCTTAGCTCGTGCCGAGTCATCCGGATCTCTCCCCCTTTTCCTAGGATTGGGGATTTGGATAGTGTTCATGCCCTCCAGGGGTATTTCCACTCTCTCCGGTGCATTAGCCGCAGGAATATACGATTTTGACACTCCTCTTATATCAGTAAATGCATCTGGTAGATTATTTGCTAATTGTTGCAGGTTTATAATTCTTTGAACTTCAAGTTCAGTATCTTTAGTGCGTGGATCAAGTGATTGAATGCTACTGGCAGTCCAATCTATTTCTCGGCATTCTATATTATTAAGGTACAATCCTCCCCCTAATGCCGGGAAATTCTCTTCATCGAAGATGCTATCAACGTCTATCGAGCCGCGTAAACAGATCCCCCGCTTTTAGGCTCCAAATATTTGATTATGGACGGAGAGTCATAACCAACATAAATCCCCACTTCCGGTGAGGTACAGCCACGGCCCGAATTTTTCGCGAGATGGGAAATCATTGGTTGTTGTCCACGCGCTTAACTGGTGGGGAAGCAGAGTGAGATGCGATGGTCTATACTGGATTAAGGCAAAGAAGTGCAACGCTGCGTGTCCCCAACAACTGGTGGGAAGTCTGCTATCTTGGAGAAGTGGTCTGGCAATTAATTTTATTCTTTTTATTAAAGATTCAGCAAGCCCGTTCTGTGTGTGCACATGGGGCACAGAATGCTCTACATTTATGTCCAAAGCAAGACAATAATCATTGAACGATTTTGAAGTGAACTCTCCAGCATTGTCTATCCCGATTGCTTAATTTTATGTGGTTCTCCCAGGAAGGCGGCACGCAATCGGATAATTTGGGCAATTAGTTTTGCAAAAGCGTGGTTCCGCGTAGACAACAAGCATACGTGGCTCCACCTAGTAGAAGCATCAATAAGCACCATGAAATATCTAAAAGGTCCCGACAGGGGATGAATAGGGCCACAAATGTCACCTTGGATTCTCTCCAAAAATCCTAGAGACTCAACATTTATCTTCGTGTAAGAGGGCTTTGTTATTAATTTTCCTTTAGCACAAGACATGCATAGAAAGTCTTTAGGAATTTGTGTGGTATTAATGCCATGACCAGCAGATGCTTTTATGATGTTCCGCATCATTCTTAATCCAGGGTGTCCGAGTCTTTCATGCCAGATCGTAAAAGACTCGGGATTTTTAAATATAGTGGACATCGCAATATGTTCTTGAGGTGGCTTAATTTTTGTGTAATATATTCCAGAGGAGGTGCCTCGCGCTTTCTCTACCACTTTAGTCTCACATTCATCTCGCTGGCTGTGATATAGAGGTATTCAAAGACCATTGTCACAGCAGTTGTGACGTGATAGCCACTACGGCGAATATCTTTGAATGTGAGGAGAGTACGTGCAGCTTATGGGTACAAAAATGCCTCTTCGATGAAGATGCTAGTATTATTTGGGAGTACGACCACGGCTCTACCAGAGCCAACGATTTGGTTGTTTCTACCCGCATCGTGGTAATATTTTCGATCTTTTTCTGCGATTAATGTTCGAAAATATTTTGTCTCTCGAAGTATTGAATTTGTGGCGGCGCTATCAACAAGGCAAAATTCTTCTTCACCTCCATGGAAAGAACGACTCTTGTTCGTCGTTGATGAGTTGCGGTAGAGCGTGCTTTGATGACGTGTTAAGTAACGGTGCTGTTGAGGATCCCCGATCCAATTCCCTTCCCTTCCCCAGTAGCGTATGAGACGTGAGAAGGTGTAGATGATCTCCGTATCCCTTCCCGTAGCACACCGGATGAACACGAAGGAGAGCAAATATTGTGGAACTAGTATTCTTTTTATTCATTATAGATGGGTACAGGGTTCCATTATATAGTCTTGACCCTTCAGGGGTATTCGGTATGAGCCCACAATTACATTAGGGTTATGTTTCTCAACGTTAGCTTCGTTGCCTAAAAGATAGCAGGTGTGCACACGGGCGTATCTCTTTTCAACCCGCCTATACACGTGCGCTGCGTAAAACACGGGCGGAGCTACGCACGATGGACTGGGTGCAGCTGCACCCACGCCAAAACCAAATTTCTTTAGAGCATATAGATTTTGACCGTGGTCGCACCCCCTAGCCCAAACTAGTGCACCCACAGCCCAGCGTTGAAAGCCCACAACAGCCCACAATCTCACGTATAATCTCTATTCTCTCGAGACTCGACTGCTTCGTCGCTCGGGCTCGGCGGCTGCTCGTCTCCCGTCCCGTAGATCCGTATAGTAGTCGATTGGTCTCCCTCTTCGTCCCCGCTCTCCTCGTCGCTCCCGCCGCCTCCACGCACACAACCGCACAAGCTCCGGATCAAGGGAGAGGCAAGCTTGACACCGGCCGTCGCCCGTCGGCCATCAGATCAGGAGGCACCGTGACGATTGCTGTTGTGGCCTGGTGAGCTAACGATCCGGTCTTCTTGTCACCATGCACGCATACGAGATACTATTCTCGTGTCTTGATAGATTAATTAGACATCGGCCATCAGGCTTGCACACGGAGGCACACTAAGGAGCGCATCAGGGCTTGCACACGGAGGCACACCGAGGAGCGCAAAGAACCCGCAAGTAGAAGTAGCAAAGACGCCTCTGCTTTTAAATTTTTAATCCTTTTCATCCTTCTTCCTTTAGTAAGCAAGCAATCCTTCTTTTATTTTTTTAATTCCTGTCTTTTTCTTATGGATGCTAGGTAAAACATGGATAGGTTTTTGAAAAGAAAAGTACCGTATATTAATTTGGAAGAGGAGATCAAGTATGACCTAGGCTTAAGAAAGGAAATTGATTCTTACCATCCAAATCATAGAGAGAAGGTGAGACGAAAATATTTGGAGAATGGAACATGCCAACCTCCCACCTGTGTGTTTTTCCCTTTACACGATTGGGCAAAAAGACAATCCAAGAAGGTTTCAACCGGAATGGTTTGATGAATTTGGAGCTTGGCTTGAATATAGTGAATCAAAAGATAGAGCATATTGTTTTTGTTGTTTCTTGTTCGAGAGAAAATAAGGATGCATGTTATAAAGCATTTGTTGTTGACGGTTGGAACGGTTTTCACAGAAAGAGAGGTTAAAAACTCATGTTGGTGATGTTGGTGGAGCACATTATAATGCTATGAAGAAGTGTGAAGATTTGTTGGTGGAGCTTCATGAACATGGAAGGAAAAGGGGCGCACATTTGATCTATAAGAGGTAATGCACCTATTTTCAAATTTTCAATGATACATTATATAATTCTTTTGCTTAACGTAAATGATTTATTTCTTTTTTTCAGTGAGGATTTCGTGCTTAAGGATTGTATTTTGTCAACACTTGACAATATTCTATTCTTTTAATTGTCGTATTGGCTTAGTATATTATGATAAACTAGGAAAATACCCGTGCGTTGCAACGGAAAACAACTACGCCCACAAGTCCGTGTCTGGCTTACACAATCAACATTTTTTTTAGCTTATGGCTCCATATTTCAAGTCCGTGTCTGGCTTACACAATCAACATTTTTTTAGCTTATGGCTCCATATTTCAGTTTCCTTTCGGTAATCTGTGTTTCTGACAATGATTTTTCAATGAAAAAGAAACGGAGAACTCAAGTGTATCTTTGCCCGCACATCGCTACGAGGAAAACAAATTATAATCATCATTCTTCATCATAGGAAATATTTTGTTTGGACATGTAGCAATGGAGACACACTTTGCCTTCGACATAAGAAATGGTTTTCAAACAGGGATTATGTACTGGGCAATTCGAGCTGTTGACACTCAAAAATGGCGTGGGCTAAGTCATTGTAAAAATCCAGACTTAGCCATATTTTGGGGTCCAAGTCACCGCAAATTTCGGACTTAGCCAAATTCTCGAGGAGGATCGAAAACGGTTGAACACGACCGACTCACCGACCGACTCACCGGACTGCGTCCGGCCCAGCGTCCGGCCAGCGTCCGGTCGGGTCGCGCCGCATCCCTCTCGCGCGACGCTGTGACCGGAGCGTCCGGTCACCCTCGCGAAGTCCGTCGGCCAGCCGGAACAAGCCGATTCGGGACACCGACCGGACGCGCCCATGCGTCCGTGCAGCGTCCGGTCCAGCGTCCGGTCACCGTCGGTCGGTTTATGCGCTGCGAACCTCTCGCGAGCGACTGACCGGAGCGTCCGGTCAAGGCGATCGTCGCGTCCGGTCACCCCCACGCAGGCCCGTGTCCGTACGAGATCCGAACCGATTTGTTTCCAATCGTGTTTAGGTCGGTTTTTAGTACTTGAAACGCCCAAGAACGGTTTCCTAAAGGGATAAGACCACCCCCTCTATATAATAAAGAGGTTTATGGCCGATTTGATCCCATCTACATCCAATCGACAAACACATCTACTACCGTCTTGCTTGTAGGTCAACTCTCTCTTCTTCTTCGCCGCCAATGCCATGAACGGAAGATCGACGACAACCACGCCCTAGAGCGGTCAGGGCCGGCTAGGGCAGCCCATAAGCGCCGCGCGCCCTCACGGGGTCCGTCCCGGCGTGGGGGTTTCGGGTTTCAAGAGACTTCGCCGGCGTGTCTTGCGTCGCGCTCCCGACGAGGCTCCTCCGACGACTTGTCTTGGCGTGATCGCGCTCATCGTTGGAGGCACACGGTCCAGGTGTGGACATCCCTAGGCGCTTGCCGATCCCTCGATTTCGCTTGCCCTACGAGCGATCTAGCTCTTATTTTTTGGTGTGTTACCGATTTTATCGTCAACACACTTTTTGGCGACTCCACTGGGGAACGAAGAATTGTTTCGCTCTATTTTGCAGCCGAATATATCCTTACCCTTGCCCTAATTAATCATTGATCTACCAATTTGTCGCTTGGTGTTTATCACGCATACAAGTGAAGCAAATTCGGCGTGTCGTCTTTGTGATTTGAACGACTCCAAGAAAATTACAAGAATACATGGAGGCGATATCAAGACACTACATCACAATATTATTACTCCATGCCCGAGGTAAAGCTTGCAAACTCATATGATAATTCTAATAATTATTATGTAAGTAATATAAATTCTTATGATGATGTTGCTAGTTATCATAGTACTAGATATGTTTCATCGGGCTACTTACTTGATAGTGTTCCTTCACATCATAATTATACATCTTATGACAAAGAGCCGATGCATGCTGAAAATTTATTGAGTTCTAATTCTTCTAGCAACATGTCATATATACTTTCATCGGCTATAAGTTCACAACGTGACATGCCGATGCATGATGATGATTTAATCAATTGCTCTCAAAGTCAACATCTTATGCGGTGTTAACTATCATGATTCGGCTACACACATTATTGATAATGATCATAGCCGAATTAATAAAAATTCAGCACCTTATGATAGTAATGATTTTATTAATTCGGTTTTATTTGATTCTATCCGAATTAATAAAAATCCAACAAGATATAGTGAAGATGTTGATTATGACTCGCCTTATTCGACTTTCTCCAAGCAAATTGGGCTAATGAACAGTCAATGTCATGCCATAAATCCACCGATCTTCTAAATGGAGAATGCCCGCATACACTAGACCTTATATGTTATGTTATGATTACTTGAAGAATCCTAATGATTGGCGGGTACCTAAGTTTCATTTATTTTGTGGAGAAAGTGGTACAACCGCCGTGGAGCATATTAATATATATCTTTCACAATTGGGTTACGCTAGTAAAGAAGACTACATGAGAATACGGAATTTTCCTTTATCTCTCACAGGTATTGCCTTTGCATGGTTCACATCTTTACCCAAATATACTTTGCTGTCATGGTCTAGATTAGAAGAATTATTCTATGAATTCTTTTGGGAGAGATACCGAGAAAAGACCAATCACAATTAGAACAATGGTTGAGGCGATGGTTAAATGATTATCAAAAGGCAAGTCTCACTACGTAAAAGTGTGAGGAACATCGAAACATGCTACTCCCCGAAACTCACATTGAATCGGTCAAACCGACCGGGTCGGTCGGATAAACCGATTATTTCGCTTAGTCAAATCAAATTGGTTTCTTCGGCGCCCAAAACCGATAAAACCGGTTTAGGAAATACACAATGTTTGCCTTGCCGAAAGACACATCCGATGGCTGAAATCTTGGAGAAAAATAATCCAAAGCTATCTTAATTCGACCGGGGCAAGCCGATTCCGCTATTGGAAAAAATGTCATAATCGGGCGAGCCTAGAGAGCCTAAGAAGAAAAAAAGCAAAGTTCGGATCGTGAGGTGGTGCTAGAAAGATCTAATAACAATCGGAAAGCCTCAAGATCACTATCAAGTCTTCCGTGTTCGGGGCAGGCCCAAAGTGTCATTCATAAGCAGATGTCAACCACTAGTGTCATCATCCAAAAGGGATTGCTTGAATCAATTCTTAGAACTAGTGGACAGCAAAATCAGCAAGACCGATTGCTCAAATCGGTCAAGCTATTTAAAAAAAGGTGCAAAGACACACATAGAGGTGAAGCATTGGTTCCTCACCCATTAATGTGTCAAAATCTTCACCAAAGGAGAGTGTGTGCTAGTGAAACTCAAATTGGGCAGCAAGACATACCTTGTAGCCGATTGAGCCATGGCCAATCGTGCTTCAATAAGGAGGAACAAATTCACCAGCTAGGCAAACTACATTACTTGAGATGGTTAAGCTTACCCCGCAGGTAGCCGAGCTGGCTAAGGTTGCCGCCAATGAGCACGACCGGCATTGACGACTTCCGAGTCGGCTAAGTCGATTCCTATTATTGTAGATGTTTTTCGCGGTGCTTCGTAAAAGTTTCACCGCTATCGTGGTGGGCGTCGAGACACAAGAAGAGCCCGAGGAGGAAATCGCTGGCGTTGGAGAGAGCACACAAACTCTTTTCAAAGGTGTATTGCTAACGGTGAGATCATCGAGAGCGTAACCTTGGTTGCTACATCTTTCGTCACTAAGGTACAAGATTACATCGGCCTACATGTTGTCTTCAATTGGAAGGCCGATGATAATGTTTTGTCAAAGTTAAAGCTTTTCCCAATGCTTAATGTGAATTATACATATATGTGGATTGCTTTACTTACTTTGAATTTAATTCATACTTGGTCCCGAATGAGATATAAGTTTTGTAATTACTTTGGATTCTATGATTCGAGGCTAAGATTGAAAAATATTGCTCATGCCGATGTTTGTTATACATTTAATTCGCATGAAAGATGATTGTAAAGGTGCGCGGCGAATGGATTGGTGTTAAATTTAATCTCTTAAACTTGTTAAGCATTGAAGCCGATTCTACAAAAAAATCGGCTTACAAATTTAATGCTCACCTTTGGTTCTATCTTTGTGATCATGTCTTGAACATGTTGCTAAAAAGTAAATTTATTAGGCATATTGATCACAATGCTTTGCCATCAATTCAGAACTTGGAAGAGCTTATATATTGCAAGTTGTGTAATTCATTTGATCATAATACTCATAGTTGCAATGTATTTCATCATGAGATCCAATCGGACATTGATAATGACCGATTGAGGTTTTCTCGAAGCTCAACAAGTGGACCGATTAGATTCAATCGGGCCCGATGGCAGAAGTTTCCAAATCGGCTTGAATTACTAGCCGATTCACTTAAATATCAAGGCTCCAATGCCCAAGAAAGAGATGGAGAATCCTCAAATCAAGACACCGGGGGCAAATAAAATCTCTCCATCTCCACCAAAAGCCGATTGATTCCATTGAGCAAGGGAAACGGCTAGAGGTCTTTCTTTGGAGCATGTCCATCAAGATGAAGGAAAGGAGGATGCTCATAAAGCTAATGGAGGCAAGAAGTGTGACAAAGAAAGAGGCAATAGGAGACCGAAGCTTAGCTTCGAGGAGCTCTTAGCCAAATATACAAAGATAGGGAAGCAAATCGATTGAAGAAAACCCAAGCATCAAAGTTGCCTCCAAAGCATCATCCTCAAAAACAACATTGGCAAAGGAAGGTTTATGTTCCATCATATTTCGAGCCACAACATGTGGAGTATGCAGCTCCAAGACGCTTGAAAGATTCATCATCGTACAAAGACCGATTTGATCAAAATCGGTCCGGAGCTGTACCAAAAAGGGAAAGTGGTAAAACAAGTTTACCGAAAGTGAAGTATGATGGACGGAAAAAGAAAAGTTCAGATCTAAGTGTCACCATTGAAAAGCCGACACGTTGTTGAAAAATCTGGCTATTGATGGTAAACAAGTTGAAAATTCAGCCGTTTATATTGCAGGTACTAAATCTGAACAAAAGAAGATAAAAGTACCTAAGAACAAGAAAGAAATGTCACCGTGTCCACAACAGAGACTAAACCGATATGCTCAATCGGTTTACCAAGATGGCAGGAAAAGGAATTACGAAAGCTCGGTCTGCGTAGAAGCTAAGAGAAAGGGGCTTAGCATGGGTCCCTAAAGGAAGCATTAAAGATCGAAAGGATGATGATCAAGCAAAAGCGGTGCAACGAAGACAAAACATAGAAGAAAAAAGATTCAAGACACAATTGCCAAGTTGGAGGTTTGCACCAAATCATCAAAATCCTTGGTCATGGCATCATCCATTTTCTCTCGCCTGTGCTTATGTGGAATTCACCTCATGGTATGCATGGTTATCCCTCATATTCTTATGTTGATTCTTGGTATGGGCCTTTATATTATGGAGGGATGTCGAATTATCACGCTTTATCAATGATCAAGAGCCGAAATATTATTTCGGTCATGCATATTCCTCGTGTGTGAATTCATGTGGCCGATACTTTATTATCGCCCTCAAGATGCAATATAGCCGATGAATGTTTAGAACCATCGTGCTATATGAAAGGCCCCTAGGGAATTTTATTTCGATGACTTAAGGCCCGGGGGCAAGAAGAAGATCACTTGCATGTAAAGTATATGCAAAGAGCAAACTTGCTTGCTTTCGAGAGGCATCCGGCTTTGAGGTAAAAGAAAATATTTTCATTTACAACATTTGCCGATGCATGAAAATTTGCTTGTCTCAGATTCTAGTAAAGTTCGGTTCAACCAAAATTAATTGGACAAACCGATGTTGCTAATAATTTGGGACAGCAATGTAAAATTCTTTTAAATCGGTCTATTTCTATTTTGGACAATGGTAGTACCGATTTGGAAGATTGAGAAACTCCTCTCTTGTCTTTTTGCAGGATCCTAGTGCTAAAAGTTGACAAGAATATTCGCAGCTTTGCTTTCAAGTACACATTACATAATGGTGAGCTTTATAGGAGGATCTGCCGAAGACTTGTTGCTAAAGTGTCTAGGGGCTGATCAAGCAAAAGTGGCAATGGAAGAAGTACATGAAGGCATTTGTGGTACGCATCAATCGGCTCGAAGATGAAGTGGTTGTTGAGACGGGTTGGTTTCTACCGCCTACTATGATGGCCGATTGCTTTCGTTACTACAAAGGTTGTGAAGAGTGTCATTGGTTTGGGAATATTCAGCTAGTGTCGGCTGCTATGCTTAATCCTATAATCAAACCGTGGCCTTTCCGTGGTTGGGGCTTGGATTTCATTGGGCAGATTCATCCTCCATCTTCGAAGGGGCATAAGTTCATCTTGGTTGCTACCGACTACTTCACTAAATGGTCGGAAGCAGTTCCATTGAAGAACATGACACACAAGGAGGTAATTGAGTTCATCACGTAGCATATTATTCATAGATTCGCATTCCTCAAACATTAACTACGGATCAAGGGACGTCATTTATGGCTAAAGAAGTGAAGGATTTTGCCGAATCATATAAGATTAAGATGCTCAATTCATCTCCATATTATGCTCAAGCCAATGGTCAAGCAGAGTCAACTAACAAAACTTTGATCAAGCTTATTAAAAAGAAAATAATAGAACATCCAAGAAGGTGGCATGAGGTCTTGTCAGAAGCTTTGTGGGCTCATCGCATATCGAGGCATGGTGCAACTAAAGTTACTCCTTACGAGCTGGTGTATGGCCAAGAGTCGGTGTTACCCGTTGAGGTAAATTTGGATGCATATAGATTTGCTAAACAAAATGACTTATCTCCTACTATGTATCATGATTTGATGATGGACAACATCGATGAGGTAACTGACGAGAGAATACAAGCTCTAAAGGAGATTGAGAAAGACAAAGCCCGTGTTGCAAGAGCTTACAACAAGAAAGTCAAGAGCAAATCGTTCCAAATCGGTGACTTAGTTTGGCAAACTATATTACCGATAGGGTCGAAGAGCAATCAATTTGGCAAGTGGTCACCCAATTGGAAAGGTCCTTTCAAGGTGGTCAAAGTGATATTTGGGAACTCCTACGTGCTTGAGTCAACAAGTGATGGAAAACGCCAAGATAAGGCGATTAACGGAGATATTTGAAAAGTATTTCCCTAGTGTTTGGCAAGAGGCCTAGTGCTCTCAAACAATGGCCGATGCATGCATAAGCCCTTAGAATAAAAATGGCCGATACATGGTATAAGCCCTTAGTCAACTGGACAAATCGATACGATGGGCATTCGTGTTGTTTAGTTTTTTTTGTTTTGTTTTCAGGTTCGTGCACCTCTCACCTGAAAACAGGGGGCATGTGTTGACACTCAAAAATGGCGTAGGGCTAAGTCATTGTAAAATCCGGACTTAGCCATATTTTGGGGGTCCAAGTCACCGCAAATTTCGGACTTAGCCAAATTCTCGAGGAGGATCGAAAACGGTTTTACGGAACGATCGACTCACCGACGGACTCACCGGTGCGCCCGGTCAGCGTCCCGGCCGGGTCGCGCTCGCAGACCTCTCGCGCGACGCGTGACCGGAGCGTCCGGTCACCCCCCCTCGCGAGTCCGTCGGCCGACCGAGCAAAGGTGATCTCGGGACACCGACCGGACGCCGCCCCATGCGTCCGTGCAGGCGTCCGTCCAGCGTCCGGTCACCGCGTCGGTCGCGATCAGCTGCAGACCTCTCGCCAGACGCGATCGACCGGAGCGTCCGGTCAAGGCCGATCGCATCCGGTCACCCCGACGCAGGCCCGTGTCCGTCACGAGATCCGAACCGATTTGTTTCCAATCGTGTTTAGGTCGGTTTTTGGTACTTGGAAACGTCCAATGACGGTTTCCTAAAGGGATAAGACCACCCCCTCTATATAATAAAGAGGTTTATGGCCGATTTGATCCCATCTACATCCAATCGACAAACACATCTACTACCGCTTTGCTTGTAGGTCAACTCTCTTCTTCTTCGCCGCCGATGCCATGAACGGAAGATCGACGACAACCACGCCTCTAGAGCGGTCAGGCGGCTAGGGCAGCCCATAGCTGCTGCGCGCGCCCTCACGGGTCCGGCCCCGGCGTGTGGGGTTTCGGGTTTCAAGAGACTTCGCCGGGCGTCTTGCGTATCCGCGCTCCCGACGAGGCTCCTCCGACGACGTGTCTTGCGTATTGCGCCATCGTTGGAGGCACACGGTCCAGGTGTGGACATCCCTAGGCGCTTGCCGATCCCTCGATTTCGGCTTGCCCTACGTAGAGCGATCTAGCTCTTATTTTTTTGGTGTGTTACCGATTTTATCGCCAACAGAGCCCCTGCCACCTAATGTCCCAAACTATCCAAGTAGCAAACAGTGTAACTTCATCATCTCTCTCTTACCCTCGAGATTCATCCTCGCCGCCACGCTGGTGCCGGTCTACTTCAATGTGCTGCTAGTGTCCCAGCCCCGATCATTGAGAGGAAATCCAACAGTTGTCAGACCTTCACCCTGCACAATTAATGAGATTCGTTTGTTAGCAAATTAACAATAGTCTGACTCGAGAGAAATTGAACCCTCCACAATTAGTAAAGCTAATTTGTTAGCTAATTAATAATAGAATCATGAATCAGCTCAACAAAAAAAAATCTCAATTGAAATTAAGGATAGTATTTTGTTTTGTTGTAGCATCATACTTGTGCAAGGCCTATATTCATCTTAAACAAAGTCATATAGATGACACATGTCACCATCAACAGTAATTTTTTTATCATTTGACATGGAGCAGATCAATTTATTTAAAATAATGAAATGAGATCATAGGACTGAAGGAGACCTATTATTATTATATACATTGAAGGCTCTTCCTTCGTGGACTGCACCTTGGGATCGGTGACAAAAACAGAGAAATGCCTGCAAATTGTACAACAGTAATTAGAATGAAGAGTGGGGTTGGCCATCCATAGGATTCATGCGACACATAAACATTTGGATGTTTACTAAATGTTATCTCTCTTTCTTTCTGGCAATAAGTAAGTGATTTAGATTATCAGTACATTTTTATAAATAAAATTGTATGCGTAAGTGGCTCAATGCAATTGTATCAGCTTTGCATATATGGATTACTGAAACTTCCTTATTTCCAATACACTGAATTACTGAAACTTTTTCAGGATTTGCAAATAAACACAAGCTATATTGAGCAATTAACCAAACAATTGCAAAAGCTCTCTGTTTACCTGATTTTAGTTTGAACATCACAACCATGGAGGACAACGGATGGCAGCTACTTGCAAAACTTTTGGCCTGAAGACTTACAGTGCACAATCTTTGTCCTCAGCCAATGAGAAATTTCATATCAACTCAACTATGAGCCTTGATGCAATCATGCAAGTGAAAAGAAAAGATCTCGATACAACATGCTACCAACAAGGCAACAAGTAGGCACAACAGAAAAAAGTTAATTACGTAGAGTACCTGACTTACCCAAGCAAGCATGAGGAAAGCAGCTTGTTTTATGCCTGTATTCCTCATGCCCTTTAACACCATATATGATGTATCACCAGGATCATGAAAGTAAATTGAACGGAAGCTAGTCTAAGCACATCGACCCAACTTGATCTAAGCATTTACAGGTGAGATGGGATCTGGATGCTACCTTCGGAATATCTTCTTCCTGAGATTGGGCCTCCCTTTCTTAACAAAGTCCATATCTAAACTTATGTAGTTGTAGTTCTCTTACAGTGAAAAGCTTATAATAACTAAACTCAAGCAGGACTGCACAAGTGCATAAATTACAAAGTATATTGGTTTGGATTAAAAACTACAGTAGCTTAGATTATTTCTTATCATTGTCCAGTTCACATAGAAGCTTTTTTTATATTGATTTGGATTATAATCCCTTCTGGTATTCCAGCAGACACATAATAATAAGATTATAGGTAACAATTTTCTGCACATTTGTATAGTTACACGCAAGTGAAAGGATAACAAGTTAACAACAAATGGAATTATTTAGTTGCTAATTGCCACACACCTCATCCCAAAATCCCAATAGCAGTCTCAATTTCAAGCATAATTGCTAACGTATCCCAAAATCTACACCAAGAAACAAGGCAACCAGTTGCTGCTCCTAGCTCACTTTTCTATTACCAAAATCAATCAGATTCCAGCAGACACAAGCAACGAAGGGACAGACCTACCTTATCGTTGGGGTGAACGAGAAGCTGAGTGAGGGCAGCGGCAGATGGGATTTCAAGCGGAGGAAATTTGGAGCTTCGTCGCACCTCCTGCTCGGCCATTTTAGGGATGTAGAGCGGAGTCGCACATGCTCTTTATGGGCCACGCCTTCAAGCACCCGCTCCTCTCCTCACGGCCATGGCTGCTACGGCATATGGCGCTGGGATGCGGATGCCGCGCTGCGTGAGGACCTCAGCGGGGCCGCCGGGTTGTTCATGTTGCCAGTGGCGAGGTGGCGTGGAGGGCACGGCGTAGGGGTTGTAGCAGCGGATCTGCCCCTCCCGCCGGTCTCCGTCTCGTGGAGCAACACCCATGGCTCGTCCCTCGCCTTTGTTCCCCATGGCCGCCGGCCCGCGCGCCCCCCTGCGGCATGAGGCTGTGATGCGGAGGTCCGCCGCGGCTCTTTGCGGCGTGGGGAAGCTGGGTTTGGTGGGGCGTCGTGGGGCAGGCGTTTTGGGGCCGCGAGCTGGGTTTGCTGGAGGCAGTTCAGCTGGGCGCCGGGGGATGGTGCGGGAGGACGAGTTAGTACCGGCTGGCGCTCCTTTTCCTCCTGCGCCGTCTGCGGTAACGGCGGGGCGCTCCACCTACTGCACGCGCACGGCGGCGTTTCACTGAGGTCGCGCCTAGGACCGCAGCAGCTTTCACGGATGCGCGCGAGCGGCGCGGCGGGATGGGGCGTGGTACCGAGAGCTGCGCGCGGCGGCGGCGGCGGCGGGCGGGGCTCCACCTACTGACGCGCGCAGAAAGCGGGCGGGATGGGGCGGGGTACCGAGAGCCGGAGAGAGGGGCGCGGTACAAGAGTCGGGGGTGAAAGAGCGGGGTGAATCGATGGGAGCCGGGTGAAGCCATACTGCGGGCGTGTTTCACTTCACGGGGGACGATTGTTTTTGCAATGTTTTAGCTGTAGAGATGGTAAACACAAATATATTATTACTGTTACTTCATTGTTGATGTGCATCAATATTGTTTGTTTTAAATTATTCGTCGGTCAAATTTGCTATGGGCTATTAAGTTGTATTGTTGGTCTGTCGTTTGGCCGCAAGCCGCACCCCCCTCCGTAATCCTCTAGCTCCGCCACTGCGTACAAATACGCCGCCGCGGCGATACACATGGTACCTGGGCTGAGAGACCAAGAGTGTTCTAGAAGGTCCCGGCTACTATACGTGGGCCACGGCAATACCGCGGCATTTGGCCCTCAGCGATCAGTGTTCACCACACGTGCGGAAATGAAGCCACCGCCTCCAGGGTGATGAAGCTTTAGAAAAATCATATATACACGCCAGCGTGTCCAGTAGGGGCCACTAGTCAGCTGGTCATGTTATATATAAGACCGTGCACGTAAACTTGCGCGTCATCAGATGGGTTACGAAAGGATAGCACAGCAACTCTGCTCCATTCCACGCCGCCAGGCTGCTGCACACACGCCCGCTTTGCACACACACGCATCGCCGGCAAGCGCAGCAGCGACGTCGTCGACCCCCTCGTCGTCAAGCACTTCATCCTCCCCGGCGACTACGTCAACATCTTCTCCGGCCGGCGAGTACATCAACGTCATCTCCGGCGAGTCGAACGTCTACAGAACACCCGCATTGTTGGCGTCTGTCCCTCCACATCAACGACGCCCACTAGTAACGATTCGATTTTTGCGGCAGGGGCCATTTCTTTTCCGTGGCGGGCGCAATTTCAACCCGCCACGGAAATGATCTGCCCCTGCCCGCCCGGTGGCGGTCGCACTCTCACGCGCGGCGCTTTAAAGCGCCGCCATGCAAAAGATTTTCTTAACGGGCGGGCGCCAGCAACGCGCCCGCCACGCCGCATATAAGCGTGGCGGGCGCGTTACAGGCGCCGCCACGCTGCCCCGCTTCTTTGCGTGGCGGGCAAGTTAGGGCGCCCGCCACGCAAAAGGCCGCAGCCTATAAATTCTGGGCCGCCTTTCATCTTCTCCACGAACTTCCTCTTCCAACTCTTGTGGGGGGCGGGAGGTTTTGATCAAAATTTTGACAAAAACTTTGATTTGTGTGTTTTGGCTTTGATTTGGGGGAGGAGAAGGCACTTATTGATCGGTAAATGCCTCTTTTCATCTTTTCTTTCCCTCTTTTTTCATCCCCTCTCTAAATCTAGATCCATGAGGAGAGAGAAAACTGCCTTTCTCTAGATCTAGATCTATGGTGGGACTTCTTCTCTTTTTTTTTTGGTTTGAGTACTATGTAACGGCACTAAGGTTTTTGGAAGAGCAGGGATCAGGATGGAGAGGCACCGAGCCCACTGGATGTATGAGATGAAGAGGGTTGATGACGAATACTTTGATGAGGTGAAGAAGTTTGTTGCTTTCGAGCGGGGTTACACAAATGAGATAATTCAACAGAGCCTGATCATCTGTCCGTGCGCAAAATGCAAGAATCTGAAAGCGTTCTCTGACATCGTCGTGCGATCTCACCTAATCATGAATGGCTTCGTCAGTGACTATTTGGTCTGGACTTTTCACGGCGAAGAAGTTCCACCCTTCGATCCACCAGTCGATCCAGTACCAGGCAGTCCCCCGGCCGATGCAGTACCAGAAAGTCCACCAGCCGGTCCAATTCCATCAGATTTGTTCGAAAGCACGGCTGACGTCGACGATGACGACGATGACGGTGGTGGTGGTGGAGGGGACGGCGAGCAGGAGAATCCTATGACGCAGCCCGAGGATGTCCGGGTTTTTGAAGATTTGGTCAACCGACTCGATGAGGGCGCGTTATGCTGCCCGCTACGTCTGGAACACTTATACGTGGCGGGCACGGCCGCCCGCCACGCCGAGGCCACGATTATCCGTGACCTTTCGTTAGTGACGGGCAGCCGTGCCCGCCACTAACAAGGTTTTTTGCCCGCCACAGAAGTGATTTTCGGTACTAGTGGCCATGGCCGCTCACTTCGAGGGTGACGCTCTTTATATGTTTTGATTATCTTGTCTTACGTCTGTGCATGGCTGTGGTGTAGATCCATATGCATTATTGCATTCACGGCCAGCCAGGGAGCCCCGCGACGCTGGAACGATGACGGCGCCGGCAACCATCTCGATGGCGGCGACCACCTGGGATTGCCCTTTTCATGTACCGGTGGCGACAACGCCCTGCGTGCACGCAGTGCACTACACTACGGCCCGACGGCGAAGGCGTACGTATGGCGGCTCGCAACGCTGCACATCCACGACGACGCGCGGCAGCCTGGCAGAAACGGCAGCCCGGCGAATACGCAGTTTCAGCATCCACTGCAGTGGCGTATGTGGATCTACGGCCGTGGCAAATACGGTGCCCGTCAGCTTGACAAAGTGCCCGTCAACACTAAGTCCGGCGATGGCCGGAACGGCAAGAATGGTCACCGCGGCGGCGGAGCAGTGCGGCCCGGCGATGGTCCACCTTGACAAGCAAACAGCAGCAGCCAGGAATATGTATACGTATACATGTACAGTATACATGGCAAGAAAGCAAATAGAGAAGCAAGTAGAAGTCTACAGTACCATGCATGCAATTCTGTACGTGGGCAAAGTACATGAGTACAAGTCACAAGCTAGCTCAACATTATTGTTTGGCTCAGTCATGATGGCCCAATGTTCTCAGAAATTTACGCAAGGGAAATCTCCTAAGTATCTCATGAGCACAAGTCTCACAATTACCACACCACCTTTCTGCACCCTCAAGGCTAGTGAACCATGTGAAGTCATTTTCTTCCCCGACCGACGAGGCTGGGGCGTTTCTTTTCTACGACCAACGAGGCGGAATTACTTATTCGTGACCGATGAGGCCAAACACTTCACATCATTATAGGATCCGCACGACGAGGCCGGATACCTTTGCTAGAGGCCGACGAGGCTCTAACACTTTACCATTTTCATTTATTTGTGCCTATGCATATACTTGGAATCAACTCTTATTTATTCGGAGACGACAATGATGGCCGCCGGCATAGCGTAATCAGAGGTGTTCTGCGGCCCAATGTCGTGGATGCAATTAACTAGAGGCCTCTCGAGGCCCCGGGAACCGTAAGCCACACAATACTCCTATTCTTAGATGGAACTCGGCGCAAATATATTTCAAAGTGAAAAATTGTACTTTGTAATTCTCAAATGAATGAATAAAGTGATATTTTCCTGAATTTGTGTTCCTTGTGTATTATTGCACATTTTATTTAATTTTGTATATGGATGTATACGCACGCCTCGGGCATATTAGTACTAAGTAGTACGATCCGCTAAGCTAATGAGAGATCCCCTTAGTGATTTTTCTCGCGAAACATGAATATTTTTGTATATGGATGTATACTAGCATGCTCGCATATTAGTACTAAGTAGTACGATCCGCAAAACACGTAGAGATCCCCTTAGTGATTTTTCCGGCGAAACATGAATATTTTTTTTTGAGTAGTACAGTTAGGGGTTAGATGAATATTTTTCTGGCTACGGTTCATGATTTCATTCTTTGTCCGTCTTTGCCTCCGTCCATCCGTGCCGCCATCTATCCATCCGCCACCGCCCTCCATGCACCGCTCTCCGACGCCATCCGCCGATGGTAGAGTGTAACACCCCGTGTTTTGACCAATTTTGAAAACCACTAAAAATCTGAACTTTTTGAAATCTTTTATAAATATAAAACTTGAATCACCTAGTAAATAACCTTAATAGGATAAACTGGACCTTTTTATCCAACCTTGAGTGTGGCATTGTTGGATGAGTGCTTCAGTGTCTTGTTGAGGATATGGTGGTGAAGGATGCATTCATACATAGCCACATTTAAATCCAAAATGCATTTACATTCATTATACTTTAAATCTGAGAAAAATAAAATGAAAAGGAAAAAGGAAATAGAATTGACACCGGGCTCACTTTTCTTCCCCCCCTCTTTCGGCCGGGCGCCGCCCAATTCCTCTTCCCCTCCTTCCCTTCCTTGCTCACGGGCGGGCGACCGCACATGCCGCCAGCGGCCCAAAGAACACAGAGACAGCAGCCACCTCTCCTCCTTCTCGCCGACGAGTGGGACCCGGTGACAGCCCGTCGTTTTTCCCCACGATGACCGTTGTCTTCCCCTCAAGATACTGTGTCCGGCCGCGCCCCACCCGGCCCTGCCGCGACCCATCCTCGTCACCAATGACAAGGGACGAACGGCGGTTACCCTACCCCCAAACCGTCACATCCCTCCTCCACTTGTGCTCCTCGTGTTCCACCATGAACCAGCTGCCCGCGGACGACGACCGGCCGCGTGATTCCCGCCGAGCCGGTTACGCCATAGCCCTTCCTCGCGTCGAAAAAGACGGGCATGTTGGCGATGGATAACGTCAACTTTTTACTATAAATAAGTAGAACAAATAAGAACAAGAACACTAGAAGATAGGGTTTATACTGATGAATTCCACGAGTTTTGTTGCACACCCAGTTTGGCAGGATGGATCCAGAAAATAGAAGAAAAGAGAAGAAATAGAGAAACTGAAGAAGAGGACCAAAAATGTAATGATTAGTCTAAATTTCGGGGGCCTAAAAGACAAAAAGAAGACAGCCCGAAGAAGATGGGGCCCACATGCTGACATGTGGGGCCGGCCTGACCGGTGGGGCCGCCGGCCCTCGTGGTGGCGCCACGTGTCCATCTTCTAGAACCTTCTCACAACCGACCTTGAGATCAAATCTAGGCCGTCCAATGAAGTCGGTTTGATCCAACGGCTGAGATTCATCTTATGGGGCTATAAAAGTAAGGGCAGACCACCCCCCTGAAACCCTAATTCATTATTCTTTTCATTAGATCAAGAGAGGGTCCCTTGTATGGATCTATCTCGTAGGGTTCGCTATCTAGAAAAGATTAGTTCTCATTAGATCTAATCTAGTTATTAGAAAACAATGAGAGAGAGGTGAGAGATCCGATGAGAAGTCGGGATTGTCGGCTTCTCCTCAACTTTGTACCTCTACGGATCTAATTCTTCATCGAAAGTTATATCCAGGTTCTTCATTTACCATTTCTATATTTTCTTTTAATTAAGTTCAGTTCTTATTATATTTTGCTTGCTTGATCTTTGCTCGTATTGAGTGCTCTAGTCTAGGAACAAGATTAGAGTAGTAAACATTAGTGTAGACGTGGTGTGTAGGCTATAGTTTACCGTAGTTTGCGCCAATCTTTCGGTTAGTTGTGGTAGCCCCGCAGGTGATAGCTCGTCGGGGCCTTTGTAATCCACCACGTTAAGGTTGGTGTTTTACGTGAGCTTTTTGCAGCCTTCCCCGATCACTTCTTCCCGCCTCTTTACCGAGGGATCGAAAGGTACTTTGTTGCTCCTTAGTAAGTGAAGTATAGTATCCTGATTTTGATTAGATAGAACAATTTAGAATACCTTAGATATTTCCTCTCTACTACCAAAAATAATTATCATTAGTTATCATTTAGCGATCTTGTTTCTTGCTAGTCCACTTCACGCTCCCCGTGGGAAATCGATACCTTGAATACTCTTAGGTGAAACCTACATTGGTATCCGTGCGCTTGCGATTTTTTACGTGTGCGTTAATTTATACCAACAAGGCACATGAGGCACCAGCGTCCACGCACTCGAGCCATCCCATCGTCTCCTTCCTCCTTTCCCCATGCCCACTATGAGTCCACATCCGTAGAGAAGGCGCCACAAAAATCCGCCGGCGCGGTGATAAGACCGCACCCCGAGCCGAATCCGCTGACGGAAGGACGGCCGGGCACACGCCAGCCCTGACCACTCCCCGAACGCCGACCACGTGCACGTGAGCTTGGAATGGGCAATGGCCAGGTGGATGGGAAGTATCCCGCCGCTGCCACCGCCATGGCCAACCTATAAAGGCCCACCGATGAGTCCCCCGCCATCGGGATGACCACACCGAGCTCAATTTCTTTCCCCCAACTCCAATGCCGTCGCTTACACGAACGCCGAGCTCCGATTGCTCGCCCGCCTAGAGCGCCTTGAGTCAATTGTGGGACGTGAGCTTCGTGAGCCGCCCTCCATCTCTCCGCGCATTGCTTCCCATCTCTCGCTTTGTGGCCATACCGTGAAGGACCGACCGCCGTGCCGCCATGGCTATCGCACCGATGGCAAGGCTTGGCTAGCCTATCTAGCTGCTCCAGCCCACCCATCTAGCAACCACACTCACGCACGCACAAGAACCAGGCCCAACCGCCTCACCCGCACTTCCGCAATCGCGCACGCTACCGCCATAAATCACCGGGCGAAGCCGCCGATAGTGCTCGACCGAGCACAACACCACCACCACGATGTCCCCCGCACCGAGTGCACCCACAAAGTAGACGGTTAGGCCGCTGGGGCTCCGGCGTGCCACCACCGTGGCTCGGATGCCGCCACCGCCACCGACCCGCCACCGGCCGGGCGTGGCCCCCATGAGAACCAACCACCACTCACCCGCGATCACCATAGGCCCTGCCGCCTCCGGCAGTAATCCACTCTCGCAAGCCCCTCCCCGCTCTACTCCCACCGCCCAAGCCGGAGGTCACCGCCGACCGGCCGTTACACCCCGCTCACCTTCCGTCTCCCCCTCTCTCCTTCTAACCCGGTGGGCCGGGCACCCCGACGCCGTCCCCGTCCATTCAGTATCCCGGGCAAGCCGGTGCCGACAAGCGTGCCTCGCCCCATTCTCTTATCCCCTTTCCCTCTCTCCGCTCCTCACTCCCTACACTTGGTCCACATGAACCAAAGACGCACACCCACCCACCCCACCAAGACTGCGTGCACCAGTGCACCCCACAGCCCTAGGTATGCTTAGGGAATTGCTAGGTACACCCGCTAATGCACATAGAGTGCTATAAATACTATTTCCTGATTAAAAAATTCCCGAGAATACTATTTCCCGGGTATGCTTAGGGAATTGCCGGAGGTGGGGCCAGCTGCTCCCCGGAGGCCGTGGAGAGGGAGGAGGGGCACGGCAGTCCCTAGACCCATCAAAGATGCACATACCGCCTAGATCCAGCCACCACCGCGGCCGATCTAGCCCCACGCGCCCAGATCCGGCCACCACGAGCGACGCCGAAGGTGAAGGAGGGTCGCCACCGCCGGTGGTGGAGGAGAGGCCTCGCGGGCGCCCGGCCACACACCCCTTGGCAACGGCCACCGCTAGGAGGAGGGCCGCAGCGCTAAGGCCGCCGCCGAGTGCCTCGCGCCGCCGGCCGAGCGCCCTTGGCCACTACCGCTGCCGAGGGAGGAGAGGATGTCATAGGAGAGGAGAGGACGCCGAGGATGTTGGGGGAGTAGGGGAGTTTGAGTGGGAGGTGCTCGGTGTATTCTCTCGATGAGTTTTTCGAAGGACGTGCTCGGGAGTGGTGAAGTGGGAGCGCAGCTAAGGGGAGGAGTGGAAGGGCCGAGGGATTGGGAGTTAGGGGTTTGGGATGCCAAAATAATATATACGAGCAACCCATTAATGGGCCTAGATGGTCTAAAATGGCCAATATTAACCGTGGCGATTCACGGATAGAAAGCCCACCTCGGTTAATGATAAACCATGGCGGTTACGTAATAAATGCCCACCGTGATTAATGGATTTTATGAGGCTATTTCTTTTAATCATATCGCTTAATAAAAGATGACCACCGTGGTTAATCGAGGCATTAACCGTGGGCGGTTTTAAGGTCCGCCCGCCATGGTTAAGATTTTGGAAACGTCTCCTAAAATATTTTCTATAGTAGTGCATAACGCCGGATCTATGAAGAAAGAGGGTGAGGCACGGAATCTGAGATAGGGGCGGCATACCAGGGAGAAAGCGTAGGCCATCACCGCCGGGCGCCGGTCACCACCACCGCCAGATCCGGTCGGGTGCCGTTATCACCACCGCTGGATCCGCCACGCCGCAAGGCCACACTTTGGTCGGGAGACGCCGGGCCTCTAGGTGTTGTTGACGGTAGATAACAACCATTTTGAACCGCCAACTAAATATGAAAAGGGTATAATTCCATCACCAACATAGTTATTGGGTTTTGATTCTAACAAGTTCCATGTGTTTTGGTGCTCTCCCTTGTCTTATAGGTTAGCTGATTTTTCATCGAATGAAAGTATCTGAAATGATGAGTTAAAGGGCACCATTGCATAGAGGTCATTGAGATGATCGAAATGGATATATTGTTTGCTACATTTGGACTCCGGAATCAAAAGATATCAAATCCAACGCGAGCACCAACACTAGAAGACTCTAGAAGGCACTAGAGGGCGCCACGCCAAAGCGAGCCCGAACGGCTCACACGGGTGGGGTAGGCCAACCCCACCACTGGGTCGGCCGACCCATGAGGTCCACATGTCATCCTCTGCTTTGTCGTGGACCCTCCACCACCTTTGAGGATCAATCTAAACCACATGTTTAAGTCAGTTTGATCCAAGGGCTCACAATTGACGCTACCCCCTATATAACTAGCCCTAGACCCCCCAGGGTTTGGGCATCCCATTGATTGGAGAGGTGTCCCATGAAAGGATAACCTCTCATCAATGCTAGGAGAATTAGGTCTAGACTCTTCAATGTAGTAGATTAGTAGCTTGGGAGCAAGGGGTCGAGCCGGCGCATGCTCGGGTTACGATCTAGTCTTGGAGGCTTGATCAAGGCTTGTATCTTCACTTCAACATTCTGTAAGACTTATTACTTATTCTCTTATTTACATGGCTATGCTTACTTTGAAGATATATCTTGCTAGTTAAGGTTATCATTGCTTTTGTGTGCTAGTTCATAGAGCGCTTAGCCTTCTATGTCGACTAGGCTAAGTAGCCGAGCCTTGTGTAAGCGTGGTGCCTACACGTCGATGCCCTGCCTATGAGTACACCCTGTTCCCTGGTTGTATGGTAGTAGTGGGGGTGACTTTTACCCCGTCTATCCTTTGTAGTCCATACCGAATCGAGCAGGTTCTTAAATTGTAGGACTGTAGTCGCATCAGTAGAGGTATCATTGTGGTGCTCTCTCCTGTCTAAGTGGCGTCCTGAAGTGCACAAGAATAGTACGATTCTTAACTATAGTTGGGTATACCTTAACCATGTAATAAGAACATCATAGGAATCTACCTCACCCGTTGATCTCCCAAGTTAACTAGTTGTTTATCTTTAGTGATCTATCTCCTGAGTGTTATATTGCATAACTCCTATCATTACTTTTACCTCTACTCTAGCTATGATGGTATGTTGATTAGTAGACACTCCTTTGCTATCCAATATATCTTTACTCCAATGTTTCCCTATGATAAAAATATAAATAATGATACCTGGATACTCCCGGTAAAAATGCTACAATGGTATTCTATGCACTTGCGAAATCCTTCATATTCTATTTGTACTTAATAAATACCAATAGGTGTGGAGGCGCTAGCCCTCTCTCGTGGGGAGACGGGCTGAGGCGGTGTCGTGGGTTGAGGGGGTTGGGTAGCGAGAGAGGGGTGGAGGAACAGAGGGAGAGAGCAAGAGAGTGGAGGGTCTTGTGAGCAGCGTGGGGGTCGGGGGCTGAGCGTGTCGGCGGCGGGATGGGGTTGAGGAGGGAGGGGAGAGACGGCTGGGTGAGGGAAGTGAGTGGAACGCTAACCATAAGTCCTCATTATATATATGTGACCTCGAACCCCCCCCTCTTGGGCTGGCGCTGCTGGGCCTGATTTCCGAGGCGGTTGGAATTATAATGTCTGCCTCGCCAATGATTAACTGTGGCAATTACATCAGGATAACCGCCACGGTTATATTAACCGTGGCGGTTACGTAATAAATACCTGCGGTTAATGGATTTTTTGCAGGCAGTTTCTTTTAACCGCCTACGCTTAATAAAAAATGACCGTAATCGTTATCGAGGCATTAACCGCGGTTTTTAAGGTCAGCCCACCACGGTTAGGATTTGGAGTTAGTATGAGGGAGGAAAACTAGTTATAAGTTTTAGCCACAGATTAAAATGAGAAATCAGAGTTCCTCATCAATTTAAAATTAAATTTCAAACGACATTTGAAGCATCAAATTAATTCAAATAAAAAGTTGTAAACAACAAAGATTTAAAACTTTTCGAGATCTACAACTTTATTTTGGTCATTTCTCCATCCAAGATCATTTTAATAAATTAAAATTTTAGCACCTAATTTTTAATATTCGGGCGTCTATTTATAGGGTCGGCTCAATATAAAACCGCCCATACAAATCGGATTTGTAGTCGCCTCTACATGTCGGTGTTCATAACAGAAACCGACCCTACAAAATGGATTTCTAGGGGGTGGCTGGTCTAGTGGGACCCAACACGCCCATTGTAGGGGCTGCTGGTGACCGAGCCACTCCAACAAATAAAAGGTGACGTTGTTACAAATCGTTTTCGTAGTAGTGTATTGACACGTGGGATCTATCCCCAAGGAAAATCCAGCGGTTCCCATCAAATTGCCCTTGCGTGGATTTGGAGCCGATGCATAAGCCAAATGGTTTTACGGTGGATCTCAGATCCACTAGTGAGGTGCTGCTTCACGGTGAATCCCAAAAATCTAGATTCACTTTTTCAGAGGTTGAGCTGTCCCGGACATGCCCTTTTGGACGTACTCGTAGTCAAAGTCCACGTTTAACCAACCGTTGGAAAGCATGTGCTGCCATAGTCTACATATATGCTACTAAAGCAAGCAAACTGTGTGTTATAGGTAGCTTCTGGTCATTGAATATATTTCAAGCTCGTTACTACGAGCGAAAAGGATATTTATTATTCATCCACGTCCGATCCATCCATGACGCGGCGCACTTGCCATGTTCCAACGAGGTTACCGGCGGCGGTCCGCCTTGTTCTGCTGCTGCTGCTTCTGATGCTGTGTGGTGAGGGCTTCTTTCTGCTGGCAAATGCTACAGCGGGCTCTTCTGGAAGCAGCGGACAAAGTAAGCAGGGGCACAAACTTCTGATTCCATCTACCAAACCGACCTTACTTTATTTTGTGCAAATCTATATCTATAGAAATGAGCGAAGGAATTGGTAGGCACGTGTCGCCATCTCATCCGTCGGATTTGATTGATTCTCCCATCCAATGGTTCTCTGGTATAGACCAACCTTAGCTTAGAGGGTGTTTCGCTTGCCTTCACTTAACATTGAATCTACAACACGCGCAACTCGCAGTCCCGCGTGACTCGCAGACAATCGCGGCTCCCAAAGGGCGCGAGCCATCCCCGATACGGCGCAAACCCCCACGATTGTCCCGCGCGACTCGCCTCCTCGCGCGGCTCCCATACGGTGCCAGGCATCCCCGATCCCCAACGCGACTCGCCAGGGCCGAGACGTCCCCGATCCACCCATGCGACTCGCCAGGCACCGATCATCGTACGACAGTTTCAATGATTGCGCCTCGGCAGTGTGCCTGCGAGTTCGTCATGGCTTTGGCGTGCCGCCATGGAAGCCGCTGCCTGCCTTCTACACGACAACGTCTGCGCTGCCTGAATGTGCCGCGTATCCTCTCAACTTGCCGGGATGGACGACCTCGCACATGGGGCAGCTTGCGGGTGAACGCGACCTAGTGCACGGGATCGCCATCGTGGCACCGGCATCGCCGATCGGGCCCATCGGGCATCGGCCATCGGCTGGCGGCGCTTCGGCATCGACGTGCCTGACGCGCGGCGGTGCAGAACGGCAACTGGGCAGATCGCGTCGGGTGTTTTCGTCTATTCGTTTGCACTGGCGGCCGGCGGCGCTTCGGCATCGCCACGCGTTGGGCAGATCGCGTCGGGCGTCTTCGTTGTATCGACCAGGACGGAGGATGCACGAGGACGATGGCCTTGCAGGTATTGGTCTCGTAATTTAGTAATTTGTAGAAAACTTGCAGGTATGATCTCGGATGGCCTTATCTATTTGTTTATTTCATCAGTTCTTGATTTCGTGTTCCAGAGTTCATACCACTAATTAGCATCAATCCATCAAAGAAGGCATGCAACCTCTTCTCCTTTTTTTCAGCAGCAGCCGTCGGCGGGTTCGAATCACGTGCCTGCAGGTGATCAGGGCTTAAATTCACCTGGCACTCAGTTTCTGCCCTTCTTATGAACTTGTGATGCACTTTTCTTAAACGGGGCTGGAAAAATCCATTTTCGCAGCTTTGCCGAGTGCCATAACCTTTGTACTCGGCAAAGGCGGAGACTTTGCCGAGCGCCGCGGCCCTGGCACTCGGCAAATATGATAGGTTTACCGAGTGCCTTGGCATTGGCACCCGGCAAAGAATTTTCCCAAATAAAAAAGAAAAAAAGGAAGAAAACTTTGCCAAGAGCGACACTTCGCAAAGATTTTTTTTTTTTTTTTTTAAAGGAAAAGTCCTTTGCCCAGAGCCGCACTTCGACAAAGAAATATCAAAAAAAGGGGGCTTTGCCGAGTGCGGCTTTGTGGCTCTCGGCAAAGCTTCCGTTAACGGCGCGTGGCCATTCGATATATCGTGGTATGTGTGCAGTTAATCACAGCTCAGTTCGACAGAACCGCACTCGGCAAAGCTTCCGTTAACGGCGCGTGGCCATTCGATATATCGTGTATGTGTGCAGTTAATCACAGCTCAGTTCGACAGAATGCACGCACAAATGCTAAAACCCTTATTGAGAGTACGTAATGTAAAGGTTATATATATATTGTAGGGGTGGCAGTAGGAGCATTATGCATATATATTCTCTTACTCAGTGCATAGGTGGACGAGATAACAGAGGTCATGGTCACGAGAGCAATGAAAACAGCAGCACCCATCCTGAACACGGTGCTTCTTGAATTCTGTGCCATTGCTACCTATAGATTGCCAGGGAGATGGATCTTGTTAGTAGTTCTCCTTTGCTGGCTATCTGGCTTCTGGTTATTATATATAGAAAAACCAACAGAGTATTGTGGCTAGTTCTGGGTTCTAATTATTATGTTTCCTACTCTCTCCATCCACAAAAGAACACAATTAAGGTATCCGTACCCGTAAATCGACCTCAAGATTGATTAAATTTATATTAAATAGTATTAACATTTATACCACAAAATAAATTTATTAAAATATATTCTATAACCAATCTGATGGTACTAAATTCATATCATGAAATTTTAGTCAAAGTTCAGAATATTTGACTCATCAAAATCTGAGAATTGCATTCTTCGTGGACAGAGGTTGTACTTTTTACTAAGTTTTGATATCTCTGTCCACATTCCATTCTACATGTTCCCTACCTTCCATTGTACATGTTCCCTACATTCCATTGCACATGTTGATAACTAAATCTATATCCTATTCAATCAAATAACAAATATGAGAATATCCACTATGTACACCGCCCTATCATCTAGTACTTATGAGAATATCCACAATGTACATCGCCCTATCATCTAGTACTATCTATCTATCTGGCTAGCTAGCTAGCTAGCTATTTGTCCATCCATCCATCCTGAACGCAGTTGCCAGGCATGGTGGTGCCAGTGGGAGATAGATGCTGAGCATGCATTGGCCATGGCGCTGAGGAGGCAACTGTAGCTTCTGTAGTTGAGAATTCTTTTTTGCTTACCAGAACTTTCCTTTTGTCAACATATTTTAACAATCTATTTTTTTTTCTTTTTTATCGTCTAATAAAATCGGCAAGATTCTTGCCGTCTTTCTAAAAAAACAAATTTTAACAAGAACTAGAGACATTGGTAAAAAATGAGCTTGCCAAATTCTAGGAATTTGGTGGTACTACAAGTGCACTTGGTTGTGCCGATTCAAAAACCGACACTAATGGGGGTCTTGAGATGGCACAAACCACCAATTCTGCAGTAGTGTATAGAATGTCACCCGCTTGATCGGCCATAGCTGTGACTTTCCATTTTTTCACACAATTATGCTACCACATGGCCTATTTCTGCCCATCCTTCCGCTCCCGCCTTAGGTCCTCCTCCCTCCCCAGTGGCCGCAGATATCCACCTAAACCACATCTGGCATCTTAGCCATCCAGCTAGCCATCTAAGATGTCACCCGCCCCGACAACATTTGATAGCTCAATCTATATCCCATTCACCTAAATAATAAATAATTTGATATCTAGTTCGTACACCTCCGCATCATCTAATACATCTCTTTATTTCTTTCTATTCTACTATCTATCTATCTATCTATCTATCTAGTAAGTAGTTTTCACCATATATTTTGCCATCGTTTATCTATTTATTTTAAGGAAAAATCTTTCTATTCCTCAACCAGAAGTTGTAGACCACGCGTTGAGAGTTACAATTTTAATATAAATTCTGTCTTCATCCAAACGACATTTGATGCGGGCCTGGTAGAGGAAAGTTTTTCCTTATTCAGCTCTTAAATCATTATCATGGGCTGAAATTGACCTTAATTGATGACAGGCCGTGTTTCGCTAGAGAAACTAATCAGCTCCCTTTTAATGGCTCTGGGCCAGGTATACGTGTTCCTCCGTAAAGATTTGATACCCTGTGTGCTGCCTTGATTTCCATCGTCTATACTAAGCTTCCCAAATGAAAAAAGCTGCTTTCGAGTACTTTATTTTGAGGGGGATACATTGCATTACTTGACAGTCAAAGAGCATAGATGCAGTGATGAAACGGAAAACAAACATCACATATGACAGTATGGTATTGATTAATTCAACTGAATCTGCACGCATCATTCAGAGATAAAACATATGTGCCGCAAGATAGAGATTACGGTAGCATCATGGCATCCATGTAACTATACCTACATCAGCTGGTTACACATAAAGTTATTACATGCCCTGGTACTGCCTTCCCTGAAATGGACGTTGGAAAGCGCCCTGCCGGCCGGTGGCCGGACGCCGATCATCACCAGTTCATGCGTCGGGCACTCGGCAGCAGCAATTGGGGTAGTACTGTCCCGGCGTGCAGTACGTCTGGAAGTTCTTGTAATTGTTCTCGCAGTAGTAGAAGCATGTCTCGTCTGAACACGGGACGATCGCGTGGCAGTAATCTGTATGATGACCCAAACATGCATATACAAAACACGGGAGGACGATCGCTGAATCAGGTAAGAAAATGAAGTAGTACTTGCATCCATCATGCATGAATTACAATATATACCTGCTGCGTTGCAAGATGGTAGGAACATGGCCATGGCAACAACAAGAGCTGTTTGGACCTCATACTCAAAACTCTTTCTCATTGGATGAGACTGTGAGGTTTGATATACCTCAGGTGTGGTTTTATCAACCCGGCGCCACTTTGCATTGTGGCGCGTGACACGGCCGGATTGAAGGGTTTCATCAGCTTGATACTAACCGCACTGGCGTATCGCACCGCTCCCGATTGTAGTGCAACGACGGACCTGCAACACTACAATAAACAACTAGCTTGTCTGGACATAGATTACATAGCTAGGAAGAGTTAATGATGAAGTAACAGTCATCAAATTGAGGATGTTGTTTTCGAAATATTTTTGAAAATGTTGGCTCTCCCATGGGCATTAGCTATATGAGCAGCTTGCGATAAGACAGCTGGGGGACGTAACCATCGGGCGCCATTGTGTAACCATAGCAACATGGCTCCTATGATTTTTGCCCCATTGTGTGCTTGAATGTGTAGACTTCTGCTTGGATGTCTCCACTGGGGTGAAGGGAATTCTTGGTTGAGACTCCCTTGCATTGAGTTGAACCACAACCCACTCGCACTCTCTCTGACATGGAGGCGTAGGTACGCGGCTGAGTTGATTGCTTTGGTTTTGGGTAACGGCTAAGGAATTTGCCATTACTTTTGCCGAGGATGGTGAATGACTACCTCCGCCTTTAACTTGGAACTGAGCTTGATAGTTGAGCTGCTCGGCCACATCTTTGGTGACCCTTTTTTTTTTTTTTTTTTTTTTTTTTTTGCTTCAAAGATCCGAGGAACTTGGTGTAGCCATTCACCTTTGTGTAGCTAGGTGAATCCTCGCTGGCGTATTTTTGTTGGTCCCTTGTTATCACCTTCGAGGTGGCAAGAGGCTGCACACTTAGCGAAAAACTTGTGTTGCACCATGTAGCCCTTTCTTGCTCTTCTTCTATAGTCTTCCCTGGAGTGTGCGTCGCTTCATGTCGGGAAGCGAAAGCGTGCATGGTAAGCCTCGCTGATTAGGGCGGCTCGAGCCGTCTTCCCACTCCGCCCCGGCAGAAAACACGTTCAGCGTTTGTCGTGCTTTCCGTGATGTGGTAGCTTGTCGAGTTCCATCTGCCAAAGGTTGTTGCCCCCGGACCTTCCTCGAATAGCCCCAAGGCAGCCGAATCCTCCACTACAAAGAAATTTGTAGCCTAGTAGGGAGAGCCTTTTTCTTTTTTCTTTTTCTTTCCATTAAGAGTTGGAGAAATGATGCAATGGAAAATGCATGCGACTCTAAAAAATGGAGAGACATATGCAAAATAAACAAAAATTTAAAATTTAAGAACCTCCGTCGACGTGGAGCATCGGCTAACGATGTGGGAGGTGTTGTCGAAAGGCCTCCGTGATGTAGCTCCTTGTAGAGGCGCACTATTGCTCCTAGTGCTGCCGTTTTTTAAGGATACGCCAAAACGCTATTGGCATGTGAGATGAGCTAGGTCGTGTGACACCGCCCCTTGGGTTTGTCGATGTACACCAAGGTGCCCTTGCGGTTGGTGGTGTATACGACCGGGGAGGTGTGGTGCTACTCCCAATGTTGTCGATGTTGAACGCGGTGCCGGAAGACCATCATCGGCGCCCACGAGACAGGGGAGGTGTGTGATACCCCTGGGTGTTGTTGTTGTAGGAGGTGACGCCGTAAGAATGTTGGCGTCGTAGGACACTTGGGGTTGTGATGTTGCCCCCAGTGTGTGTTGACGATGTATAAGATGACACCGAATCACGATACATGTGCGCTCCATGAGGTAGGCTGCTGGCGGCAATCTGACATAGGCGATTGTAGTCTTCATGGTTCCTGAGGCCTCGGAAAGCTCCCAGTTAATTACCCCTGTGAAGTAGCTCACAGAGTACCTCCGATTAAGCTGCGTTGGTCGTCATCGTCGATCTTCACTACACGTCTCCAAGCATGTGTGTTGGTGTAGATGGGGTTGGCGTCGGCGTGTCCATGGCCTCGTCGGTCCATGAGCCGGTAGAACGTGGCCAGAGCGCCAGCCACGCTGCCTGTGTCGTTCGCCTCGTCGGTGTCGAACGACACATGGGTTGTAGTGGTAGCAGCACGTGCATGGTTGATGTAGATCAGACTGACTTGGACTTCCTCGGCAACGTCGTCGTGGTACGCCATAGAAGTTGATCACGTAGAGTTGTTGTAGTAGTTGATGAAGCCTTGCCTACGTCGTCCGCCTCGTCGGCGATGGCTGGCGTGTGGTGGCGGTAGTAGCTGAAGCAGTGGGCAGATGTATATGGCTCGATTGCCTGAACAGCGTCACCTGATACACACAAAACAAAAGGTAAAATTATGTAAATAGGGTTCGAACGACAGCCAAGCTCCTGATAGTTTGATGTATTGTAGTTTGCTCTGTGAGGCACACAAAGCGCAGGCACGTACATGCATAGGCATATACATGTATACATGCAGCTTGATAGTTGTTGGTGTCCTCATGGCTTATTAGCATGCGTATATATATGAGCACGCACGTGCAAGCGCAAATGCACATGCATGAATGCGTCGTCGTTGACGCGTCATGGTGCTCCAACACTGTCTCGACGCTGCTTTAGCGTGCGTCTTGTCGGTGCGGCATCGTTGGTGTAGGTGCTGTAAGCCGATCAGGATCACAATCACACACTAACTATGGTGGCTAACCTAATCAGATCGAAGAACGAGAGAAATCGAAGAAAGAACAGGTGAAGGAACACATTTGAGCATGGTAACCGACAGGGTGACATTGCCCCTTTTCACTCGATGTTCTGACGATTGCAATGACAATGACAATGTGCATAATGCGTTAACACACTCTCTAAACCTCCATCCTTATATACCAAGGCTTAACTCACACGGTTTACACTGAGAAAAACACAAAATACACGATACAAGTTGGCTACTTTGCAACTGCTGTCGGGCTGCGACGTCGTGGGCGCGTCCACTTCACTGGGCGCCAACCGCACACGCTCCGCCCTAGTTTGAATTCCAGAGCCACGTCATGCTCCACATCATCGACCACCTCAGCAGGCTTAACGCCAACATACTCCCCCTTAAGCCTGATGATCCTCAAGCTCAAGCTCTCTGACACCCAACAGATGCCTCATCACACTCAGCTTTACTGCTACCATGGCATAGCCAAGATTGATCACTAGTGCCAGCTAACAGACAGGTTGGTTCAACAGCTTTCAACTCAACCATGTACAATCTGTTAGGTGCTCTTAGAATTTTCATTATCAGTTTCTGTGAACTTTTCTCCACTACTTCTATGAAATTCTCATCCATCAAGATTCTGTAGTGATCAAGTGTTACCACAACCTTCACCTCCACCAGTGAACAACAGTTCTGGATCCATCTTCAACTCATTCAGCAGCATCCTGTCCTGACGCTCGTCCGACAACAGGTGCTTCTGCAGTCCCAGCTCTGCTGTTTCTGCGAGCAACACTGCTGGCTCGTACTCCACTGCCCGAGCATGGTGCGCCTCCTCCACCTTCTTCTTCTCACCTGGACAGCGATTAGCATAATGCCCATTTTCTTTGCACTTGAAGCACTTTATGTGACTCTTGTCACGTCTTCCTGCATTCTCCCTGCCTGTACAGATTTCCAAACGTGCCGCCCGGCACGGCACTAGCACGGGCACGGTGCGGCACGGCATGCCTGGGCACGGCACGGAGAGACACGACGGCACTGTCGTGCCGTGCTATGTAGTGCCACCGTGCCAGGCCGTACCGTGCTTGGGCCGTGCTTTTCAGCACCGTGCCCGTGCCGGCCCGCTAGATTCAGCCCGTTTGGAAATCTTTACCTGCCTGCATCACCGCGTCCACACCTCGGCCGCCCGGCCACCGCCGACTGCCTTCCCCGGCCACGACCTCCAGTCTCCGGTGGCTTGCTCCCACCTGAACCCTCTCCGCCAGATCTCCTCTGGCGTGCCTCCCAGTCCGCCTGAGTGAGCAACAGCTGGCCGCTGTTGAACGCCCCTTCCCGGATGCACCTCCCGTGCGCTCCTCCCACACCGGGCATCCGCATTGTGACGTTCATGACGAGAACTCGCCAGTCGGCCAGCGCAGGACCCTGCCCGTGCTACCGATGAGAATGAAGAAGGGCACTCGTATGCATGTATGCTCGTGGACAGAGATGATCGTCCTCATGTTGATCAACAACGACAACAGTGCCCCTAGTAGTGACGTACGCGTGTAGACGATGACAAATCTCCCGGCACATATGAGTTGAGGCCAGGGCTGTACATCGATCTGTCTCGTCGGCGCCGTATCGGCGGCTGCCTTCCTGATCCTCGGTCGTCAGTTCTGCGCTTCAGATGGATGGCGCCGTGGCGGCGGCTGATCCAACGAGCCGGGCATGATTAACTGGCCGGACACGATCCCGGCAAACGTCGTGGTGGTGAAGATGGAGCCGTGCTGCACACGTAGATGGCTGCATGGCATTTACGCCGTCGCCGGCCACACTACCCGCCTCACATCGTATAGACGATGCAAAGGGATGCTAGGCCCCGTTGACGATGGCCTGCTTGTGGATGAATCTTGGCAAGTGTAGAATGTAGATGGGCCGGATGATCCTGGCCGGAGATGGGAGCGCTGCTGCCGGCGGCCACCACTATCCGCCACGGCCGTCTCCGCGTCGCTCTCTTGACGATGGCTGCTCGTAGATAGATACTGGCCGGCGGCGGCGTGGCACCTTGGTGAAGCCGGGGCGCTCGCGAGTTGCAGCGCTCCCCGAGCCTCCGTCGTCGTCCGCTCCGTGCTCCTGATGGATGGCGCCGTGGCGGCGGCTGATCCAATGAGCCGGGCTTTATATAGGCTGTGGCTAGGGTAGCATCCAACCCTCTGGCCGCACGCATGCGCCGCTTAAAATCAGTTGGCGTGCGAGAGATATCTGGGCGTAGGCCCTTTGCTTGCCAACAAGATAACACCACGTGATTTATTTTTTTTCCACTCGGGAAACCCCATTTCCATTTCATTCAACGGAAATACCAAGAGTTATCAGGAGGAGTTTAGACAGATACAAAGGACGGATCACCATGGAAGTTGTTTCTAGCCAACTGACCAAAAGGACTACCTCATCAACTGACTTAGACCTGCCAACTTAAACTGACAGTAACAGTTCAAAACGCTCGGTTGACACAACCGGCAATAGCAGATAACCTACTACAGTAACTAGATATATCTTGGCCTTCAACGAACAGCCAAACAAGACGACTCCTGAATCACCAACCATCTTGTTGACGACGTCCTCCATCTCCAGGCTTCATTCCTCCTGGTCATCGTCTTGTTCATCAGCGGAGTCTTGGAGTAGAAGAAGGTCGATCTGTCTGGTCGTTTCCTTGGCCAAAATGTCTTTTTCGCAATTTGGAGCATTAGGTTTGCCCCAGTCTCCAGCAATTCCTTCTCATTTTCATTGTAAAGGCCTGACCAGTAGGTCATAAACGAGTGAGCATGACACAAAATTGCAATGGGATTTTTCAATGATATTTTGTCAAAAACAACTTTATTTCTACATTTCCAAATAGCCCAACATATTGCTCCAATACCCACATCATAAAATACATGTCCATTAGGCAACCATGTTTTACACCAATTCCAATATTGATGAAAATTTTGTGGAATGTTGTAAGCTCCAATTGACAGTGCAACAATATTCCAAATTACATTAGCAACTGAACATGAAAAGAACAAATGATCAATTGTTTCAATCTCATCACAGAAAGCACATCTACGATCACCTGACCAATTTCTTTTAACCATATTATCTTTTTGGTCAGAATAGCATTGTTAACCATCTGCCATAGAAAAATCTTGATTTTCTCTGGAATTTTACTTTTCCATATCATTTTTGTAGTAAGTTCCGTAATTAGAAGAAGTGAGCATATCATAAGTAGATTTTACAGAAAAAATTCCTATTTTTTGTCAACTTCCAAATTATTCTATCTGGTGAAATACTCTGATTCCAGTTCAAACAGTCATTCCTAATTTTATCCCAAGTTTCTCTTAAAGAACCAAATAACCATCTTCTAAAAGACATATCATCTCCACATTTTGCATTAAGCACAGTGATTTCCTTTTCATTAGACAGGGGTATACAAATTATTATACAAAGAAGCAATGGGTTGATCATATAACCAGGGATCCTGCCGAGAATCTGGTCAGATCACCCTTGTTAGTCTGAACCCCTCTACCATGTAAATAGATTTCCTTAACTTTCAACATATCAGCCCACATAGGAGAGTCATTCAATTTATGATTTACTTCATGTATGGTTTTGTTACTCATATATTTGTAATTGACAATTGTTTGCGAGCCCCTCTTCATTTTCTAATTTCCACCACCATTTGCAAATGAGGCTGATATTCATTTTTCTAGGATTCTTAATCCCTAAACCTCCCTTTTTCTTGCTCTTACAAATAATTTCCCATTTTACCAAATGGTATTTTCTTTTTAGTACTACCACCTTGCCGTAAAAAGGACCTCATTTGTTTTTCAATTCATTAACACTACCTTTTGGAAGAAGGTAAACAGACATATGATAGATTGTAGTATTACTTAGACTGGTTCCAATCAACATTTTCCTACCAGCCATAGATAAAAGACCTCCTTTCCAAATGTCTAGTTTTTTTGGCTCCTTTTACACTAATGGAGTCCAGTCTCTGATTTTTAACCTACTTGGACTAACAGGGACCCCAAGGTATTTTATTGGAAAAACCTAATTTGGCAATTAAAAATTTCAGCATATCTGGCACCCCAACTTTCTCCATCATTTATCATGTATATTTCACTTTTGTTAAAGTTGATTTTTAAAACCAGCTATCATCTCAAAGAAATAAAGTAGCATTTTCATATTTAATGCATTTTGTACCCCATGTTTCAAGAACACAATAGTGTCATCTGCATATTGCAGCAAAACAACACCTTTAGGAATTATATGACTTATCAAACCAGTAATCATGTCATTGTCTTGTGCTTGAAGCACCATTCTCGTTAAGCAATCGACCACCAAATTAAATGGGTTGGTGACAAGGGATCACCTTGTCTTACCCCCTTATAGCTTTTAATGTAACTACCAATCTTATCATTAATTTTCACACTAACCGTTCCACCGGATACAACTTGCACAATCCATTTGCACCATCTCTCATCAAAACCTCAGTTTTCTAAGCATGCTTTTTCTTCAAGCTTCAAAATCACTCCAATTTCCCTCTTCTCTTTGTCTCATGCGAGAATTTCATGCAAACAAGCAATACCAAAGTTATATTTCTATTCTTCATAAATGCAGTCTGAGTGTGATGAATAATTTTCTCAATCACACCCTCCAGTCTTAAAGTTAAGGTCTTAGTCACTAACTTGTAAATGCTATTCAATAAGCGTATTGGTCTAAACTGTTGTTGTATTCTCTGGGCATCCACAATTTTTGGTAGTAAAGTGATAATCCCATAGTTCATTCTGCTAATATCCACTTTGTGGTCATAAAAATCCTCAAATAGCATGATAATATCATTTTTAACTATATTCCAACATGCTTGGAAAAAATTCAATTGGAATTTTATCTGGACCAGGGGCTTTGTTTGGTTCCATCTGATTCAAGGCCTCCTTGATTTCTTTTTTTTTGAAGAAATTTGCAACAGAGAAGATTGTTATCAGCTTGTGAAACCTTTGGAATATTATTCCAGAATTCATCATCTAAGGAAACATCATATACCTCGGATGGTCCAAAAAGCTCACTATAATATTTAGTAGCATGATTAAGTAAATTATCAATGCCTTCAATAATCCCCTCATCATCTTCAAGGCTATAGATTGTGTTTTTCTTTTTTTCTACCTGATGCACATTTATGAAAAAAAAAGCTGTATTGTAGTCTCCTTTGAGGAGCCGAGTTCTCATGACTTCTACTATACCCGGTAAGTTTCTTCCTGTTCCAAACTGTCTAGGTTAGTCTTCATAAGAAAACTTTTCTATCAATTTGAGAATGTGTTAAACCACTATTCTCTTCTATGTGTTCAAGTTCTAGTAATTCTCTTTGATTTTCTCTTCTTGCTTTTCTCCATTCACCTTGATGGTTAAAAACCCCACCCTTTAAAAAAACTGTTTAATCATTTTCGGTTTTACGTTGTATTTTGTCCAAAGGCTGATTTGGCTCTGCAGGGGGCTTTGCCCATATTTCCTCTACTTTGATAAAGAAGTCGGGGTTTTTTGAGCCAATTTAGATCAAAAAGAAAATGTATATTTACTCTTCTACTGGTTTCTCCCATAGAAATAATCAATGGATTATGATCGAAAACTTCTCTTGGTAATTTCCTAATTGCAGCTTGTGGAACATATCATCCCATTCTTTTGAAACTAAAATTCTATCCAATTTTTCTAATACTGGTGGGTCTTGGTTATTGGACCAAGTAAAAGATCCACCAGACATTTCAATCTCTTTGAGCTCATAAAAAATGGATGATGGAATTGAATAATGCAAAGTATCTATGTACCCCAGTCAAACTATTCTTTTCAAAAGAATATCTAATAATATTGAAATCTCCTCCAACTAACATTGGTTCTTGACTGTGTGCACAGAAATTTGATAATTGATTAAAAAAGCCACCTTGTTTTCTTCTTGTGCGGCACCATACACAATCAGCAAATTCCGGTTTGCTTTAACTGATTTATCCCATAGGTTTATCTGGAGAATATAATCTCCTTGCCTAAATGACCACATCAAATCTTTCATATTTTGTCCCTACTAATAATCCACCTGATTTGCCTTTGGATGGAGTCCATTTCCAAAGATACTCCCGATTGTAATCAAATTTTCTCAAAAGACTGTTTTTAACCTCGAAAATCATGGTTTCTTGTAAACCAATAAAATGGAATTTGTGTTCAGCAATGAGATCACTCGAAATGTGGAGACACCATTTTTTCGATGCCCCCGCAATTCCATATAAGTCCACTAATCATTTATTTTTTGTTTTTCTTTTTTCTTGGATCCACAAGAACAATGTTCTTGGAATCACACAAGCCAACTTTTCCTTGGTCTTGTTTTCTCCCACTTGGGGAAATTTGCACTTTACTTCTCCCACTTGGGGAAACTTGCACCTTTTTTTTTCAAAACCGACTTTTTCATCATTCTTTTTTTTTACAACTTGCAGTTTCTCCATAATCTCGCTTTCATCTTCCTCAATATCAGAACACACACTTTTATCTTCAATTTGCAATTCTACAACTTCCTCTATATTTTCTACATCTAGTTTGTTTTTTTTTTTTTTACATTTTAAATTACATCTCATAGCATCTAAATCCTTAGTCAAGTCAAAAGTAGCAAAACTACTATCGAAAATTGCAATACCCATATTCCTAGCTATGCCCATCATCTCATCATTGGACAAAGTAGCTAAAGAGCCAGAGCTATGATTGTTACCTTCCAAGGTTCTTTTCTTAGCCATCATCTCATTTTTTTCTTGTGTAGTCGGCAGAATATCCTTCTTGACCTCTCACTTCTCCTCCTTTCCACCAAACTGTCCTTCGATGATTCTTCAGATTTGCTTCCAGTTTGATATATCACCTTTGCATGAACACCCTTCTCAATGTTCTTCTCATTCACTTTATCCTCTGATATGACATGTTGCTTGTCATGTATGACTTCCTCTTGGCTAGCCATTACAATATCATTAGCATCCCCACTCGAGATCAATTGTTTTCTCGGCTTGAACTTCCGACCGAGAAAGCTTCTCGCTTTACCTTCCTCTGTGATGGTACTTTCTTGAGATGCCAGAAGTATTTCATTTTCTTTTTCCATCGCCTGAGCAATCAACTGACTTTTTATGGTAGCATGAATCTCCTCCACCTTGCTGACACCTACAGGGTTCAGAATCATGTTGTTATCTTGCATATTATTGTCATCCTCATCAAACTGAGATCCTGTAGCATCATTCACTAGCCCAGAGTTTTTAAGTTTCTCATAGAACTCATCAGGATCACCATAAACATATTCAGCATCAGTTATCATTGGATCTTGAGTGCTGGGACCTCCTACTTCCTGGATAGTTTTTTGCTGAATAGCTTTACCACCTGATTTACTTCCCTCAGCTCCACCAGTAAACATAGTTAACCGACGAACTGCCACCAACTTGATTTCCCTTAGAGCTCTCCGGCCTAGATTTTTTTAGGAGGAGGCCCTTTGTCTTCTACTCGATTCCACTTGACAATGTTTTGACCATTGTTCCTGTTCTATTTCTCTCTCAAATGTGAACACAAATCTCTCGAACTCCCAAGAATGCCTCATTTGTATCGGGTACTTTCTGAACATCTCTACAAGCTATCTTGCATCTCACATATTCAACCTTGTATCTTGTTGATTCATCCAACTCTCTTATTTTGCCAACCAGCTCACAAACCTTAGCAATGGTTCTCAATCCCCTCTGATCAGCAGGGATTTCACCTACTCTAAACCAAGCTTGTTGTAGAGACCCTTTAGCTCCAACACTGGCATCCCACAACTCCACTCTCATAAATACCTCAGCTGAGTTCATTGCAAGCCCCTTAAGCCTCTTCCAGTCATGAAGAGATTTAGCATTAGGGAATCTCATGACAAATCTGTTGACATCAACCATCCTAGCATTCCACTTCCATGAAGATTCACCTTCAAGAAAAGTGAATTCCTCCTCTACTTGTCTTGCGGTTGCATGTCCATTCGAATATTGATCACCCCAATACTTTCTCTCTCTGTTTAGCCACATCTACAATCTTTGGTTTCATGATTGTAATAACCACAGATTTCACAAGCTTTTTTGCCCACAGAACTAGTAGTTTTTCCAGATTCAGTACCCTCAGAGATGATGGCCTGACCAGAGCCTTGCTTTGGAGCAGATTCTTGCTTGGATACCTCAGCTTGTGCAGTTTTTCCCATTTGTCCGAGGATGCACCTTGAACTGGAGCAGATTCTTCCACTTTCTCAATTTCCTTTTCTTCTTGTTGCTTCTGTTCCCAAGCACCACGACCTCTTCCATCACCCCTTCCACCACTGTTGTTTCCTCTTCCCCCAGCACCTCTGCCTTGATTCCACCCACCTCCTTTTCCCCATCCCCTCCCTCCACCACCTCCACCCCATCCTCTTCCTCCACGATTCATGGGTACAACCACCGTAGGAGCTACCCTAGTCTTGATAGCTTCTACAAAGGTTTTGGATGTGGATCTCCAGAAGTGGCTAACAAACTTGGAAATAGGGTTTTGGAGGCAGGGAGATCTGGATTGGGTAGTGGGTGGTGGCGGCGGGTTTGGGTAGGCCGGATTCACGGTCGACGACTCGGAAGTAGGTCCGGATGTGTCAAAAGTCCTCTCTGCCCCTTCATGGATGTCTGGATGCTCGCCGTGTGTGCCACTCCACGGTGATCGTCCCAAAATGTCGGGGACAATCTGGACCTTGGGAGGGGGGCGGAACCAGGGTCTCTTGTGAGTAGGACCGGCATGTCGGAGGTTCCCCGTTTTTGGATCCTCCCTCCACGTTCTCCCGTCTTCTCCTCCACCGTGTCCTCCTCCGCCGCGCCATTGGACTCCCACCGAAGTGAAATCGGCAGCTCCCTTAGCTTGACCTCTTCTCGACCAATAGCATCGAATGGAATCTTATTCCTCCGGATCTTACCGAATCTCCTGCTCGAGATATCCACCGGGAAGCTTGTCACTCTGTTCTTCCCGACGTCCCAACTCTCAGCAATCGACGGAAATGCCAGCTCGTAATCCGGCGAAGTCGCTCCTCTCCCGACACAACCCTAGGGTTATGGTTAGACGCCCGAGGTATGGAATCCTCGAGACATGGGGTGGTGGAAGGGTGGTGATGTGGAAGAAGAGAAGGAATATCGGCAGGAATCCTCACGGAATTGCCGGAGATGGGGAGGGAAGCGGCGTAGTGGCCGGAGATGGGTGTCGCCGGCGGAGTCGCCTGGGTGGTCATCCCGTTTCCCCTCATCCAACCCTTCTGTTCTTCACCATTTTTTCCCACGTGATTTATTCATCTGGGATAATTATCTTCACGTGGTACTCATCCCTCTAGAGGCTTTCGAATTTGAGTGTATGTGTTTATCCTCTTCGTGACACATATATGCGCCTGCTGGTTTAGTTTCCAGAAGGTTCATTCTGGTCCACGTGCCTGCTGTCTCACGATCTCAGCTGGCTTACAACCTTCGGAAATACACGACACAGGCTCGTATACCTGCCGCCATACAGGTTAGCTGAGACGTACATGATTAGTTGTGCACCGTACCTTGGCCAGGTGTATACGACGCGCGTATGTAAACTCGCTATACACGCGTACGTGTATTTGGTGCGATCCTCGATCAGGAGAGTATGTGTACGCATTCCTTCTGGACTTATAGAGGTCATGCGCATACTGGCCGTCAGCTAGGCCACTGATCTTGAGGACAATGCACGGTACACATATATGAGTCCTCAGCTTAGCCCAGGATGTATATATACACGCACATATCCAAAGCCAATATATAATTAGCTTGTTTCTCTTATCTCTCATACAAATAGCACACATGGATACACACATGCGCATACGCTTTTAATTTATTTATCTTCTCTTCCTCAAGTATAAAATATTTTCTTAATAGCACATATTAATATATATGCATATTTAAGAAAATTTTGTACAAAATCTCATCAAACAATTGCTTTTGGGAATCAAAAGTTTTGATTATTTGTTTTAGACTGTTATGCAGGATTGGACAAGTTTGAGTGTTGTCTTCTGTGTAGTCCATTCTTGGTGTGTTCTTATAATCTTCCATGGTGAACCTAAGCAATAGCAATTTACACAAATTAGGTAATATATAATTCTTAGTAATGTTAAAATGAATTCCACAAAGTAGCGCGTTCACCCTGCCACCACATGCCTCGCAGGGCAGGGCTATGGTGGCATGCGGTGGGGTGATTCAATGACCGGCCAGAGAGGAGGGGCAGCGGCGAGGCCTCCAGGGCGCACGGTTTGGAGGCCACATGTGCCATGAGGTGTCCAACGTGTATCCAACGTGTATCTAAGAAATATCGGTATCCGATACGTATCGGATACGGATACGTCATCTTCAGAAGTATCCGCGCAACAGAGGCAACCTCCATGCCGGTGCTCAGTTGGCCTTTATAAACTTTTCCGAAGCTCCCAGTCCCTAAAATTATCAGTGGCAACAATGAGCTCATGCATGGTAGCAGACTAATAGATGGCTTCTCACATTGCCTTGGTCATTGACCATATCTTCAACATCTCCATTGTCCTTAAGTTTCCTTCTGGTCTTTGCTGCTGCCACCGGTAACGTTGGTGGCGCTCGAGATTGCAGGAGTAGGCGCAGGAACTAGGCAAGAGAGCAGAGAGTATTGGAATAGCCAATACTAATATTACAGCGGCCATTGGATCGAGTGCCTGCTCGTGGCTGTGCGTGAGGCACTGTATGTATGTTCTGATGCAATCGTGCAGTAGTTGGATTATTTATGGGGAGACTGGTGGATACTAGTACACAGGCTGCCAGCCTATATTTAGTTGTCTCCTTAATGTACACACCCACGGACACGGGCAAAAGCAAAAGAAAAGAACAGAGATACGCAGATAAGGGTGATCACTGGGCAGCTTCAGGCCTTGATGTACCATGGGATGACTCCACAAACCAAACACACCATTACTTATTTCCGTCGAGTTGGAGATTCACAATTTCCAAAATTCGTTTGGTACTGTGTAGTTCTGCCATAGCGAGTCCTGAGAAATTCAAGGTTCATTCATGGATGCCTGTGCTACCAGTCCCAGTCCACCACGGGATTTCTCTGCTGCAGCAGCCACGCCTATGGATTGCAAATGGATTTTTCTTAAAAGGAATATGATCGGAGGGTCCAATGCTGAAACCCCTACAAAGAATGACGAAAAGGTGTTACAGAAGAGACCGAGCTTTAGCTCGGATGGCAACCACTTATAGCTTTCTGGCTCGTGCTCGTAGGGATTTATTTCCCATAGGTGGTTTTCGGGTGCCTCGCTTCGCTTGGATGAATCATAACTGTCATATCTCTTATTTCTAGATGACCGAGGCAAATTCAAGATCGCTGTACCAACTACCAATCTATCCACCTAAGCTCCATGAGCTCCAACAGAACTGCTTTAGTTTTTTATCTGCAGATGGACGCTTGGCTTGCATCTCATTCAGCTCATAATTTTGCAAAACTGAAGTAGCAATTAGTATTTCTCTGATGTGCAACGACTATGTCCGCCCTGAACATCGCAAAATGAAAACTAGCAAACTGTTACCACCACGATTTCAGCTACAGAAGCAACCACATTTAAATCTCATTTTACATAGGCTTTATGCCCACCTTTGTAAGAGGTTTGGGTGCTGGTGAAAATAGAATGTCCAGGGTTTCAGCTACAGTATGCACAATGATTAAATCTCCAGTTCACAGTACACAAACATTCCTCAAACTGAACAACTAAGAGAGCATGAACTGAACATACACTAGCTAGTAATGGACTACGGAGAAAGTAGGTAAGATGTGCAAGAGTTTGCTGCAGCTGGTGCTGTTCTGCTAGTGTAAAAGCAAAAGAACATAACAGAGATATGCAGATAAGGGACATCACTGAGCAGCTTCAGGCCTTGATGCTGGCATGGATTTTATATAATCATTTTTTACTTTCTTGAGTGCCACTACCACATCGCTCATCGATAATCTTTGGTGAGGTGCCTCACTTGAGCAGAGCAAACCCAACTCAAAGACTGGTGGAACGAAGGGCTTCAGATCGCAGTCAGTAGAGGAAGGACCTTGCAGGAGCTTATCATGCAGAACATGGACAATATCTGACAGGAATGCTTGACGAACCCACTCCCTGATGCTTAGATCTCCGATGAACATGGGATCGGTGGGCCTCTTCCCAGTGAAGACTTCAAGAATCATGATTCCAAAGCTGAACACATCACTCTTGCGGGATGCCTTCCCAAATGATCCATACTCTGCTCAATAATTCAGAAAAAAAAATTAGAACAATCCTGCAATCAGTAGGATTGAACTTACAGGTACGGCTACAGTATAAACTAGCGATAGTACCTGGTGCCATGTACCCAAGTGTTCCAGGCATACTTGCAGTGACCATGGAGCTGTCATCAACCAATAACAATTTTGCGATGCCAAAGTCTGCAACGTGTGTTGTCATGTCGCTGTCAAATAGGACGTTGCTAGGCTTCAAGTCACAATGCAGGACAACCTGGAAATGCTGATGATGCAGATACTCCATCGCCATTGACACATCTAGCATGATCTCCAATCTCTTAAGAAATCCCAAGCTACTTGATGTACCTTCGGAGTGTAGGAGCTTGTCTAAGCTACCATTGGGCATGTACTGGAGAACGAGCGCTCTGAAGTCCAGGTTGGAGCATGTGCTTAGTATTCTAATCAGGTCGCGGTGTCGAGCCATGCGAAGCACATGGCACTCGGCATCAAAGCTTCTAATGGCCTGTTCTAGTCGCATGTCTAGAACTTTTATTGCAACAACCAAACCATTGCTCAGTTGGCATTTGAAAACTTTTGAAAGACTTCCAGTTCCCAAAAGGTTGCTATCACTAAAGTTATTAGTGGCAGAAATGAGCTCATGGTAGGTAACTAATATTTGTCTTACAGCATTGCCTGGATCAATGACAATAGCTTCATCATCCCCGTTGCTCTTAGCTTTCCTTCTAATCATGAGGTAGACACAAAGAACAATGGAGACAAATGCAGCAGTGACGACTGGAAGAAGGATAATTATGCGAACACATGGTTGATTTAGGTCACATGTGTTTAGTTTTGTGATTGAGTGATTGTCAACGGTCAACATTTTACTTCTTTTTTCATTTATTCTTTATGCTTCGGCTATGTTCACTGGCACACGTGGAGTGTGTCGAAGACGTATCTCTTGGTTCGTGTTGTACAGGGTGTGGAGCTTGGAGATGGTAGCCGACGGCGAGGTGAAGGGGCCAAGGAGGGGCGTGCCGGGCCGACGGACCGCGGAGGTGAAGGACGGACGTGAGGCTTGGACCGAGGGACCGGATCGTCGGGTGGCTAGGCATGGTGGCTGACATCCGGGACATCGACGAATGCAAGAGGGCGTGGTGGGACCGTGTGTCGATCGGGTCAAGACGGCGTGTGCGAGGCGAGCGGGGAGCTCGGATGACTTGGCGACTTCGGGCGGTCAAGACGGCGATGACACGCACTAGTAGAAATGTGATCATCCATGACGATTTGCTCGTGGCGCTGCACACTTACGTCCGCGAAGGATATGTCTTCTATGACGAAATGTCCATTTTTGTCAAAAGTGTGGGGTGACGAAGTTTTGACTTGAATATTAGTGACGATACTAAAAATAATGTCACAAAACAAGAAAAAAGGAGATGGTCATAGATTATGTTTTGTATGTCGTATTTGTAATGATGGAACATAGTCATCACATATTACATTTCATATAGTCATTTTTAATCTAACTCGTTTGGCACGCCTCATGATGAAACAACTTGGTCACAAATCAATTTTGGTAATCGTTACTAGATAATGTGTCTGTTTTTTCTGCACGTGTACCATTTGACGACATGGGATGCATGTGCCATAGTGGCCGCTCAACCTTTTTTGGCATAGTGGTCCGCTGCGACAGCTTGAGCCTTGCCAGCCGGCCCGCTCCATCCTTCTTTTTGCAAAGTGGGCCACAGGACCCGTTCCATCGTTTCTTAGGCCTATATAGTTTTCAATCTAAAGACATTCAACCTTGTTTTTCGAAGTGGGTCGCTGCATAGATTGAGCCTGCTCAATAGCAGCACCGCTGCTTGGGCCTTTATGTTTTTCAATTTAAAGAGCAAAAAAACATAAGGCATAGTGGGGGCTTTGAACTCAAGACATCATGCAAGTCAAGATGGAGGGTTACCACTAGACTACTTGTCGGCTTTTGAAAAGGGATATAATTGTTTTGTATTTGTAGTCGTTCAACATGATAATAGCAAGGTGGGTCCGCTCTTGAAGAGGGATATAATTGCTTTGTATTTGTAATCGTTCAACATGATAATAACAAGGTGGGTCCTTTACCTGAATGGATCATAGGCCAGGGTCATAGACCCACCCTCGCACACTTTTTTTGACAAAAAAAGCTACTTTAGTGGAGCTTTGAACTCATAATCAGGCACGTAACAGGTAACAGCATAACCACTAGGCTACGTCAATTTTTTTTTGTTAAAGGTATGCAAGGTTTTTATTTGATACTTCTAAACATGCATATTGATCTAGATTTTTTAGTCCTAGTGACATACAATTGCCATCCTTTTTTTGCTTTATTATTTACTTTGTCAATATGGAATACATGTGTAGGCACGCTCCTACATATATGTATCTTTCCTTTTCTCTTTACAAGAGTATTACTTATTACTTATTTATATATATATATAATTGTAGAGCACGCTCCTATATATGTAGGTATATGTCTCCCTTTCTCTCTTTTTATCTTTATACATTATACATTATGTAGAGCACGCTCCTATATATAATTATTTACTTTGCCAATATGGAATACATATATAGGCACGCTATTATATATATGTATCTTTCCTTTTCTCTTTGTAGGAGTATTAATTATTTATTATATATATAATTGTAGAGCACGCTCCTATATATGTAGGTATATATCTCCTTTTTCTCTTTTTATCTTTGTATATTTGTAGAGCACGCTTCTATATACTATAATTGTATATTATTTAATATAGCTTATTATGCATATTTTAGGTATACCAAAATTGGTGTCAACCGCGGCCAGCCAACGCGTGCAGCATACTAGCTCAGGCGGAAGGAGCCATATGGAATACACTTGAGTTTAATTTAATTCATAGCTCCTAGGTTCAAACCCAAATGGAGCCATTTTTTTGTTTTACAAACATTTATTTCTTTTTTGCTTTCTCTATTTTATATTCTTTTTATGCATTTTTTTCTCAAAATCAATTGAAACTTTTTTGTCAGAATAATTTTCTAATGATTTGAGGAAATGGTACTATACACCCACACAAGGATGAACATCTCTCACTAAGTTACAATGGTATGTGTGAGACATGTATGCTTTTGTGGGGATGTGCGTCACCACTTTCTCAGAATCAATTGAAACTTTTTTTTTTTCAAAATTTTTTCTAATGATTTGGAGAAACCGATACTATACATCCCACACAAGATGAACATCTCTCGCTAAGTGACAATGACATTTGTGAGACACATATGCTTTTGTAGGGCTGTGCATCACCACTTTCTAAATCAATTAAAACTTTTTGACAACATAATACACCAAAAGGAGGAGCCCATGCAAGCTTTTAGTTTTTTATGCTAGATTAGATGCGTTTAACAATTATTCTTTATTAAATAAACAAATAATTACAGTAATAGGTAAACTTGGTCTAAAAATTCCAAAACTTCACAAAACATCATAGTTTGGATCCATAAGCATCCAAAAAAATTGAAATCATTTGGAGAAATTGGTACTATACATCCTTCACAACTAGAAACATCTCTCACTTAGGTATATAGAACTATGTGTGTCATATATGCCTTTGCGATGAATATGCAACGTCCCTTAGTTGAAATCACTTGGATTTTTTATGTATACACCAAAATCATATGGCTATGCAACTTTTTTTTATTTTCTAGCCACTTTGTGGTATTTTAATATTTATTCTTTGGTCATTCAACAAATATATTATTTATAACATGCCGTAGGGAACAAGTTTTGATCGAGGCTGATGGTAAAATATATTATTTATATTAAATGTGTTATTAATGGAGAATTAAATGTATTTTGGCTAGCTAAATAGAAAGAAAAAGAATACGTAAAAGCAGCCCAACAGCCCAATATTCCACCGGCCCGCAAATTTCTAACTGTTGATACTCAATCGGATGGACGAAAAGGAGATCAGATCCACTTCTGCGTATAAAACCACCAATCCCTAGCTAAACCCTACAATTAGCGCCGCCACCATCGCACCACCACATCACGTTGCGCTCCCAAAAGGGCAGCAGTTCCTTCAACCTTGATTCAGAGGCAAGACGGAGTCTGCGGGCGGACGCCCGGTGGGCGGTGGCAGCGGCGCATCGTCGGGATCTGGCGAGGCCACGGCGGCTGTCGCCGTTCACGACGGCGAGCTTGCCATCCATGATCGTGAGGTCGCCGCGTCGCACAACCACCGCGAGGCCGCGACAGCGCTTGTCCGGTCGGGGAGGTGGCGGCGGCCAAACCGCTCTTGCCAATACTCGTTGGCGACCCTTCGTGTCTCTGCGGCCGCGTGCGGCGGTGACACTGTATGCTGCGGCAAGCTGGTGCACGGCGCCGGAGGAGGGTGTGATCGAGTGCAGGTAAGTATGTGTATGTTTCTCAACTGGTCTGCCTCCTTTACGTTTTTAATAAGAAATCTTTTGTTTTCTCCCAATCTCTCTGCCCTAACTCGTTCGTGTAGAAATGCAGAAGACGCTAGCTTAAGTGCTAGACGCATCAGGCCATTAGTGATTATGCAATTGAAGATATCATAGCGTTAATTGTATTATGCAATTAAAATACTTGTTTATCCACATGTTTTCTTCCTAGCGTTTAAAAAAATTTAGTCAGTGGAAGATCCGATCTGGGAGGGTTGTGATGTGTTCTGATTTGTTAGTCTGACTGGTTGATATTCATGATGATCTCGGGATTGATCAGGGTCAGGAAGGTGGACATTCTTGAGGCCGTGAATTTTGCTTCTGAATTTGGCACAGGCTGAAGCAGCATATCTGATGATCATCCAGGTATTTGATAGACCTTTAAACAAGAAAAGGATCTAGCACTCATTATGTTCCTTCCTCATTCCTGGTAGTTTCTTGGGCAAATAACAATGGCCTTTATTCAAACTAGTCTCAGGCACTCAACTGAAGGCTGAACATTTGGAAGTCGCATGCCAGAAGAAATACAAGGATGCTTCAGTGTATCATGCTGTGGTATGCTAATCTTAGCAGCGTTAGATATATCTTGTGGGCTTTGCTATCTATTCCATTTCATTGCACGTATGTTGCGACACCTCAAGGCCAGAACAAATACAGAAGCCTGCACGTATGCTGTGGTATGCTAAACTCAAATGTGCATCTGCTCAGGTTGGAAATTTAGACATATTATTGTGCTCCAATGTTGCTCTATTATCTATTATAATATTAATAACTACTGTGTGATGATTTTTTTCTCATCAAGCAGTGCAATAAGACTGAAGGTCACGTCTAGCAGGTTGTTGATACAAGACGTGGAGAAGTTAAAAAGACATCTCTAAATGTTGATAGAAGACATGGAGAAGTTAAAAGGCAAAGGATATTTAATTTTTAATATTTTGATTATACCAATAGAAGTTGTACAAAATGCAAAGGATTATTTTTATGATATTTTCTTTATACCAAAAGAAATTATACATGGGTTGCAATTGATATATTATTTGTAAACTATTATAATGACAGCGCTATCTATGACGAAAAAACAATCGAGAACTAGCCATGTGGCGGATCGTAATGGTCCACGTGGGGCTATGAAAACCACCGCTGCAGCTGCCACGTCAGCCGCCACATCACGCACCACGTCAACTGCCATGTCATGCGCCATGTCATCATCTTACGTGGCAAACACCGTAGGTTCCCATGCAAACGGTCACTTTTGACGAAAAAAAAAAAACGTCATCGGATGCACAAACGGTTAACGGCGCTGTCAAGACGCCCCGACGGGGCGGAGTCTAGTGACGAAAAGAGGGCAAATCCATGACCAAAGCCAAGCGTCATAGAAGGTAAGCATATCTGTGGCCGCCGACCTTTTCGTCATAGACCGGAAGCACATCTATGACGAAAGTTGTCACTTCGTCACACATTGTCAAATGTGACGACCTCGATGGCGATATGAATTTCGTCAAAAACTTCGTCCACGAGATGCTTTTAGGTGACGATTTTGGCACTTTTAGTGACCAATGGCGAACGTCATCAATGAGAACATTCCTAGTAGTGACGTGTCGAGGAGGTTTGGTGGTTTGTCCTCAAAACCATCGGTCGCGGGTTTCGTGGTTTGGGCCTCAAAACCACGGGCACGGGTTTGGTGGTTTGTGCCTCAAAACCATCGGCGGGTTTCACGGGTTTGGGCCTCAAAACCCGGGAGGGCGTTCCGGTGGACGGAAGGGCGGCGTGGCGGCATCACGGGAGATTGCGTGGAGCAAGGCTGCGCGGATGAGGAGGCGCGGGCGGTCGTCGGATCAAATTATCCCGAGTCGGACTAAATTAGCCTTAGGGTTAGCGGTTCGGCTCTTATGTATCTAGGGGTAGTTTGGGAAAGAGGGTTTCAGACTATATGTGGAGGATGACAGCCTCCTCCCCTCTTTGCCTCTCTTATTTTCGTTTTTATTTTCCCCCAATTTCTGGGGTTCTTGTTTAGAGGTCCAAGAACAAATTTGTGGAGATTTTTGAGGGGAAGGGCAGCCCTAATCCTGCCTGTTGCCCTCCGGGCTTCGTCACTTTTTGTGCTTTGTGATTGTCGTTCTCAGTTTTTCCCTATTTTCGTGCTTATTTTCGATCTGAGATTCCCGGAGTTCTAATTGATTTCAGGCAGTGATTTTTGGAGAATAGGTTCGTCCCTAGGTCGATTTCATCTGTGTCAAATTTGAGAGCCTTTCCTTTTGTCTCGATGGAGATCGAGTGATTTTTGGGTCGCACTTTTTCTGTTCGTGCGTTCAGGCGTCTGTTCTAGTTCGTCGTTCCTGTGTGCTTGCTCTTGGGGAACTGGGACCGATTGGAGAGCAGTCTGTGTCGATTTCTTGCAGGTGCTTTTCTTTTTTACGGATCAAGGGAAGGAGCTGGTCGGCCAGCGCCACCAACGCTGATGCTCAGGCATCACGCGCGCTCGGTAGAGCGGTGCTGCTCCTGTGCTTTCTTTCTGATTGATTTGCGTCAGGAGAGCAGGTTCAAGCTGTGACCGTGAGCAAGCAACGAAGTGCTCAGTCTGTTGGTGATTTGATTTCTCAAATCTTGTGTTGTCATTTTCAAGCTACAGGAGGCTTTGATTTTTCAATTCTTTCTCAAGCAATTTGGTGCTTTGCTTCCGGGTGCAAATGCTAGTTTTTTTTTTCTCTGTCTCGCTGTTCAGCAGGTCCTAGGCAAGCTTCGATCTTGTTTTTGCATGAGCTTGAGCAGAGCTGCATCTTCAGCTTGTGTGTGCTCCAGCACAAATCGGAGAACAAGTTGCAGCGCAGAGCAGCACCCGACGCTTACCATCATCGAGCAGGCGTCCGTGAGAATCCGGTCACATCAGGACTGCAGCTGTCAGCACCGAGTCCCTCAAGCAGTCTGCTGCTACTCGTCAGATTGCAGCTCATCCTCTTCCTATCTGCAGCGTTCTTGAGGTATACAACAGGTAGTAGTCTTTGACAGCAAGAAATCAATTCAAGTTCAGGATGCAATTTCATTACTTTGCTGCATACGTGAACTACTACTCCTAGTAATCATTAGCTAATCATTGGATAATTAATTTATACCACCTTGGGTAGATTATTGTTTCCAATGCACGAGGAGCTGTGCTTTGCTGTTTGTGCTTCTTTGCTTTGCGGAGTAACAGACTCATCGATCGGCAAGGTAAAGCAAGTGGAGTTTTAGCACGTAATTTCATTCTCTTGTTTCCTTGAACTGGTTTGTCTAGCAATCAATTGTGAGCAACAGCAGGATGTTCCTCGGTGCTTGAGCCTTGATGTGATTTATTTTGGTTGGAGTACTACTCGGCTTGCTAGTTGAAATTGCTTGTTCGTGAACCGGTGTTTGTTACCGATCCGTAGATTTTATCTAAGTACTCTCGTCACGAGTTGACGTTGGTATTTTAGTTTCGGGAACTCACTTCTTCTCTATAGAAGTTGAGTGACTCTTTTTCAGTCCTCCGGGTCGATCTTTGCTCGTCGATCGTGTGTGCGATAGTTTGAGGTGTCATTGTGTTCCTACGAACATCCACCCAATCATTTGGGTCGTGGACATTTCGGTGCTCTCTTTGCTCGTGACACCTTGCTACAAGTTAGCTCGTGTGTTACTCGTCTCCCGTTTGAGTTTGCTTTTGAGGTTGGAGGTTGAGCCGATGACCCGAAATTGAAAAGAAAAATCGAGGCTCCCATTCACCCCCCCGTCGCCGTTTCGGTCCTTCAATTGGTATCGGAGCAGGTTAAGGATCATATCCACCTTAATCGGTTCTTGATCCGCAGAAGGCGACATGGAGAGGTTTGGTCACTTTGGTGGCAAGCCTCCGGAGTTCGATGGCACCAACTATCCCTATTGGAAGATTAAGATGCAAGCGCATCTCATGGGGATAGATTGGAGAGTGTGGGAGATTGTCGAGGATGAGAATTACCAAGTGCTAGCCGCTCGAGTGGGTGAGGATCAAATAGCCCAACACAATGCAAACAACCGAGCGAGGAGCGTCTTGTTCTCTAGCCTCAAAGGAGACCGAGTTTGAGAGAGTTGCCACTTGTGAGACCGCTCGTGAGGTGTGGAAGACACTAGAGAGCTACCACGAGGGAACCCCACAAGTCAAGGCCCGCCTATACGAGACCTACAAGAGAGAGTACAACAACCTCATCCAGCTTGATGGCGAGTCCATCGATTCTCTCTTTGCTAGGTTTGGGCGATCTGCAACAAGCTTCGGGGCGAACAAGCCATCGGAGAGGCTTGACGAGCACGAAGGCGATGCGGCTCTTATGCGCTCGGATCGGAAGGTGTGGGATGTGAAGGTGTCCGCAATCATGGAGTGCGCCAACTACGACACCCTCACACCCGGCGAGCTCTGACAAGCTCAAGTCCTCTGAGATCGAGGCTCGGATCCGGCGCGGCCGGAAGAACCCATCTGCGCCCGAATGTTGCTCTCGTCTCGGGTAAGGGCGGTTCCGGTTCTTACGCTAACCCATCACAGATTTCTTTTCGCCTTGTCTTCCTTGGTGTGCGTGACGGAGGAGCGGATGGAGAGCCTTGGGGATGATGAGCTTGCACTAGTCATCGGCCGATTCTCGCGGTTCCACAACAACCGCTTGAACCGTCGGCGTGGCGGCCCATCAAAGGGCGGATGCTTGAAAAGCGGAGATCCGGACCACTTCGTCGCCGCATGCCCCAAGAAGAATAAGGACAAGTACTCCGGCGAGAAGTACTACTCCAACAAAATGCGACTCCGACAAGCGCAAGGACAAGCGCGAGCACACCTCCGGCAAGTACAAGTCCAAGAAGGGATTCGACAAGGAGGCGATCAAGAAGAAGTACCTCAAGCGTGCCAAGGAGCACAAGCACGCCTTCCTTGCCTCTCTCGGCGACCTCGACAATGACTCTTTGGGCGGGCAATCTTCCTCGGCGACGAGGAGTCCGGCGCAAGGTCGAGGACAAGCTAAATGGACTTTGCTTCTTCTCCGACTCCAAGCCCGGGGGCTTCTCGCACCATGGCCCTCGATGGAGCGGTGACCGGCAGCGCGCCAAGCCACACGGCAACGACTCTTCTCCCTCCGAGGTACCTCCTACAATCGAATCTCTCTGATGAGGTTGAATCCTTGGGCGATGCGCTTGTGTGTCAAGAGAAGTTGCTTAAGCGTGCCGCTAGGGAGAGAAAGGAGTACAAGGAGAAGTGGGAGATGGGCTGTGACGGAGATAGAGTTGCTTAGGAAGCTTTGTCGATGTCTCCGATGAGGCGGAGTGTGATGCTTGTCTTTGTGCATATGTCTAGCATCATGTCTTTGCAGTCAAGTATTCGGCTTTGCTAGATGAGCACGTTGATTTGAAGTCTAGGCCGATCTTTGTTGAGTGCGTGCAAGTCTTGTCCTGACTTGCGATCGAGTTGGCGAGAGAAGGCTGCCAAGCTTGCCGTGCTTGAGAAGGCCAACTTCGGATAGCACCGTCTTTGGGATGTGCTAAGTGTGAAGCTTTGGAGTTGGAGCTCATGTCTTGTAGGCATGACAAGGGGAGAGTCGAAGAGGAGATCAAGTATCTTCGCTCTGTCCCGAGTTGGGTGTCTTGTGGAGAGCCGCGACTTGGCATGATGATGAGTCGGTTGAAGAGGGGGCCCGACACATCGGGTTTAGGCTTTGCTATTGGTGGGAAGGGAGAAGTTATTTATGGCAAGGTTGGTCAAGGTAGTAGTTTGAGCTCGAGTGAGAAACCCATAAACACTCCCAAGTTGACCAAGATCACCCCACCTGAGCCTACCAAGCCCATTGTGCAAAATGGCATTCTCCAAGAGACCCCAAAGACTCCACCTCCCAAACAAGTGTGGCTTCCTAAACCAAACCACCTCAGGAACCCACTTGACACTTTGCCCAAGATCCTCGAGGAAACCCTTCCTAGAGCTAAGGCCACAACAAGAGTGAACCATCCACCCAAGAGAGTGAACCAACAGCCACCCAAGAGAGAGGTGAGGTATCACTGTGAGTACTGCCAGAGAGATGGTCACTTGTTTGAGTTTTGCTTTAGGAGGAAGAGGGATGCTAGGCGTCAAGTTGAGTTTGAGAACCGTGACTTGTATCACCCACCACTTGGCATGTATGAGAGGGTGTGCGGTCGGTTCGTGAGGTAGTTTGCTAGGCCAGAAGGTAGGAGGCCTCAGAGGGCTAGGCCACAGTTTGTGAGACCCCGTGGTGGTCGTGCTCCGCGAGTGGAAGGTGTTCCTCGCTTTGGGAGCTTTGAATTTGACAGGAGGAGTGCACCACACTTTGTTGTGTGTGGTAAGCGCTTTGGGAAGAAGGGTCATGGGATGTTTGTTTTGCCTAATGCTTATCTCGGGCAAAATGGTCAACATTGGTATTCTCCTGAGTATACTAACCCCAGTGTTGTGCCATTTGCTCATCCCATGTTTTACCAATGATGTAGGTGATCAAGTCTTGGGTTCCCAAGTTTATGCCTGTTAACCCTTTGGGATCCAAGACTTGGGTTTCTTTGTCCTCTCATGTATAGGTATGAGGACAAGGGATGGAGAACACGTGCTTGGTGGAACTTGATTCTTTGTCGTGGTGTGATCAAGACTTGATGGTTGTCTACACCACTTTGATGGCCTCAAAGAGGCATGTGCCTTATTGTGACACCTACACACAGTCTGTGAGCTATCATGTACACTCATACCTTGTACATTCATGTTTTCCCTACTTGTGGTATGAGATAGTTGTTCATTTGCTCACTTGTATATTGCTTGCATGTATTATACTTGTATCATGCTTTTATATCCTTTATAGCATGTGTTATCTTGTGTATTATATTGCTAGCCTTTATGCCCTTTTGTTTCCTAGTTTTCTTTTTGCTAGGTGTCTTTGGTTGAGGGGAGTTGGGAGTTTGCTATCCTTTTTTTTGAGGGTAGTTTTGTAGCTAATGTACAGTTGTAGCTTTAGGTTTTGTTTTTGCTTTGTGCATCGTCTTGTATCATATTGCATTCATCATGTACACTATGGCACTTTGAGCTTCTTGTTTATATTGATCACAATGAGACGTGCTTTCTTTTAGTGTAAAAATTACATGTTGGTGCTTACAGACTTGTGCTCTTCCCGCTTGATTGATATATGTTATGAGCAAAGCTGTTTTTCATGTGAACCTGCTTAATAACGATGAATCTTGCAAAATGTTCACCATTGAGATAGTTCCTAGCATGTTTAAGTTGTTGAGATCCTTTGTGCTTATCATGTATGCTAGGTGACTATGTCTCATTCACTGAGTTATACACTTGCTTAGATGACCATATGCTATTATCTGCTAAAATCTGAAATCTAAGTTAAGTGTATGGAAAAGATCGAAAGTGGGTCCATACCGTCTCACATCTAAGTCTTGGGGCTAGCTGCTCATTGCACTTGAGTTGAACTGAGCTTGGTAGTGTTTGACCCGGACCATTGTCTTAAGCTTACGATTGCTCACACGCATAGGCTTGACATGGTTGATTAGTAAAATTTGACGGTTGTGGATAACCACTCGCAACATGCTTTGTCCAATGCTTGTAACCGCTGCAACTCCGATAACTTGAAATTTTGACAAGTGTTGGCTTTGTCTTTTGCATGATGTATAAACGTTGCTTGGGGTAGTTCACTTGATATACATGTGTAGCACTTGGTAGATTTCCAGCTTACTTGTGCTATGTGCTATTCTTTGTGGTGGACACCTTTTCTAAAATGCTTAAAACTGAATCAAAGTGCTTTCAAGCCATATTTCATATCTCTTGATCAGTTTGAGCACCGTGTTAAGCACTTGATTTTGTTGCCATGACACTACCTAGAGCATCTTCTCATTTGGATTGCTATAACTTGGAGCTCCCTCATTGCATTTTCATGCATTTCATAGCTTGATTAGTGCATTTGCCAACAAGGGGGAGAAAGATACAAAGACAGTGATTGCATTTGTCCAGGGGGAGTAGCACTTTGAGCTAGATGTGTTGAGCCTTTGCCTCTGTCTTGAGGGTCTAGCTGTTTATGTGTGAAAGTAATTGGTTTGGAGGCGTGCTAGTGGTGTTGAGCCTGTTCTACCTCTTCTTGAGGACTAGCTTTGTTTGTTTAGCTTGGTTGTGTCGAGCCTTTTGCCCATGTCTTTGGGAACCAAGTTTTTGCTCCATGTTTGCTATCCAAAGACTTTGTCTTAGCTTTTGTCTAGCTTTTGTTCACCCGATGTGCTATCTTCTACCATCTTAAATCTTTGTGTTGAATGTTGACAATGCACTCATCAAGGGGGAGATTGCGAACACATGGTTGATTTAGGTCACATGTGTTTAGTTTTGTGATTGAGTGATTGTCAACAGTCAACATTTTACTTCTTTTTTCATTTATTCTTTATGCTTGGCTATGTTCATTTGGCACACGTGGAGTGTGTCGAAGACGTATCTCTTGGTTCGTGTTGTACGTGTGTGGAGCTCGGAGATGGTAGGCGACGGCGAGGTGAAGGGGCCAAGGAGGGGCGTCTTGGGGCCGCGGACCGCGGAGGTGAAGGACGGACGTGAGGCTTGGACCGAGGGACCGGATCGTCGGGTGGCTAGCCATGGTGGCTGACATCCGGGACATCGGCGAATGCAAGATGACGTGGTGGGACCGTGTCGATCGGGTCAAGACGGGCGTGCGCAGCGGAGCGGGAGCTCGGATGACTTGGCGACTTCGAGGCGGTCAAGACGGCGATGACACGTGTCGAGGAGGTTTGGTGGTTTGTCCTCAAAACCATCGGTGCGCGTTTTCGTGGTTTTGGGCCTCAAAACCACGGGGCGCGGGTTTGGTGGTTTGTGCCTCAAAACCATCGGCCCGGGTTTCACGGGTTTGGGCCTCAAAACCCGGGAGGACGCCCCGGTGGATCGGAAGGGCGGCGTGGCGGCATCCGGGAGATTGCGTGGAGCAAGGCTGCAGATGAGGAGGCGCGGCGGTCGTCGGATCAAATTATCCCGAGTCGGACTAAATTAGCCTTAGGGTTAGCGGTTCGGCTCTTATGTATCTAGGGGTAGTTTGGGAAAGAGCGTTTCAGACTATATGTGGAGGATGACAGCCTCCTCCCCTCTTTGCCTCTCTTATTTTCGTTTTTATTTTTCCCCAATTTCTGGGGTTCTTGTTTAGAGGTCCAAGAACAAATTTGTGGAGATTTTTGAGGGGAAGGGCAGCCCCAATCCTGCCTGTGCCCTCCGGGCTTCGTCACTTTTGTGCTGTGATTGTCGTTCTCAGTTTTTCCCTATTTTCGTGCTTATTTTCGATCTGAGATTCCCGGAGTTCTAATTGATTTCAGGCAGTGATTTTTGGAGAATAGGTTCGTCCCTAGGTCGATTTCATCTGTGTCAAATTTGAGAGCCTTTCCTTTTGTCTCGATGGAGATCGAGTGATTTTTGGGTCGCACTTTTTCTGTTCGTGCGTTCAGGCGTCTGTTCTAGTTCGTCGTTCCTGTGTGCTTGCTCTTGGGGAACTGGGACCGATTGGAGAGCAGTCTGTGTCGATTTCTTGCAGGTGCTTTTCTTTTACGGATCAAGGGAAGGAGCTGGTCGGCCAGCGCCACCAACGCTGATGCTCAGGCATCACGCGCGCTCGGTAGAGCGGTGCTGCTCCTGTGCTTTCTTTCTGATTGATTTGCGTCAGGAGAGCAGGTTCAAGCTGTGACCGTGAGCAAGCAACGAAGTGCTCAGTCTGTTGGTGATTTGATTTCTCAAATCTTGTGTTGTCATTTTCAAGCTACAGGAGGCTTTGATTTTTCAATTCTTTCTCAAGCAATTTGGTGCTTTGCTTCCGGGTGCAAATGCTAGTTTTTCTTTTCTCTGTCTCGCTGTTCAGCAGGTCCTAGGCAAGCTTCGATCTTGTTTTTGCATGAGCTTGAGCAGAGCTGCATCTTCAGCTTGTGTGTGCTCCAGCACAAATCGGAGAACAAGTTGCAGCGCAGAGCAGCACCCGACGCTTACCATCATCGAGCAGGCGTCCGTGAGAATCCGGTCACATCAGGACTGCAGCTGTCAGCACCGAGTCCCTCAAGCAGTCTGCTGCTACTCGTCAGATTGCAGCTCATCCTCTTCCTATCTGCAGCGTTCTTGAGGTATACAACAGGTAGTAGTCTTTGACAGCAAGAAATCAATTCAAGTTCAGGATGCAATTTCATTACTTTGCTGCATACGTGAACTACTACTCCTAGTAATCATTAGCTAATCATTGGATAATTAATTTATACCACCTTGGGTAGATTATTGTTTCCAATGCACGAGGAGCTGTGCTTTGCTGTTTGTGCTTCTTTGCTGCAGGTAACAGACTCATCGATCGGCAAGGTAAAGCAAGTGGAGTTTTAGCACGTAATTTCATTCTCTTGTTTCCTTGAACTGGTTTGTCTAGCAATCAATTGTGAGCAACAGCAGGATGTTCCTCGGTGCTTGAGCCTTGATGTGATTTATTTTGGTTGGAGTACTACTCGGCTTGCTAGTTGAAATTGCTTGTTCGTGAACCGGTGTTTGTTACCGATCCGTAGATTTTATCTAAGTACTCTCGTCACGAGTTGACGTTGGTATTTTAGTTTCGGGAACTCACTTCTTCTCTATAGAAGTTGAGTGACTCTTTTTCAGTCCTCCGGGTCGATCTTTGCTCTCGTCGATCGTGTGCGATAGTTTGAGGTGTCCCGCTGTGTTCCTACGGAACATCCACCCAATCATTTGGGTCGTGGACATCTCGGTGCTCTCTTTGCTCGTGACACCTTGCTACAAGTTAGCTCGTGTGTTACTCGTCTCCCGTTTGAGTTTGCTTTTGAGGTTGGAGGTTGAGCCGATGACCCGAAATTGAAAAGGAAAATAGAGGCTCCCATTCACCCCCCTCTGGTCGCCGTTTCGGTCCTTCAAATTACAAGGCCTCTTTTTTGAGTGTGAATCCTCAGGACAAGGCGAAAATCCAAGATAGTGAGCTCCACATAGCCCAGCATTTCCAACCAAAGATTTCAACGTGATGTTTGAAAAAAATACCTCCCTCCGGTATCTTCCCTTCTAGCTTATTGAAGGATAGGTTCAAGGATGTTAAAGCCGTGAAATTGGCAAGGAACATGGGAATGGTACCGGAGATATTATTGAAGGATAGATCTAAATATGCTAAGCTAGTAAGCTTTTGGAATGAATCTGGGAATTGCCCATCGAATGAGTTGTGTGATAGATTTAGGAAGTTGAGCATTATAATTTTTCCAAAAGATTCTGGGATGGTTCCATGGAAATAGTTGCAAGATAGGTCAATGAAATACACTTGTTTTAGCCCACCAACATCGCTTGGAAGTGGACCAACTAAGAAATTGTTAGAAAGATCTAAAATAATTAGTTTGTCCAGGTGGAAGAAGCTTGCTGGTATAGCTGAATTTAAGTGGTTACTAGATAAGCTTATTTTTTCTAGCACACTAAGGTTGCCAATGCTATCGGGTATAGAGCCAAAGAATTTGTTTCCTGTAAGATACAACCGTTGTAAACTCCTCAGCATGCCAATTTCTATTGGTATAGAGCCGGACAAGTCATTGTCATCGATGTAAAGCTCGAAGAGCTCTTGCATCACCATGATATGATTTGGGATATCCCCTGTGAATAGGTTGCTAGAAAGAGCTAAGGTTTGAAGATGGCTTAGGTTTAACAATGATGGTGGAAGCCTGCCTGTTAACTTGTTATTAGCCACATTAAACAAAAGTAACTCTGTTGATAGGTTGCCGATATGATCCGGAAGCCCCCCTATGAAAAAATTATCGCTCAGGCCAATCGCCTGGAGATTCCTACAAATAGAAAGGGAAGACAAGAAGTTAAGATTCCCATCTAAATTATTCCATGCAAGTTCAAGCTCGTTCAGAGCTGGGATGTTCCTAAGTGTTGGTGGTACTGAGCCAGAGAAATAATTTCCCTCCAGTTGTAGCAGAGCTAATTCCGAAAAATTCCCAAGAAAAAATGGAATCGGACCTGTTAGCTGATTGAATGGGAGAGAGATTTCTGTAAGGAGGGTGAGATTGCTAAGGACAGCTGGGATAGAGCCAACGAGGTTATTTACTCCCATGTCAAGCTTGGTGAGATGTTGCAGTTGAGCCAACCATGTTGGAATAACATCTGAAAAATAATTTGTCTGCAAAGCAAGTATTTCTAAGTGTTTGCATGCTGCAAGTCCAGATGGAATCGAACCCACAAAGTTGTTCCACCCGATGTAAAGCTCCTTCAACAGAGGAAGGCTAAAACTTTGATTGTTTGGAATAGAACCCGCAATGTTATTGTAATCCAGATAGAGCCACTGCATCTTAGACATGTTGTTCATGGCTGGGGGTAGTGTACTAGATAGGTTATTGTATGCTAGGTACAAGAGTTCCAGACATGTTGTTCACTGACAAACTATTGTTTCTCAAGCTGATCTGGCTTAGGGATTGCGTACTATTGAATAGGCACGGTGGTATGTGGCCAGTTAGCTCATTCTTGGCAAGAGAAAACCACCGTAGGCTGTGCATATTCTGGAGTAGTCCTATTGGGATCTCCCCTGTGAGGCTGTTGTAACTTAGGTGAAGAACCTCGAGTCTCGTTAGGTTTCCTATGGTACTTGGAATGGGGCCAGAGAGGTCATTCCGCACAAGACGGAGAACCTTAAGCCGACGTAGCAATCCGAGCTCGATAGGGATGGGACCAGCGAGGCTGGTGTTTTTGAGGTTGAGGAAAGAAAGGAAAGAAAGATTACCAAGGTATGGACTGAGCTCTCCTTGGAGCGGAACATCCTGCAACGACAGAGCCGTGACGCGCTGCCGGCGGTAGCTGCACGAGACTCCAAGCCATCTGCAGAAGGAAACGTTGGTTGTCCAGCACCTGGCAAGGACGCCCGTGGGATCAGTGAGCTCGCCTTTGAAAGCCAAGAGTCCAGCGAGATCGCTGTGGCTGCCATTAACGGTTGTTCCGCTCTGGACTGATGGAGAAGAGGAGGCGGCAACAGGTAACAGGAGGGCCGAGAGGCAGATGGTCAATAGCATTAGAGTGGCCATTGGATCCGAGTCTGCGCTGTTGGTGACAGGCAGTTGTGATGCACTGTGTGCGTTGTGAATTGTGATGCATGCGTAATAGGTGTACTTATATCGGGTGGAGGAGGGAATCCGATGGACCATCGGAGGAGACGCGGGGTTACGGCGTGCTCTGTACGCTGATACGAAAAACGGACTGAGAGTGAGAAAGGAACATGCAACAGGGAAGAAGAAAGCAGAAGGAACGCTTGGAGGGGGCTGACGAGTGGGCCATCCTAGCTGGCCTGGCTAGAGGATGCGCGGTGTTCTGGCGTAGGTGACATCCATCAGACTTCATGTGAACCAGATCATAAGAAGGGAGGAGAGAGACACACTGTTCAAGTTTGCTGTCGGTCAGCGTGGAGAAAGCAAACAGATCATCACGGGCTTCCTCAGACCTTGTAGTGCGACGTAACTGCTCTATGACCAAGGAGTCAAGGACATGCTAACGGGATCAAAGTTGTTTTGTGAAAGGGAAAACCACTGCAACATAGGAAGATTAAATTGTTGAATGGGAATGCCAATGCGAATGCGATTGACTTGCAACCAAAAAATGTTGAAGATGGCTGGGGGCACTGTGCCGTGGAGGTGATTCTGTTGAAGGATTAAGCCCTGCAGCATGGGTAGGGAACCAATACGTTGGGGTATCGGACCTGACAGGGCTATTGTTTTCCCAAAGTGGATGAGATAGATATGGTTTTTCTTTCAAGTACTCCTCCTTAATTTATACAGCAGTCTCATATATTAACGTATGATTATACATGGATACATGGCACAAATCAATGGTGGGTGCCCACGGTTACCTCATGGAGACAGTCTCTCCTTTTGTACTTTCTGAAAATAAGAATTTCAGGCCATAGATTATTACACTCTTAAATACTATGATACCATAAATAATCAATTGTCACTTGCATCTTATTGCATAAGACTAGTACTACAGCTCGAAGTGAGATCTAGTTCAACCTGCTAATGGATTAAAATCCACCTCTTTACCCAACCCTATCCAGAATAAATTAACTTCCTTCTTCACCCCACCCCACCCCACATTATTTTTGCTTCGACCCAAACCCATTTCAACCCACAAACTAATTAAACCCACGGATTTGCTATAAGAACACATGAATTAAGATATATGGGTTCACAATTAAAGTCAAAACCCTGGATTAAAAATCTTACGTTCACATTATAAAATTTTATCTAAATTGACTAGAATTTATTGCAAATGATTTAATATAACAAGCGGTACTTCATGCCAACCGACACTTTGCCAGATTAATAGGTGGGACCCATGTCAAAGCCGGACCCTAGAAATAAAAGCTCGCGTTCATATTATAAATTTTATCAAAATTGACTAAAATTTATTGCAGATGATTTATTGAAACATGCAGCTATTTCATACCCATTGGCACGCCAGATTAATAGGTGGGCCTCACGTAAAAGAAGCCGAGCCTAGAAATAAAAGCTCGCGTTCACATTATAATTTTTATCGAAATTAACTGAAATTTATTACAAATGATTTATTGGAACAAGCAGCTACTTCATGCCAATTGATACTTGCTAGATCATTATGTGCGTCCCCACATCACAAATCGGACCCTAGAAATAAAAGCCTGCATTTACATTATAAAATTTTATCAAAATTGACTGAAATTTGTTAAGCTAAACAACATCAACCTAAGAGCTCAACCCATTCAAACAAAAAAAAATGTCATGAAGCTAATATGTGCCAATTATCATAAAAATTTACGGGTAGGTCCCACGTCAAAAGCTAAACACATCAACCTAAGAGCTCAACCCATTCAAATAAAAATAAAAAAAAAAACAAACAGAACCAAAACCCACCCCATTCAACCTAGTTTTCTATTAAACCCAACCCAGCCCAACCCAACCCACTAAGTAAATTAACACATTCCCAACCATCCAAGGTGTACCCACTTCAAAACCCAACCCATTAAACCCATCTCAACCCAACCCATTAGCAGGGTGAGATCTAATATGGGGTAGCGGTGCTAACTTCAAGTGGATATTAATATCTAAGCTTTATAATGATTGTTTACACTAAATAAATCTTAACAGATAGAAGGTACCACTTATGAGGTGCACTAACCCTGTTTTCATGATGTTTAAATTTCTTATCAAGGAATTATATGTGCAGTAATGGTTATACTACCCCTATAGATATGTTAAACATTTTTTTTTTTTTAAAATGTATAAATATATCTGAAGTAACAACTTATATAAATTGCATGTCATGGATATTAAAACAATTTCAAGTTATTTGTTAGTATCATTAGAATATGAATCATTAAGGAAATGTTTTCCTTGATCACTGTTGCATAATATATATATTTATCGTTCTTGCAAGCACTTGTATTTGATCTGTATGATTGTACAACGTGTATGTTTAATTTAGTCAATTTTTAATAAATTAAAATTAATAGAAGTGGGTAATATAAAAACGTATACATGCGCTATGGTTGTAATATATAATGTTGATAATTTAGATATAGATTTGAGAAGATATTTCAGTTTTTTCAATGATGATAAAAGAGCTCATTTAGATGCAAATTCAAGTGGTTAGATAGAGTATCTATCGTAACAGTGAGGTCCTAGTCACGCAGCGTATGGGCTTAGTTGGGTCTTTGAACGCCAAACGTGTCGCGAAGGAAGGACTACGAGGGGCTCTTTGATCGCTTCCAATGTCGATGCACTGGGCGCGCTCTTCCCGGATGCCGGAACAGGGTCGCGCAGGCAGTAGTGGAGACGCAAGACAACTTCTTAGGTTGCATCATTGCCCACATCTCGGTTGTCTAGCATTTGTGTTATACCAAAACTTGAATCTGTATGCTAGGACGGTCCAACCTATGGTTGTAATCCTATAGACCTCCTGGGGTGCTCGTGAGAAGCACGTAGTCTATATGGCTAAACTCTTCTACCCTAGTTATAATGATGCGCAAATCTTTTGTGTATTCGAGAAAAATGCTTTAGGGTCTTAACGTCTTATGGTAAAGTTGTAGTGAACTAGGAAAGCCAGCAGCGTGCCAAGGTCATTATTCCTGCCGGTAGCGTGGGTGGCACGCGGGATTGGAGAAGAAGATGCTTAAGAACTAGGCAAGAGGGCTGAGAGCTAGGATGCAAATTCGATAAAAATATTACAGCGGCCATTGGACCAGATTCTGCGTCCCTGTGATTTCAGACTGCGTGCCTGTGATTCTGGCGCAGTGCATGCGTTGTGAAAGTGAAGCACGCTTTTGTATTTCTGGGGAGATTGGATAATATAGAAACACGATTTCGAGGTTTCTGTCATTGTGTGTAAGCCACAAGTTTTTAGAAATCTTTGATGACGATGACTCACCTTTGCCCGGCCTCCACGACACTTTTAGAAATATTTGACAACGATAGCTCACCTTTGGCCGGCCTCCATGACACTTTTAGAAACCTTTGACGACGATGGCTCCTTTGCCCGGCCTCCACGACACTTTTAGAAACCTTTGACGATGATGGCTCAAGGTCAAGTAAAAGTCTTTGGTGCAGCCTAATATCCGAACACAAACTACCTGTTCCGGAGTTGTTTTGAGTTGCTTGTGGGGAAATAAAAAGAACTGGACTCAATTGATCTGCTACTTCAGGTAGATACCTATTTTGAAAGTCGTTCGTCAAACGTGTGTGCGTGTGTGTGTGTGTGTGAGAGAGAGAGAGAGACTAGAATATATCGTTTTATCACTTGCATTGTGAAATCACTACCTATGATATGCACATCGTTAGCCTCTCAACTTTTCAAAGGAGCAAGCATAGTTCACAAGCATGGTTAACATATTTAAGTTGATTCAATGTTAAGTCACACTAGTACAGAAAATGACTTTTAATCCCGGCTCCTTAGGGCCTTTACTCCCGGTTTTGGAACCGGGAACACGGCTTGGGGAGTAAAAGTATTCGAACGGGACTAGAGGGGGCTTTACTCGGTTGGGGGTACCAACCGGGAGTAAAGCTTCTGCCAGAAACGTGGCCGGCCAGAGCTTTACTCCCGGTTGGTACCCCCAACCGAGTAAAGGTTTTTTTTTTAGTGTCGTGCCAAATTTCTATTTTTATTCCTAATAGCATTTGAATAGTGCTTATTAATTTGTAATATATATATATATACACATATATTAAAGCGCACATATATATATATATATATTAAAGCACACACTTATATTTATATATTAAAAGCACACACATATATATTACACATTAGTAATTGTTCAAGCACAAATATATATAAGTTGTTCATACATGTCTCGATTACATATTAAGATAATACTACATGTCCCGATTATACAGGAGAGGATCCTTTGGCAGCCATCCGTCATTGGTGTCGTTGTAGAACTCGCCGGAAGGCTCTAGGATTTGGGTATTAATAAAATCCGCAATAGCCTCTTGCATGGCTTCAAGATGCGCTTCTTTTAATGTTTTCTCCATTAACCTTCTCGTCTGCAATTAGAGTAAAATAAAAAGTATTAGTATATATAAGATATGATTAGTTATATAAATAACGACGTCAATAACAACAGACTTTGATGTACATACGTACTGTTCATGCTCGGTGTAATTGGTGGAATTTATCCCGATATTCTCGCAACAATATAATCCACAATGATTTGCTCCCCGTGGTTGTTGTAGACCCCACTTTAAGATAAAAAAAAGAGTCATTTGTCATATATATGAAGCAATATAGGGACTTGAATTAATGTAACCATATATACAAGTACATACCGAATAGTTGAACATTCGGTTGCGTGTGCACGATCGGTCATGTTATGTTCATGTTTTATCTCTGCCCAAACCCTGCACAATAGAATAAAAAAACTAGACTATTAATTAACACATAAGCAAAGGGTTTGTAAATCTTGAGTATATATAAAATTGACGAGGTTTATGCAATTACCCCTGAATTATTGCGATCATATCTTCGTACCACTCTCGGGGCCATCTCAACGAGTCAAAGATTGTGAGGTGACTTTTTGGTTGCACGATGTGAAACAATATCCGATGTCCACTTTGCATGTGTAAACGGGCGGTTGAGCTAGCTAGAAAGAAAGGTTATTATGAAGAACATGATGGAGTCAAAGTTACACGAACACTCACTTGAATCCGTATGGGAACATTACTACCCTCTTGTCGGTGCGGTGTTGCTCGAGGAACATCTTTATATTTTTACGTGTGTCTACTTTCAAACCATGTATTGATTTTGGGTTTTTGTGCACGATATAAGGATCAATGTATCCAATATCGATGCGCTCCTTGATTCGAAACCCTAACACACATTCAAAAAAAATCTAAAGTCGGTTTGGAAACCCTAACACATTCGCGAAAAATCTACGATGCGTCGTCGGAAACCCTAACAGTTTTACCATTGTTTACAATTCTCATACAATCTCTAACAATCATATACAATTATTCTCATTTTTTACAACTTTTTTTAGATTTACAGCATTTTTTAAAAAAACTTTCTCGGAATTTTTCTACCTTGACCGGCGGTCTGGGTGCGGCGCGCGGGCGTGGCGCGGCCCCGGTCGGCGGCCGGGCGGTCGCGCGGGCGGGAGACGGGATCCGCGCGGCACGCCGCGCTGCCGCCGTCGTCGGAGGCGGAGCGCGTGGCGGGGCGGCCGTGGAGGAATGGCCCGGCCGGGCGCGCGCCTTGGCGAGGGAGCCCGGCCCGGGGACGGGGCGGGCGTGGGCGCGGAGGCGGCCCGCGGCCGTGGGGCGCGAGGGCGGTGACAAGAGGTGCCGGAGGCGCCCGAAGCGGCGCGCGGCGTCGAGGTGGAGGGCCGCCGGCCGGGCGCGTCTGCCGAGCCGGGGGCGCGTCGGGGAACGACGGCCGACAGCGGACGACGGGCGCGGCGAGACGCGTCGGGGGGAGGGCAGCGCGGCCCGGAGCGGCGGCGACCACGCGTCGAAGCGCCGGCGGACGACGGCGGATGAAGACGACGGGGGGCGATCTGGATCGGCGGAGGGGGCGGAGGAAGGAGCGGAACAGCGCCGAGTTATATACCACGGACTTCTACTCCCTCCGGCTCACCAACCGGGAGTAGAGCCCCTTTACTCCCGGCTCCACTCCCCAACCGGGAGTAGAAGTCCCCCTTTACTCCCGGCTGCACTTTCGGCCCGGGGAGTAAAGGTGAATTTTGGGCGGACAGCCCACCTTTACTCCCGGGCGAGAGTGCAAAAGGGAGTAAAGGTGAAATTTTTCACATCTCCCGCCACCGTTTCATCCTTTGTTTTTTTTTTTACATTTTCTTTTCATTTATTCACTACAATTCATTTTAAATATAGAAAATTACATAGCAATTTTAAAACTTTTGAAAAATTGAATTTAACTACACATTGTTTTACTCCACACTATAAAAATATGTAACCTAAAAAAATTTTACCTTTTTCTATTGACTAGCTATGATAATGTAGTTAATAATCAATAATTCATTAATGCAAAATTGTTGCCATTAAATAAAATAATTAAATATAATGTATTTTTTGACAGGAACATTATTTTTACATTATCTCATGCGTAAAAAATTCTGACATTACTTGTTTTTTTAAAAAGTATATTCGTAGCATTGTCAAACATTGTCAAATGTAAGAAACTAATAAAGATGTTCGGTCATAATTATTACATATAGGGTTGTCTCAAAAATACGATATTACACAAACACTAAATTAAGTTGGCTTCTATCTTGTCCATGGAGTGTCTTCTTCATTGAGTAAGATGGAGGGATCCTTGCTCACTTTGAAAGGCACAATTACGATTTGCTTCTCATAATCTTCGACATGTCCGACTTGTCCTCAATTCCTACGATGTTTGATTTACCCGGAAGAACTATGTGGCGCTGGGCTCATCATTTGTTGGCTCCTTATTGTTTTTCCCTTTCTTAGGTTTTGTAGCCATGTCTTTCACATAGAATACCCGACTTACATCTTTGGCGAGGACAAATGGTTCTTCTTTATAATCTGTGGTTTTTAGATCCATTTATTGTCGATCCATAATCTGGGTCAATCTGCTAAAGCCCCGCTTCTGGTCAACTTCACCCACTCGGCACTTAAACAAAGGGACCTTAAAATTACCTCCATAGTCTAGTTCCCATATGTCCTCTATGCAGCCATAAAATGTTTCTTTCACCCCATTTGGGCCTTCGGCATCTATTCGAACACCACTTGTTTTGGTTAGTGCTCCTTTTATCTGGGATCTTTGTGTAAAATGTGCTACCATTTATTTCATACCCTTTTGTATGTGAGGACATGCCACGATGGTTGTGCGACCAACCTATATAGCTGCTCACGGAAGACTCGATCACCTTGACATTTTTTTTCAACCAACCGATAAAACTTGACAAGTGCTCACGCCTAATAGAATCCTCATCCATGTCGAGAAACTTTGATCGTATTAGCTCCTTATGTTCTTGGATATACGGACACACCAAAGTGCTTTATTTTTTGAGAGCGTGTATTGTGCTTTGTTGAAATTATTATCCTCCATCTTGATATATGTTCTCTTTCCTAGTGTTCTCTTTCCTAGTGTCCCCTTTCCACTTAGCCTTCCCTCATGTCGCGATTCGGGGACACCAATTGGGTCAAGGTCGGGAATAAAGTCAACACGAGAACTCAATGACCTCCTACGTTCCGTAGCCCTCGGCGATGCTTCCCTCTCGGCGAGCCCGGTTGTGAACATATTTCTTCAAGATTCCCATGAACCTCTCAAAAGGGAACATGTTGTGTAGGAACACGGGACCGAGAATAGCAATCTCTTTGACTAGGTGAACTAGGAGGTGTGTCATGATATTAAAGAAGGAGGGAGGGAACACCAACTCAAAGCCGACAAGACACCGAACCACATCATTCTCAGTAGCTTAGTTAATTCCTCGCGGATCGATTGCCTTACGAGATATTTCATTGAGAAATGCACATAGCTTCACGAGCAAAGGCATTACTTTGGGAGGTAGAATCCCTCTTAGCGCAACCGGAAGCAAGCGTGTCATGAGCACGTGGCAATCATGGGACTTTAAGTGTTGAAATTTCTTCTACGGCACATTTATTAATCGCTTTATATTTGAGGAGAATCCGGATGGTACCTTGATGCTATTTAGGCATTCAAACATGCTTTCCTTCTCTTCTTTGGTAAGACTAAAGCTAGCGGGGCCTAAGTATTGGCGTCCATCATCGTCCGATCGCCCGGTGTGTCCTTATGCTTCCCGTACACACCCATGAAGCCTAGCGAGGTTGACACAAAGATTCTTTGTTAGGTGCATCACGTCAATTGCAATCTGCGAACCTCTAGGACTTGCCAATAGGGTAGCTCCCAAAATATTGACTTCTTCTTCTACATGGGTGCGTGACCTTCATCGTCGTTTGGAAATCGGTATCTTTGCCGGGTCCCTTCCCAAACACTACTTTGACATCGTTGACCATCTCGGTACATCCTTACGGTCCGGTTGCGAGGCTTGGCATTGTGGTCTGCGGTACCGTTGAAATGTTTCCCTTTCTTTCTTAACACGTGACTCTTGGGAAGAAATCGGCGGTAGCGGGGTACCACGACCTTTTCGCAGTTTTTCAAAAAAAATACCCTTACAATCCGTGAAAACGGTCGCGTGCAAGCATTATATCCCTTGTTTGACTGTCCCGATATATTTACTTAGAGCCGCCAATCGTTGATTGTTACAAACAACGGCGTGCAAGTCAAAGTGTTCCTGTTTGTACTCATCCCACATACGCATAACGGGGTTTATTCCACAAAGAAGAAGCTCGTCAACTAGTGGCCTCGGTACACATCGATGTCGTTTCCAGTCGCCGGGCCTTGGATGAGTATCGGCATCATAATGAATTTCCGCTTCATGCATATCCGGGGGAAGGTTGTAGATAGACGCAGTAACGGGCCGTGCTATGGCTACTATTCTGATCCCCCGGGGTTAAAACCATCCGTGCTTAAAAGGCAAACCTCACGTTTCTTGCATCATCTCGCAAAATCCTTGAATTCTGAATCGATTGCTCTCCACCGTGACCCATCGGCGGGGGTGCCTCAACTTGCCGTCTATCTTACGGTCTTCTTTGTGCCATCGCATCAACTTTGCATGGTCCTTGTTTTACGAACAAACGTTTCAGGCGTGGTATTATCGGAGCGTACCACATAACCTTAGCGGGGATTTTCAACCTAGGCCTTTCGCCATCAACATCACCGGGATCGTCTCGCCCGATCTTATACCGTGATGCATGACATGTCGGACATTCATCCAACTTCTCGTTATCCTCGCCATAGTACAGAAACAATCATTAGGACATGCATCAATCTTTTTGATTGTTAATCCCAAAGGACATACAACCTTCTTTGCTTCGTGCGTCTTTCGGGCAACTCATTGTCCTTCGGAAGCATCTTCTTACGGATAGTCAATAACGGCTAAACACATTGTCGAAACACCATTCTTCGCCTTCCACTTGCAGCAATTCTAGTGTGGTACCCAACTTTTTTCGCCCCTGAATCACGGCTTGGGTACAACAACTTCTTGTGGTCCTCTAGCATGCGCTCAAACTTCTTCTTCTCCTTTTCTTTTTTGCATTCATTCTATGCTTCACGAATAGCCCGATCAAGCCCATTAGTAGCCTCATCTCCTGGCGGCACGGTGCCTCCTCCCCGCATCTTCCTCCATTGCAATATTTTCTATGACATCACCAAATTCAGCATATTCAGCAATAACATTGTCGTCATCCCTCCTTCGTCTTCACCTTCTTCCATTGGGACACCCGGTCTCTCCGTGCTTGGTCCAACAAACATAGTTGGGCATGAATCCGACTTATACAAAATGAAGGATATGTGCTTTGGAAAACTCTCTCTTATTCCCGCACAAGGCACATGGGCAGCACATAAAACGTTTTTAAACTTGTTTGCTTGGGCGCACATAGGAACTCATGCACCCCACGCCCGTACTCATCGTCGCGTCGATCTACGTTGTACATCAATTTCAGCTTCATCCGTAATTTTTTAACATAATCATTGTATGAAAAAAGTAAACACCACATACATTTAAGTAAATACACAACATGCATGAATAGTACATTTTATTATTTCATGACAGGTCGCCCTCGACTTTTGTTTGCTTGCATACAACAAACTCCACTAAAGCAAAGGAAGAAGAACAAGACATTAATTAAAAAAGGGAACATCCTTCGTAGGGCACGCACGAAGCAATGAACCTAAGAAGCTAATATTTTCGCCCGGCATCTCATGAATCTCCATTGCTACACCTTCGTCATTGTTATTTGGAATATTTGCACCATGGTAGGCCGCCAAAGCTTCAGCTTCTGTGTTGTATTTTTTGTAACAATTTCCAGGGTAGCGATGGACCTGAGCATGGCAATCCGGCCAGGTTCGATAGATCCCCTGTACGCGCCCCAACATGCACTACGTACCATGCCATGTTTCCTACACATGTCAATAAATTAAATTGATTTCTAATTTAGACTACAAATTAATGATTTACACAATTTGGTAAATTAAGTTAACTTCCTCATTTTCTAATCAAAAGAAAATTATATAAACAACTATATTAATATAAAGTGCAAAAACATGAAAAAAATGACGAAAATGAGGGGGAGTGAATTGCGAACCTTTAATCCCGGTTTGGTTGGGGAACCCGGAGTAAAGGGGGTTTAGCAGTTTTCGTGGGAAGAAAATGCGTTGAAAATTCAAAGACGGGCGGGGGTATTTATAGGAGGGGAATATTATTTATTCGGTCGGAGAGCTAAACCGGGAGTAAAGCTCGAGCTTTACTCCCGGTTGTAGCCTCCGACCGGGAGTAGAGGTCCTGGCCGGGCGGGCGGCGGGCGCCGGCGCGCGGCTTTACTCCCGGCTGGTAATTAGAACCGGGAGTAAAGATACATTTACTTCGGGTAAATTTCCAGCCGGGAGTAAACGCCATTTTGGCCTCGAGACTAAAAGTCAGTTCTGTAGTAGTGTCAAAATCCCATACGGAACAAACTATATTGCACGATAGCCTAAATATGGGCCTGAGATTTATCTGATTTAATTAAAATAAAAATCGGCCAAGCTCAAATTAAATCCAACAACAAACTCGTCTACCCAGAGGGGTGGAGCAGCGGCCGACCCACGTGGTCAGACAACCAGCCAGATGGGTAGCGCGGCAGTCCACGTGAAGCAATAGAGCACCCAAAGGAGCAGGCTGCCAGCATGATCGCCAACATCCTCAGCTGCCCGGTGGAGCGGCCTGGCCACCAGGTGGAGTAGCATGTGAAACCGCTCGCCCACGCAGCCGGACGCCAAGAGCGACGACCAGCTCCCTCGGTCATCTGGTGCGGTGACGTACTCCCTTGGACCGACCTGGCATAGCTCAGCGTTAGAAGGAAAGGTAAAGGGACCAAAAAAAAGGGAGATCTGTTGGAGCTCTCTTTTTCCTCGTCAATCATTTTTTTTTTTTTTTTTGACTATAGAGAAAGAGGATCCTTTTCTCATTCCGGTGGAGATGCGCTTAGTGAAGGTTGCTTTGCCGTCCTCAAATCAACTCATTTCTAGCAGTCTAGATTGTCCAACACATCAGAATACAGGTAAGCTAAGTTGATCTCTGGAGCTGCTTGTAATATCAAAGACATTGTAAATTTCTGAGAAATGAAGATTAAGCAGACTCCACTAACTTCTGGTAAAGGGAAAGACCAGAAAGAGATGTTCTAGTGATTCTTCGGTATTGAATGAGCATAGGACACAGTTATAACTCTCCAGAAATATATTTTTTTTCTTTTCAAGGTTTTTCTAGTGCGGAGTCCGTCTTTGAGGGGCAACCTAAAGAATACCTTGCGTTTTGGTTGACCCTATTGATATGTGTTAGCAATGTAGCGGAAGGGAATCAGAAAAATGAGATCGTGCGAGAGAGAGAGGCAAAGGTTGCACGGAACCAGGATGATCCTATTGTGTCCTCTATGTTTTTTAATCTAAATGACACAAAAAGATCTGGTTGTTTTGCGCCCTGACGTGTCACCATAGCAACTTGGTAGCTGTTTATGTCCCCTTGAAAAGGAGGTGGTAACATTACTGTTCTTCAAACTGGCCAGCTCTTTTTGTTTCTCCTTTCATTTGCACGTTGTGCATCATGTTGTTTTTTTATTGAAATTTCTCACTATATTTGACAATAATATTGGAATAAGAATCAATATAATAGGAAAGGAAAATGTAAGTGTTTGCGGGTTAGCCAATGATTCCACATTGATTAGTGTTTATACCCAACATTTTTAACTTGTGTGTGTGATCATGTATGTAGACGCATATGTATCTGTAACACCCCGGTGTTACATGAGGCCTTTAGCACTAAACATGTAATTATTAACATGTTAATAATAATAATTTGTTACAAGATTAGTGTAGAATATATATATATATTATTAAATAGAACAATGTAGCTTTTGAACCTAATTTAAATTTGAGGTCTTGGAAAAATTTATGTGCCTCATTGTTTAATTGCTGGCTTGGTTGATTGTGTGGGTGTGCATGGGTTTTGTGGTGTGTTGTCATCGGTCAATATCTTAAAGATGGTTGTATACACGTGTCTATATTTTCTAGTTGACTAATTATTTAGTGAACAAATAAAAATATATAGCGAACTAACTAAACAAAAATATATAACGAGAGCTATATATATATACTCATGTATTTGTTTTAGATAAGCACTCTTCCGATATAAATATATATAAAAGCATACAATGGATATATGCATATGTGTACGTAGATTAGTAGCAAAGAAATAATGATATGTTTCTAATTGCATAATTATTTACCAGTATCATATTTTATTACTTACTAATACGCTGTACCCCGATAGCCAGCATGCTCAGAGGTTCATGCTGATATCCAAACGGACCGACGATATAGACATACCATCAAACATGCTACAAGGACACGCGAATTACAGACCAGCGTGGACCGACTAATCAGCACTTTTGCATAGCGTGGTGGTGTATATATTTATCATGGCATCATCATCACCGGATGTGATGGCGATGGCTTCTAGCTGGTAGATGGCAATCCGGGCTTGGCTGTTACGTGGTGGAGGCGGCGATGCACCGGAGAACGACGCGAAGGCACAAACAAATTGGAGGAGTATACGTGTGCCTCGCCGCTCGCCGGCCATGCTGACTTTGGTGAAGTTGTCATGTTCGAACTGATTATTGAGGCCTGCCCTTGCTCGATCCATCAAACGGGGCAACTACACAACCTCACTATTGTCCCCATTAGACGAACTTAACAAAAGTCGGAGAAATGCCTGTTCTGCTTTGTCAGAAGTTTCATCACATGCTTATCCGCTGCGCGTTTCTGATGCTACGAGTCTTTCTTTCCCCACCCTGTGATGTCCGGTTTGTCAGCGTTGCATTCAATGGGGACTGTGCAGTGCAGCTTTGGAAAGCTACGCGTGGGCTTGTGGATTGGTCTTTACAAAAATTTCCTACGCCCCTGTTCGCGCCCGGTAGCCTGGACTGAGTGCCAAATGCAATAATAAAAAAAATTACTGCTGGCACTCTACAGCATGTACACCACCACAGGAAAAATTGTGCCAGACTGACAGCTCCCACATCCCACCAAACAGCCAAAGACTAGCGGTTGACGTAATGGTCGACGAAGACCTTGAGCACCAATGGAACGGCAGCCAGAAGCGCCAGCGGGGGAAAAGCGAGAGCGACACCAGCAATGCCGACCTCGATGACGCGTCGCCTGACCATATCCTCGCCACGCTGGGAGAATTTTTATATTTCATCTTTTTTAATAAATATTTTAATATTAACCGTCCTAGAAAATATTTTACATCCGATAGAACTTTTAATTCAAATATTTTACATTAAGATTGTAGAGATCATAAAGAATCTTGGATTGCCTTGTGATCTTATTTGTGAAACAGCATCGGGTAAGTTTTAGATTATTCTGAAAGTTTATACCTAAAAATTCCAACAACTTTTTGCAGAAGGACATTATTCCAAGGAACAGATGGCAGAGGTTTCTTCTACCACCAAGTTACACATGACACAATTATAAGAGTGGAGCTGCATGTTTTTTTTTCCTTTTAGGATGTTTCATGTGCTCAGACTGTCTTTGAGTAGCAGCCAAAAGAAAACTTTATGTATTGTTTGACAAAAGAATTTCCAAAGCCACTTGAAAGCTTGATGAATCTGTGTCTGACCAATCAGAAATCTGTATGACCTTGACGTTGAGAAGTTTTTATTTACAGAGGTATATATACTGCCACAACACTACTTAATCGCTTGTGGGTGTATATAGAGTTCTATCTTTATGTACAAACATTCTGTAAAGTTGTTGAATATTTTGACTACTAAATGAATTTTGACTACTAAATGAACTGAAATGAAAAAAAATCAACTAAAAACTTTTATATCTTATCAAGCACTATAACTTTGGTATAGATGTGCCTCCATCTGAGATTGTTTGAGAAAATAAAAAATTTGAATTAAAAATGTGTGAATTTAGAACAAATAACTTAAAAAAAACTTACCAGCAGAAAAAAATGTAGATCAGATCGACTACTACAGATTTAGTATCAACCATTTGAACATTCAATGTCATTTCGAATTCTAAGATTTGAATTTTAAAATCTATGAACTTAAGCGTCATATATTTGGGACTCCAAACATCTTCAAATCATAAACTTTTCAACTTAAAAGTTGTATATTGTATCGAGAACTACAACTTTGATATAGACCACGTCAACATTTCTGGTTCTATGAAAAATTAACATTTTAGGTTCGAATATCTATGAAAAAAATATTTTTGGACTCAAAACAGTTTCAAATGAAAAACTTTTCATTTACAAAGTTGTAGATCACATCGAGACCTACAACTTTGATAAAAGTTATTTTCTTTATCGAGTACTCACTCCGTACTAGTAAAAAATGACGTTTAGAATAACATTTAAGATACCAAGGAGTGATTAATTATGAGGTATATTTCTCTGTATACCCCATTGAATAAAGCTGTGGGTGCATTCCATATGAGAAACAACCTTAACTCGAATGGCTAGTGCAGCGAGGCTATAGTCCTAAGGACCTGGGTTAGAATCGTGACAGGCACCTTTTTTCGGCTGGGGAATTTTGCATGGCACTGTTTGGGCTGCCACGTGCATTTTGGCTGGCTGCATGGCGCTCGTGCAGAACGACGTTTTTTTCCCTATACGGAGGGAGTATATATGAAAATGTTATGAATTAGTTTTTGATGCAACTATTTATAGAGTCGGACCTCTAAGTCGCCTGCCTCGGTTAATTGATTTTTAGACATGGGCGCTTAGAGTAGTTGCCGCTGAAAATCATTGGTTACATAAAGTGCCTTAAGATGTCCACCTCTAAAATTCGATTTAGATAGACCGGTGTCTTAAGATGACTGCCGTTATTAATCGATGATTTTCTGAGCTGGACAGATTACGACACCCGCCTCCATAAATGATTTTTAAAGGAAAGCATTTTCGTGGAGGCCTTATGGCTATTTACGGAGACAAACGTTAGGTGTGCCCGCCTCCATATTGTCTCTAGAATCATTTTTATAATAGTGGTTGCATCAAGCATATGGCGTGTTCATGACAAAAATCATTCTTGCTAAGATTTATATACTTGGAAATAAATTAATTTCTGTGAATAAGGAATCCTCAGGACGGAGGAATAAAATTCATTGTGTGACTATACGTTATCTACACCTAGGTTTCTGGATGTTTGGCGTGTATACTCAGTCAACCACCATCATGCATCTATAGGACAGCATTGACCGGAAATGGGCGCTGAGCCACTGACAACAAGTTGTTGCTGAAATTCAATCATCATTCATCGCATATATTGGATCTCCGATCCGCTAGTACAACCTGTAGTATATACGCCAAGCCAACCATGTCGGCAGTTGGCAGTGACTCAAAGTCACCCTGTGAACCGAGTCATGGTCTCATGCTTAGTCGTCAGTCTAGGACGAGGCTATTTACCTGTACTATCATGGACTAAAGGTCGGTGAATGCATACCGCTTTACCGTGAGTGGATGGAAGACAATGGTGTTGACGCCTTAAAAAGCTAGGGCTTCGCACCAACACACCAAGAGGGTCTTGGACGCCCACGAAGGTTGTTAAACAACCTAGTAGCAGCGAGCACCGCAGCGTGATCACCCAAACCGATCTAGGGATCGGTGGGGGCAACGTAGAGCTCGGTGACAGCTGGAAGACCTTCGAACGCGCCTCCGGGAAGACCCGTCGGGAGACACGCACCAAGGGTTGTCCTAGGGGCAGCGGATGCGCCTAGAACGCCGGCGGAGAACGCGGAGTTCGTCGTCGAACAGCAATTTGGGGGTTGGAAGAGATAAAAAGTTGAGAGATATGTTGTAATATGACGATTGGATGTAGATGGGATCAAATCGGCCATGAACCCCTTCATTATATAGGGGAGGGTGGTCTTATCCTTTTAGGAAGGCGTCCTAAGACGTTTCCAAGTACCCAAAACCGACCAAAACACGATTGGAAACAAATCGGTTCGGATCTCGTGACGACACGGCCTGCGCCGGGTGACCGGACGCTGGTCGAAAGCCCGACCGGACGCTCCGGTCGGTCGTCCGGCGGCAGAGGTCCGCAGCGCCCCGGACCGGGACGCGCCGACCGGACGCCGGACGGACGCACGGGCGCTGTCCGGCCGGTGTCCCGGCCCGGCCTCCTTCTGCAGGCGCCGACCCGGCCGGGCGTTGACGGACGCTGGACCGGACGCGCCCGGTGAGTCCGGTCACCTTCCGTAAAAGCCGCTTTTCCTCCTCCTCGAGAATTTGGCTAAGTCCGGAAATTTGCGGTGACTTGGACCTCCAAAATATGGCTAAGTCCGAATTTTGCGGTGGTTTAGCCTATGCCATTTTTGGGTGTCAACATATGCCCCTCGTTTTCAGGTGAGAAGTGCAACGAACCTGAAAACAAAACAAGAAAAACCAAACAACACGAATGCCCATCGTATCGGTTGTCCAATAACTAAGGGCGATACTATGTATCGGCCATTTTTGTTCTAAGGGCGTGCATGCATCGGCCATTGTTTGAGAGCACTAGGCCTCGGCGTGTGGCGGTGAAGGCTCATAATCCACCAACTCTTCATCCTCAACTCGGCACTTCAATGCCAACCAAGGCGGCGATGGTGGCAGCAAAATCTTCAAAGCGCACTTGCGGACACATCGAAACAAGTGAATTCGGTTCAACCGACTCGGAAGTCGGTAAATCCGAAGTTTGGGCAATAACATCCCGTCAACCGTCTCGGTTGAGTTATCAATTTGCTCATTTAGCTTGGCTGTCCCATCCGCTAAAAGTGCCAAAAGATCAACTTTTGGTTCGGGCATCTTCTCCACAAGCTTGGGCGGCTGCTCTTGAACTATAACCGACTCGACCGATTTAGCAATCGGTTGAGACATCCTCTTGGCAGCAGCAATCATCTCAGCCTCTTTGTCCTTGATCTCTTGCACAATCTCTGACAAGATTAGCCCTTCACTTTGTGCGGCAGCCAAACGTTTGAGCATCCTTTGTCTTGCTCGCTGAAGCTTCCTCTTTTGTGTCTTATTGATATCAACTGGGCACCACTTGGGCTGCAAGAAACGAGGATCCACAGTCTTTTTCTTTTTATCTTGAGCTTCAGCAACCTCCTCCATGACTTGATCTTGAACGTTCTTAGGAGGCTCCTGCTCCTCAATCACAATCGGTTTGTTGACATCAACAATAGGAGCTATCATCGAACCGATAATGACGGAAGGAAGAGGAGTAGAAATTGGCGCAGGCTTCTCAACAACCTCAATCTTCTTGGGAACATATGCCTGCCGCATAGGCGCTTTCCCCTTTTGCTCAAAGGTGAGTTCCCGGGATGTAAGCACTTCCTTCTTCTTCGTACCGCTAGAGCTCGATTGTGGACCCAATCGGCTAAAGACAGTAGGCTGGGCCATGTTTGTAGTGCCTCCTTCCTTCATAGGACCCGAAGGATAGGGAATAAACACTCCCTTCGGTCCCCATTGAGGTGGTGGCGCCACTTGTGATAATGGTGGCCCCCAACGAGTCATCTTTGGACGTGCAACCTGTGAAGAAGAAGAAACATTTGTAGGAGTCATAGCCACTTGCTTATTTCTCCCTTCATCACGCTTGGCAGGCGTAGACTCTCTCTTTTTCATTGGCCGATTCTTGGAATCGGTCTTTTCCTTCTTGTATTTCGCCAAAAGTCTGTCAAATTCACATAATTGCTTGATATGCTTCTTGACCTTTGGCTCACTGTTGGTATAAATTAACGCGAACAGAGAAATCCGCAAGCGCCGCGGATACCGATGTAGCTTTCACCCGGGAGTATTCCGTAGTATCGATTTCCACGGGGAACGTGAAGTGTACTAGAAAGAGTAGGAACGTCCGAAGAAAAGAATAATGATGTGGAGAGAGAGTTTAGAATTTTCTAAGTATTCTAAGTTGATCTAAATAATCAAAGGCTTGCTTTACTTTACTTTACGTCGGAAGCAAATGGTACCGTCCTGATCCTCGAAAAAGACTGGAAAGGGTGATCGGGGAAGGCCGCCAAAAAGCTCTACGAATCACCAACCCGAACGTGGTGGAATACAAAGACTGACAGTGGTCACCCCGGGGAAGGGTGATCGGGGAAGTACCATGTCTCAAGTTCTTTGATCAACTATCATCCTGGGGTTTTGCAATATTTTCAAAAGAAATTCAGAGATCCTATGTATGACCCTCTTAAGTAGATGGTGGTAGTGGAGTTACACATATAGTAGAACATACATAGTGAGATGATAGTGATGAAAGGTAGTAAATAGCCTTTAGCCTTTTTCTAGTATTTTTTTTCAAACATCTTGGACTATATCTCTCTTTCTAAGAATTGCTAGGATCCGGGCTGTCCATTCTTGGAGAGGTGGGCTTTGCCCCTACTTGTGTCCATTTTCTCTCTCCTTAGAGATGTGGGCCCTACTCACCCTCGGACACGTGTCCATTATTCATCTCTAAATATATATTTTTTTTTATTAGAGAGGTAGGCCCTTCTCGCCTAGTATGACTTTTTGTCCGATTACTCTCCCTCTCTCGTCTCACTTTTCTCTAAATATTTATTTTTTCTCTCTCTTTTTTTTTTGAATGTAGCCCAGCCTTTATAAAAACACCGAGAGAGACATATCCAACGATTGCAAGAGTTTATTTTTTATAATTATGGCTAGCGGCTTGATGGAGTATGGGGAGGCGTACTTCGGGTTGGAAGCAGCGTATTTAGTGGAGTAGAATGATCTTGATGTGAATGATAAACTCTTAAGGGTCATAGCTAAGGAACTCATCATGTAATGTTTTATAATTTTCAAAGATAAAAACCGGGAATCAAGTATCTCTAGGAATATGATAAACAGTAGCTCAACTCTTCATGTATCTTTATCTTTAATGCTAAGACTCGAGATTAAGCATGTGCTTCCCACAGTGTTGGGTTTAGAGCAAATTAAGCATTTAAAGCTTTTTGGGAGAATCTAAGTCCAAAGTGTAAGTACTTTTAAGAGGAATTAAGGCGGAGCAACTATTCATCATTTCCTTAGCATATATCATCAAGATCATAATAAAAAGGAAGGAAAGCAATCTAGCATTTATTTAGACTCTCACAAACTAAGACTCTAATTAAGACTCATTATATCTAGCAAAAAGCAAATATATATAAAACTAGCTAATAAGATAAAAAGGGAAAGAATACTTACACGGATAGATGGGGATGCCCTCCCCCCAAAATTTGGACATTGACATAGTCGCTTGGTGATGGTGAAGTGAGGTAGACGGTAGTAGTGGTGTTGGCCTTACTTGATGGCGCACCGATGAAGATAGTTCTTTTGTCAAGTAGTAACATGTCTCTACTCCGTCGTATCTTACTCTTCTGGTCCTTTAAATCCTGCTCAACTCAAATAGACAACAAAACTTGTGGAACTGGTTAGCGGTTGGCCACTTAAGCCTTTGTTGATTTTATTAGAGTGGATCATTGAATTGCAAGAATTCAATCAAATCAATTTCTTCTAAGTTCTCGAGGTTCTAGAAAAACTTTCAAACGATGGCCATTTACCTTAAATGTGTTACCGTATCATCTTGAAGTGTAATCGCGCCATGTGGTGCGACCTCAATTACTTTGAATGGCCCTTCCCACTTGCTTCAAGTTTTCCATGACCGAAGAGCTTCACTTGAAAGTTGAACAAGTAGGACTTTATCTCCGTGATTGAACTCCTTATGCTTGATCCTCTTGTCATGCCACCTTTTGTTCTCTCTTTGTAGATCTTGGAATTGTGATAAGCTTTTTTCTCTCCATTCCTCTAGCTCGATAGTTGCATCCGTCGGTTCTTGCCGCCTAGATGGAGATCCATATTCCATTTCTTGATTGCCCGCTGAGCTCTAAATTCCAATTCCACGTGGGCAAGTGGCATGTTTTTCCATATACGGTGATAAGGTGACATGCCTATGGGTGTCTTGTAAGCGGTTCGATATGCCCATAGTGCATCATGGAGCTTGTGTTTCCATTTCTTTCCCATCTCATCCACGGTCTTCTGTAGAATGTTCTTGATCTGCTTATTTGATGTCTCAGCTTGACCGCTTGTTTGAGGATGGTAGGGAGTTGCTATGTTGTGTTTGACTCCATGTGCTGCTAGAAACTGTCTGAAGGATTTGTCAATGAAGTGTGATCCTCCATCACTTATGACCATCCGAGGTGTGCCAAATCTTGGGAATATCACTTCTTGGAACATCTTCTTGGCATGCTTTGAATCATTGGCACGGCATGGTAGTGCTTCTACCCAATCGGACACATAGTCGACACCACCGGGATGTATTCAAAGATCACCGGATCTTGGGAATGGTCCCATGTAATCAATCCCCAAACATCAAATAACTCTATTTGAAGGTTGTTCTGAAGGGGCATTGCATCTCGAGTATTAATGTTCCCATGCTTCTGGCATCTAGCGCATCTTCTCACATAGTCTTTTGTATCTTGATACATTGTTGGCCAATAGAATCCACTTTGCCAGATCTTAGCATGTGTACGGAATGCTCCATAGTGTCCCCCATAGGGTGATGCATGACATCTGTCTATTATCTTTAAGCCTTCTTCTATTGGGACACATCTCCGTAGCAATCCATCAGAACATACTCGATAAAGATATGGATCATCCCATAAATGACAACGAGCATCATATTTGAGTTTCTTCTTATCCGCCCGGTGCTACATAACCCCGCAACCATGTAATTCACAATATCCAAGTACCAAGGGTCGGAGTGTGTGACCTTGAGGAGCGTGTCGTCCCTCAAATAGTCATTTATAGGTAACTCATTTGGTTCCTTATCTTTGAAGCCTAGACAAGTGGTCAGCTACCGAGTTCTCTACTCCTTTCTTATCTCTTATTTCTATGTCAAATTCTTGGAGTAAAAGAATCCATCGGATTAATCGTGGCTTAGCATCTTTCTTAGTGAGGAGGTATTTAAGGGCAGCATGGTCTGTGTAAATAATAATCTTTTTTCCCCACTAAGTAAGATCTAAACTTGTCTATAGCAAAAGACGACAGACCAACATTTCCTTTTCAAAGGGTAGTATAATTAAGCTGTGGTCCGGATAAGGTTTTGCTAGCATAGGATATAGCATGATGCTTTTTATCCTTAGTTTGGCCAAGAACGGCTCCTACTGCAACGTCGCTAGCATCACACATGATCTCAAAAGGTAATGTCCAATCAGGTGGCTGAATGATTGGAGCTGAGATGAGTGCATTCTTAAGGATTTGAAATGATTCATAGCACTCATTGTCGAAGACGAAAGGTGCGTCTTTAGCTAAGAGGCTAGTCAGGGGTCTAGCAATTTGAGAAAAGTTTTTGATGAAACGCCTATAGAACCCTGCGTGGCCTAGAAAGCTTCGGACTCCTTTCACATTTGTGGGAGGTGGAAGTTGTTCAATAACTTCTATCTTTGCTCTATCCACTTCTATCCCATGTTCGGATATCTTATGTCCTAGCACTATTCCTTCCCGAACCATAAAATGGCATTTCTCCCATTCGAGGACTAAGGAATTTTCTTTACATCTTTGTAGAACTTTGTCTAAATTCTCCAAGCAATCATCGAAGGTTTTGCCATAGACAAGAAAATCGTCCATGAACACCTCCATGATCTTTTCAATCATTTCGAGAGAAGATAGACATCATGCACCGTTGAAAAGAAGCTGGGCGTTGCACAACCCGAACGACATTAAATCGGTATGCATAAGTTCCATACGGGCATGTGAAAGTTGTCTTATTTTGGTCATCGGGGTGGATCGGGATTTGATGATATCCGAATACCCATCAAGGAAACAAAAGAAAGAGTGATTTGCAAGCGTTCCAAAGATCTCATCGATGAAGGGTAACGGAAAGTGATCTTTCTTTGTGGCCTTGTTGAGTTTTTCGGTAGTCAATGCACATACGCCACCCAAAGGATCTTATTTGAGGAATGAGTTCATTTCTCTCATTTCTAACAACCGTCATTCCTCCTTTCTTTGGTACTACTTGGACAGGGACTAACCCACTCGCTATGTGGCACGGGATAGATAATCCCTGCGTGTAAAAGCTTGAGGACCTCTTTCTTAACAACATCTCGCATAGCATTGTTAAGCCTCCGTTGTGGTTCCCTTGAGGGTAATGCATCGGGATCAATAGGAATACGATGCGTGCGAGTTGGGGACTAATCCCTATGAGGTCTTCAAGTGAGTAGCCTATGGCTGATTTATGTCTTTCTAAGACAGTGACAAGTTTATAAGTTTCTTCTTGGGAAAGCTTGTCACGATAATGGCTGGAGTTTCTCGGTTATTATTGAGAAAGACATATTTTTAGACCAGGAGGAAGTGGTTTTCAGCTCAATTGAGGGTCGTGGTGGCACCTCGGTTGTATCTCTAATTCAATAGGCTCTGCTAACTCTTCCTCTTCTTCAATGAAGTGTTCCACATCAAATCTTGGTTCGCCATTTCTTCTAGAGAAGCCATTAGGACTTCCTCAAGAGGGTCTTGTTTGGGCTTGGGTTCTACTATCGCATTATGTGAACGAGCAAGAGAAACATTGATAGGAGAATTTCCTAGCTTTAAATTCAAGAGGGCTCTTGTTGGGTCGCTCTCGAAAGAGTGTTCCAAAAGGTACACCAATCAAGAGAAATGTGTATGCGAGATGTCATAGATGTGGAAATCTAGACGCGATACTCGAGCCTCCTATGCGCAAAAGGAATTGACCTTATGACCCCATAACTCTCAATAGTGACTCCAGACGGAAGTCTTAAAAGTTTATGAGATGGGATCATAAACTCGTTGGGACAAAGATCTTCAGACTACGGACTTTGAAATTATATTCATCCCAACGGTAGGGCTATAACGAGCCTTTATGATCATTCCTTTAAGTTGGCGAGAATAGAGCTTTTGAGGGGGCGGTGATTCGGGCTACCTCGGTGGATAGCTCCGTTTACGCCAACCACTCACGGCTCATAACGGGCCGAGAGTCCTTTAATGTGCTCCATTAAAAATGGATCATTATGTGGACCATCCTCAAATGGTGCGAGTGCACCGGAGGCTTCGCCGAATTGGAAAGTTCGAAGCATTCCCAAAATCCTCAAAAAGATCTACCTCGATTTCCGAGAGGAAAGTGTTGGGATGGGGTTCGTCACTCTCTAGAGTGTTGTCTAGATTGTGATGTGTTCCCATCGTGCGAGGTTCTATGGCAACCAATTCATTAGAGGGGTTTATAGGAATTTCGGATTGGTTACGTGTGTCTCCTCTTGTTGTTCGGGGCTTGGCTCGACTTCTTCGTCTTCTTCGGGTAATTCGTCAAAAACGCCCGGTGTAGGGGGTGTTGTCAAGGATTGTCTCAAGAATGGCTTTCCCTTCACTAACAAGTTTATGTGAGAATGATCCTCCCGAGCGATATCGAGATGCGTGAGCGCAGCTTCCTTGTTAAGACCGAGATAGAAGTGATAGAGCAGGACATGGTCAGGCAAGGAAAGGTTTGGGCCGGAATTGGTAAGGCTTGTAAATCTAGCCCAAGCTGCTCCAAGAGTCTCCTTCTCTTTTTGTTTGAATGTAAGCACTTCGATTCTAAGGTCAGCAATTTTATAAAGAGGGAAGAAAGCAAGACAAAAATTTGTCTCGAAGTTCATCCCAATCTCCATTTACGCTTCCCTACAGTGAGCATACCATTTTCTCGCTCTTCCCTCAAGGGAGAACGGAAATAATTTCCATTTAATGGTCTCTTGTGTCATGCCGTAAATATTTCGGCGGGAACACAATTGCTCAAAATCTCTAAGGTGGGTGTATGGATCCTCATCGGCTAACCCGGGAGAAGGATTGCTCCCGAACCATGGCTATAAGAGCAGGGCGGCTTCGTAGCCATCTGTAAGAATAGGGTGTGAAGATGGTGAAGGCTCCAACATGTCGCCCTTTGGAGCAAAGAATTTAATAATAGGAGTGAAATCCATGTGGTATGTGAGTGGTAAAAGAATAAATAAAAGATGGACGATCGTGGTTCTAACTAGAACAGCTACCGTTCCCCGGCAACGGCGCCAGAAAGCTTGTTGGTATAAATTAACGCGAACAGAGAAATCCGCAAGCGCACGGATACCGATGTAGCTTTCACCCGGGAGTATTCTAGAGTATCGATTTCCACGGGGAACGTGAAGTGTACTAGAAAGAGTAGGAACGTCCGAAGAAAAGAATAATGATGTGGAGAGAGAGTTTAGAATTTTCTAAGTATTCTAAGTTGATCTAAATAATCAAAGGCTTGCTTTACTTTACTTACGTCGGAGCAGCGGTACCGTCCCCGATCCTCGAAAAAGACGGGAAAGGGTGATCGGGGAAGGCCGCCAAAAGCTCTACGAATCACCAACCCGAACGTGGTGGAATACAAAGACCCGACAGGGCTGTCACCCCCAGGGCTACCACAACTAACCGTGGGATTGGGCGCAAACTCGGGTAATCTCTAGTCTAGACACCACGCCTACACTATTAATTACTACTCTAATTTCACGTTAAAACTAGAGCACTCAATACGAAAGCAGAGATCCAAAGAAATATTGTAAAGTAAGAACTGAAATTAATTGAATAGAATAAATAGAAATAATAAATGAAGAACACGGAGATTCTTTGAAGACGAACTAGTTCTTTGTAGATGTACAATGTTGATGAAGATCCGACAGTCCGGATTCTCCGGCTTTCTCCGCTCCTCTCCTTTGATCTTACAACTAGATGAACTAGATCTAGAACTAGAACTAGATGAACTAGACAACTAGAGGGACCTCTCTCTTCTCTAATTGAAACTCTAACTTTTGCTCAGATAGCTAATGAGGAGATGATGTCTCTTGGGGGGCGCCTTGGGGCTGCTTATATATGGGTCTTCTTATGTCCCTTCAACCCCGGCCGGCAATGTGGTACTAATCTGGTGTTGGATCTTGATCCATCTCGTGCTTCTACCGACGCCCTCGGATCAAACCGTCGTTAAACAACCGGTTTAGATCGCGTCTTAGAGGCGGTGGAGGAAGCTTCCGAGAGACAGGGGGTGACTTGGCCGGAGGAGGCGGGCCGATCGGCCTGTTATTTGCCGATCGGCCCGGGGTGGGGCCCCACTCGGGTCTGCGGTGCGTCGTGGGCTTCCGGAGTCTTCTAGATGATGTTTTCTTCGATTGTCAAGTTTCGTCCACGTCGGGGTAATCCGGGCCTTCTAGAGTCTTTCTCGGAGTTGGATTGCGTTGCGTCGGCGTGAGTCGTGCGGCTCGCGAACTCGCTGTTTTACTGTTTAGTCCCCGCAATTCACAACTTTACCAAACCGGTGGAAATATGTTAGTGACACCCTATTCTAGGTTGTTATTATGATTTATACCCCTTTCTCATGTTTATTTGATTAATAAATTTATATGATAACGAAAGTGTCAACACTCACTAGTCTTCCAAACTCCAACCTCCGGTTTTTGTGGAACGAATGTTTTTATCGTATGCATACCGGAAGCAAGGGAACTAGAACCCTCGGCGTCGGGCGGATCGACTAAGGTAGTCGGTTCAACCGGCTTAGTTAGCGCTGAGCTTGATCGTCTTGGCCGATTTCTTCAATCGGCCTAGCTGGTCTTGTTCATTTGCCGCGACCATCTAGCCACGCTTGACGCCGTAATGCTTGCGCCGAGCTAGCCACAATGGTAAGCTTCGTCTTGCCTTCTTCAGTTTGGTTAACCAACACTTGCCGTCCCGAATTATTAGGAACATTCGGTACGGGGCGAGGCTCACCAATGATCACGTTCTTGCCTTGAGTTGTAGAAGCTTGCTCAGGACGGATCAAGATGGCAGGAGCCTTGACTTCAAGTGTCTTAGCTTCAGGCTTCTTAGCTTCAATCACATGCACTGGAAAAGGATTCTTGTCTAGTTGCATGTCGGTAAGACTTAATCGGCCCTCATTAAGAGCCGATTGTACCTGCCGACGGAAAGCTTGACAATCGTTAGTTGCATGAGAATAAGATTCATGATATTTGCAAAAAGCCCGTTTCTTCAACACATCTGCAGAAGGCATAACATATTTAATCTTAATGTATCCGATTTTCAATAATTCATCGAATATTCGGTCACATTTAGATGTATCAAAAGTAAACTTTACTTCCTCATTCCGATTCCTATTAATCGGCTTGAGAGAAGGGCAAGTTACTTGTTTATTTTCCCCTGGCCACCTAATTTCAGCAGCCAATACCTCTTTGCTCTCATCATCCGATGAAGAATGACCTTCGAGTGTGTGCACATTGGCACGATGAGAACGATAGTTGCCATCACGAGAATCTTTAAGGCGCGATTCAACTGAAACGGCCCTCTCAATCAATTGATTCAAAGTATTAAATTGCTGGAACTCAAGTTTTTCTTTAATATTAGAATGCAAACCAGCAAAAGCAAAATCAACTAAATCCCTTTCAGATATCTGAACATTAAAACAACGACTTCTAGTTTCCCTATATCTCTTAAAGAAATCTAGGACTAACTCATCACGCCCTTGTTTAATGCATGCAAGATGGGACAATCTAGTCTCTTGGACTCCACAATAAAAGTGAGCATGAAATTTCTCTTCTAAAATAGCCCGGGACATAATGGAACAAGCGGTAAAGATGAAAACCATGAAAAAGCGTTACCCGATAAGAGATAAAGGAAAATTGCGAATCTTCATATGTTCCAAGGTACTAGCCGTTCCTAGTTGAGCAAGATACATACTAATATGTTCCATGGTAGTTTTATTATCATTACCACTAAATTTCTGAAAATCGGTACCTTCCGATAACCGGCGCATTCATATAATCAAACGCGGAAGGGTACGGTTTTTGATAAGAGGTATCGAAAAGAATCAAGGCGAATTCCCGATTTTTTTCTCCATTGATTTAGAGAAGTCATCTCTAAATTTAGCTAGAATAGCATCTATGCTATCGTGAACCTGCCGTGTTTCCCGCATTCACAACTTGATTATTCACATAATTCGGTGGCGGTTGTGGCATTGATTGCCCCCGTAAAGGAACATTCATCCCCGAATTGTGTGCGGGATTGGGGTTAAGATTCGGTAATGGAGGTTGCCCCCCGCCGAATTTAGCACACCGTTATGCACCCCTCAATTCTGGATGCCTCATGATCGGTTCTCAATTGAGCCGATCCTTTATTGCTCTTGCGGATGTGCTAGCTCCACCAAGATCGGTTCTAACGGCGTAAGCCATAAGAGCCGATTGTGGTTGAGGAATATGTGGAACCATATCCAAAGGCATACCATATTGATACTTGAGTTGTTGTTTGGGGCACAACAACCGATGGTGACACTAAAACCGATTGAGGTACAGCCTCCGATTGTGTGTTATTGGTTGAAGTCCCTTCTATGATTTGCAAGCGTTTATCTAATTTATCAATGAGACCTTGCATCATATCGGCTAAACCAGAATTCGGTCTACTATTATCTTAGCAACACCATCATGAGTAATAGCAACATCATTATTTATAGGTTGTCGCTCAACAGGGGATTACCTCTTTTGATGGTGGCTCGGCGCGAGAGCAAGTGCGGTGTAGACGGGTTTTGTGTATTGATGTACACGATCTTGCCTATCCTTGTGACAACTCTTGAAGAAGGCCGCCCGGACAGGCGTTGATTGCGCCCCGGAGCCGCTTCTTCAATTCTTCGAGGAGCTCATCCGCAGATTCGGGTCGCCGTATATTGGTTTCCGAAATTTCGGATGACTGATCCTTGTTCTTGCTAGCTTCATCACCTGGAGCCATGACGCTAGCTTCGAACTGGAGTTGACGTCTAGTCTTCTTCCCCAGCGGAGTCGCCAAAAAGTATGTTGACGCAAAAAGCTAGGGCTTCGCACCAACACACCAAGAGGGCCTTGGACGCCCACGAAGGTTGTTAAACAACCTAGTAGCAGCGAAAGCACCGCGGTGTGATCACCCAAACCGATCTAGGGATCGGTGGGGGCAACGTAGAGCTCGGTGGATGATACCGGAAGACAGAACGCGCCTCCGAAGACCCGTCGGGAGACACGCACCAAGGGTTGTCCTAGGGGCAGCGGATGCGCCTAGAACGCCGGGCGAGAACGCGGAGTTCGTCGTCGAACAGCAATTTGGGGGTTGGAAGAGATAAAAAGTTGAGAGATATGTTGTAATATGACGATTGGATGTAGATGGGATCAAATCGGCCATGAACCCCCTTCATTATATAGGGGAGGGTGGTCTTATCCTTTTAGGAAGGCGTCCCTAAGACGTTTCCAAGTACCCAAAACCGACCAAAACACGATTGGAAACAAATCGGTTCGGATCTCGTACGGACACGGGCCTGCGTCGGGGTGACCGGACGGGCGGTCGAGCCCGACCGGGCGCTTTCCGGCCGTCTCGTCCGGCGAGAGGTCTGCAGCGCGACCGGCCGGACGCGCCCGACCGGACGCTGGACCGGACGCCGCGCGGCGCGTCGGCCGGTGTCCCGGCCGGCCTCCTCCTTCCCGCGCGCGACCCGGACCGGCGCTGACCGGGTTTCCGCCGGACCGACGCGCCCGATGAGTCCGGTCGATGAGTCCGTCACCTTCCGAGAAAGCCGTTTTCGATCCTCCTCGAGAATTTGGCTAAGTCCGGAAATTTGCGGTGACTTGGACCTCCAAAATATGGCTAAGTCCGAATTTTGCGGTGGTTTAGCCTATGCCATTTTTGGGTGTCAACAAATGGTTCCTAGAAAGACGCGTTTGGTGGATCCCTAAATTTACACCGCGTACCCTTCCTCTTCATGCGGCTATGAATTACGGTTAGCAAGCGGTCAAGCAAATGTTATGATGCAACTGGTCTAGTGCAAACGACCGGCGATCCCTAGAGAAGGACTGGAAAATACACAAAACTCACTAGTACATTTGATGCCGGTTTACGTATGACACCTTGCCTAGAACTTGTTTGTCAATGTAATGATTCCATGGTAATGGAAATGGGGACTATAGTGGTTCGAAAATGAAGCAAATGTTATATTTACATGTAAGGGGTATTCAATCTCTATGGAGAACTATTTGCTTGTCAACCCCATGGTGATTGATAAAATGATTTTTATCTTGTTCGGTCTCACCACCACATCTCTCATAGTCATCCTTTGATCGGGAGTGTCACTTGTGCGAGCAAACCCAGCTCAAATAATTACGAAAGGCGATATTCAGGTGGCGAGAGCGGGAGCATCATGAAACATCTGTGTGTCCATAATTGGTGGCAAGATTCGATGGAAATGCCCTCGCCAACCCATCGTCGATTGTCGATCTCCAATGAACATAGGATCGGTGGGTCTCTTCCCAAAGAAAACTTCAAGGAGCATGATGCCATAGCTGAATACATCACTCTTGCGCGATGCCTTCCCAAGAAATCCGTACTGCTTCAAAATTAACGAAAAACAAGTTCAAGCATGATTATACTGAACAAACGAAGTGGTCGACCATATATTATACCGAATAGTTACGTGAAATCTACCCTTCAATAATTGTACACAAGTTAGTACCGGGTGCCATGTAACCCGGTGTTCCGGGCATCTTTGGGCCGTCGTCATGGAACTGTCATCACCCAAGAGCAATTTCGAGATGCCAAAGTCTCGCCACGTCTTGTGATCATTTCCCCATCAAGGAGCACATTGCTAGGCTTTAGGTCACAATGCGGGATCACCACATAATGCTCGTAGTGCAGATGTTCCATTGCGGTTGACACGTCTAGCATGATATCCAAATCTTTAGGAATCCCAAATGTGTTCCATATTCGAGTGCAGGAGCATATCTAAGCTACCGTTTGGCATGTACTCAAGCACCAGTGCTCTAAAGTCCATGTTTGAACAAACATTTAATATCTTTACAAGGTTCCGATGTCGAGCTGCTCGAAGCACTTGGCACTCGGCATTGAAGCTTCTAATGGCCAGCTCTAGCTGCATGTCTAGAACTTTTACAGCAACAACCAAACCAGTCCTCAATTGGCCCATATAAACTTTTCCAAAACTCCCAGTCCCCAGAAGATTGTTACAACTGAAGTTGTTAGTGGCAAAACTGAGCTCATTGTAGGAAACTGGCCTATGATTTGTAACATCATCTAGTTCAGTGACAGATGTTTGAACTTCTCCATTGCCCTTATATTTCATTCTAATGATTAGTAAGGCACAAAGAACAACTGAACAAACTGCTACGGTGACTGCAGCCAACAAATATTTTATGAACTGTCTATTATGTGAGTGATGTTTCTCAGAACATGGAGAAAATCCTAGACGGGGAGCACCACATAGCCCAGCATTTCCAATCAAAGACTGGGAAGTGATGTTTGAGAAAATGCCTCCATCTGGGACTTTGCCCTTCAGCTTATTGAAGGAAAGATTCAAGGTTATCAAGTCAGTGAAATTTGCAAGGAACATGGGAATCATACCAGATAGATTGTTGGACGAGAGATCCAATACTACTAAGCTTGTCAACTCTTTAAATGAGTAAGGGATCATGCCATCAAATGAATTGTGTGGTAAATATAGGTAAGTGATCATCCTAAGGTCGCCAAATGATTCTGGAATTCTTCCGATGAAAAAATTGAAAGAGAGATCAACATAGTCCACTTGTTTTAGCCCAGAAACATCACTCGGTAGTGGACCAGCAAAGCAATTGTTATAAAGATGTAGTCCAATAAGTTTATCAAGGTGGAACAAGCTAGGTGGTATTGTTGAATTAAACTGGTTATTTGACAGCCAAATGTATTCTAGCATGCTAAGATTTCCTATACTAGCTGGTATTGGGCCATTGAATTTGTTTCCATCGAGATACAGCTTCTCTAAGTTATTCAGATTGCCTATATGTGTTGGGATAGGGCCCCACATGTGATTGTTTGCGACATCAAGCCATGCCAGATTTTGCATCTGTGTGATGGTTTCTGGAATTACTCCTGTGAGTGCGTTGTTGCGAAGAGAAATCGATTCTAGACTGCTCAAGTTGGACAATGACGTTGGAAGTCTACCTGTTAGCTTATTATCACCAGCATAAAGAATAAGTAGTTCTGTAGAAAAGTTTCCCACATGGGCAGGGAGTTCTCCAGTGAATGAATTATGATGTAGGGCAAGGTAGTAGAGATGTATGCAGTTGGAAAGGGATGACAGGAAGTCAAGATTACCTGTCAAATTATTAAACTGCAGTTTAAGGATGTTCAGAGCTCGTATACTCCCAAGTGACACCGGTACCGGGCCAGATAATGAATTCATGTTCAAATGTAGGTAGGACAGTTTTGACAAATTCCCAAGGGAAGATGGAACTGGACCAGTTAGCAAATTGTCTCCGAGATGAAGATACGAGAGTTTCTGCATGAGGCCCAATTCTCTTGGAATCCCCCCTGTGAGGTTGGAGTAAGAAAGGTCAAGCAGAGTAAGATGGGTTAGATTGCAAAGAATAGCTGGGATAGAGCCAGTAATTTGATTATAACCCAAGGAAAGAAGATTAAGCTGTGGCAGTTGAGCCAGCCATGTTGGTACAACATCAACAAATCTGTTGTCAGATAAAGAGATCTCTTGTAGGTATTGGCATGCAGCAAGCCCTCGACGGAATCCGACCAACAAAGTTATTCTGAGAAAGGGAAATTAATTGTAGCATAGGAAGATTGGAAGTTTGGTTGGATGGAATTGGTCCAGTTAAATTGTTAGAATCGAGATAGATAACTTGCAGCCGAGACAAGTTGTAGACAGCTGGGGGTACAGTACCGGTGAGCTGGTTGTTTCCAAGGTTGATGCGGTCGAGGTAAGGCGTGTTATTAAACAGATATTGTGGTATATTGCCGCTCAACCCGTTCCATGCTAGAGAAAATTTCTCAAGGTTGCTCATATTCTGTAGCAGCCCTGGTGGAATATGTCCTGAGAGACTGTTGTTACCTAGTTGAAGATACTTCATCCTTGTGAGTCTTCCTAGGGAGGGAGGAATGGCACCGGACAGCCGGTTACTAGTGAGAACGAGATATCTAAGACGGTGAAGCCTCGAAAGTTCATCGGGGATGACACCAGTGATGCCGGTGTTTGTGAGGTTAAGCGTGTAGAGGAAAGAGAGGTTACCAAGCTGGGGGTTGAGCTCTCCTTGGAGGGGCACGTCAGGCAACCGTAGAGCCGTGACCGCTGCCTGCGACGGCCGCACGAGACACCAACCCAGCAACAGAAGGACACATTGCTCGTCCAGCTGCTGAGCAAGATGCCAAGAGGATCGGAGAGCTGAGTTTTGAAAGCCAGAAGCGAGGCTTGGTCATTGTCGCTGCCATTGCTGGGGATATGACTACTTGAGCTCAGCCAAGTGGGTGCACTACGAGCAGAAACAAATGCAACTCCCAGTGCACAGAATACCAAGAGGACAATCAGCACAAGCGCCACCGCACCCATTGGAGCTAGGGGCGAGTATGGCTATAGAATGATATACTCTTGTCGAGACGGCAACATATGCTGTATAAATAGGTCCGGCTGTCTCTATCTGAAATAAATTCCTCATATTTTGAGCATGCGTTCCCATCGACTGGTCAATTCACCTTCAGATCACATTACACGGCCGTGATCCAGTTCTTATCTTACATGTACGCCATAACTGAGGACTTTTTTTTTTCGATTTTAATACAATTTTTAAGAAAATTACAAAAATATACCATGTTTCTGCAAAATTTCAGCATCTGTGTATATTATGGGAAATCCAAAGTTTCTAAACAACACACATGCTTACAATTTTAAGCGCATTGCTATGAAACTCTGGATTTCGCCTGAGAACTAAGTTAAGTAATGAAATCAAAATACTAATTTTTGAACCATTGATTTAGATGATTTTTTATTTTTTAATACACTTTCTCTTTGAACTGGGACGACACATATTCCATTCATACGAAACCATTACAAAGAGGTTCGGTTTTCGAAAGAAAGAGTAACAAAATGAGAACAAACATTTTAGCTGAAAAGTAAAAATATAGTATTTGGGAAGAATTTTACTTAATAAAAAACAAGAAACGCGATGCGAAAGCTCCGGCAAAACGTGGTGAACCGAGGAAATAAACTCTCTTTTGGTGTGTTAGTGCCTCGCGGATCCAGTTCCCCAATAGATGGTAGTCCGTTTGTCATGAACCAAAGGAGCACCGCCGGAGAAGGGCTCAACAAGGGGCAGCCCAAAGCGCCGACCAGGGCCCAAGGCCTTCGCGCGCCCTCCTGGCCGGTCGCCGCCATCGTCCGCCGTAAACATGCCACGTCGGTTTGCCGCAATTAAGTAAGGAATATTTAAGGAATAAAGGTAGGAATAAAATAAGAAATAAATAAATTGCTTGTAGAAAGAGGAATTCCAATCTATAAAGGAAACCTCTAGATCTTTCTTAGCATGCAAGTCTCCCTCGGACTATAAATACAAAGAAATGTAATCAGTTGGATATTAATAAAGAAAATCAAAGGGGTAACTCCCAACCGCTTCAGCTCTCCGGATCCCGATTCATCTCCCTCCCCACGCCGTGCGCTCCGCCGCCACCACCGCGCTCGCCCTTGGCACGCGCCACCACGCCGCCCGCCCGCTGGCGCCGCCCAGCGCCGCCACCGCCACCCATGCCGCCGCCCACGCCACGCCATGCCGCATCGCCGTGCCGGCCGCCGCTGCCAGCGCCGCCCCTCCTCCCCCTCTCTCTCTCTCTCTGCAACCTCGCTGTCCCTCGTCACCGCCGGAGCTGCTGTGCGTCATCATCGTCATCTCCTACCTCGCCGATCATCGTCAGCCTATTTCATCCACATCGTCATGCCATTGATCGCTGCTCCAAGCCGATCGCCACCGCCCCCAACGCCGCTGCCGGCCGCGTGTCGCGCTGGAATCGATCCGGTTTGTGACACCGTTGTTTTGAAATTATAAGACTTTAGCTTTAATTTGTGAATACATTATTTTTGTTATGTATCTAATAGACTTAGTGTATATTTCTGTGTATAGCAAAAATAATATATCTAGAAAAGGCCAAAAGGTCATATAATTTGGAATGGAGGAAAGCGATCAAACTATATTTTGATGGATCGGTTTGCAAAGATGGCCAAGGTGTTGGCATAGTTATAATTTCTCATAATGATTTTGTAATGGTGATGTCAAGACGATTAGATTTTCATGGTACTAACAACCAAACTGAATATGAAGCTCTCTTATTTGAGTTGATTATGTTAAGTTGCTGGTAAATTTCAATGCATAGATGGATGACTACGAGCTTGCCTTGATTCTTGCCTTGACACAATTGCAAAATTTGCGAATTCAAGATTTAGCATAATCCAAGGCATGAAAATCAAAAGGCCAACATGTTAGCTCAACACGCAGCTGATTTTGACGTCAGTGGGTGTAATTTTAATATACAAACAAAACCGACGCATCAAGATTTTAATTTTTTCATTGCAGGTCTGGATGAACTGACTCAGCTCACTGGTGCAAATCGCAGACCGGGTCCCTAGTGCGAGCAACTCAACCGGCCAAGCCGGGACCAAATCGCAGACCGGGTCCCTAGTGCGAGCAACTCAACCGGCCAAGCCGGCACCAAATCGCAGACCGGGTCCCTAGTGTGAGCAACTCAACTGGCCAAGCCGGGACCAAATCGCAGACCGGGTCCATAGACCGGTCAGGCCGATCTTTGGTCTCAATCGGCTAAGCTGACTAATCTAGATGGCTAGGCCGATTCCCAGGTGTCCAGTTCGGTTGTTCCGCCTGATGATGTCCCCAATTAGTCTAGTTTGATCTCTAGTGGTTCCAGGACTGATTTGGAAGATTGGTGGACTCCTTTAATAAAATATTTGTAGGATCCAAATACCAAGGTTGGCAGAGTGTTCAGCGAAGTGCTTTCATGTATATGTTGCATAACGGTGAACTTTATCAGAAAACCACCGAAGACTTGCTGCTGAAGTCTTTAGGGTCTGATCAGGCAAGAGTAGCTATAGGAGAAGTCCACGAAGGTATTTGTGGAACACATCAATCTACCCCAAAAATGAAATGGCTTTTGAGAAGGGCAGGCTTATATTGGCCCACCATGATGGTTGATTGCTTTGGTTACTAAAAAGATTGTGAAGAGTGCCAACGGTTTGGAAATATTTGGCTGGTACCTACTACTATCTTTCATCCTATTATCAAGCCCTCGCCTTTCCATGCATGGACGCTACTTTTCATTGGACAAATTCATCTCCTGTCTTCAAAGGGATATCGATTCGTCTTGGTTGCTATAGATTACTTGACTAAATGGTCCAAGGCGGTTCCTTTGAATAATATGACACATAAGGAGGTAATTTAGTACATCACTGAGCATATTATTCATAGATTCGACATTCCTTAGACATTAACTACAAATCTAGGAACGTCTTTTGTGTCCAAAGAGGTAAAGGATTTTGCCAAATCATATAAGATCAAAATGCTCAATTCATCTCCATACAAAGTTCAAGCTTATAGCCAGGCTGAGTCTAGTAACAAATCTTTGATCAAGTTTATCAACAAGAAGATTACGGATAATCCAAGGAGGTGGCATGAGGTCTTGTTTGAAGCTTTGTGGGCACATCGCATATCGAGGCATGGTGCTGCTAAGGTGACTCCTTTTGAGCTAGTATATTTTCACACTACTATCCATGGCAGGAAAATTGGATTAACCGTGGCGGTTTTGAAAACCACCACGAAGCAAAGGCCACCATAAATCATTGATTTACCATGGCGGTTTATTTTCCGGCCACGGTTAACAAAGACAAAAACAAAAAAAAAAGTCCAGATCCATACCCTAACGGGCCAAAATATGGGCTCGCGCCACCGGATCCACCCCCCTCGCCGTTGCCGGATTTGGCATGGCTGCGCACCACTGCCGCCGGATCCGTGCGGGGGGAGGTTAATGCACGCCGCGTGCGCCCCACCATGCACCCGCGCACCGTGCTCCGCTCCACCACGAGCGCTCGGCTCCGTCGTGCCACTCCGCCGTGCGGGCGCACCACACCCTCCACGCACGCCGCCGATATAGGAGAAGGAGGGTGGGGAGGGATTCAGGGATGCCGAGAGTTAGGGTTTCAGGGCTATGGAGAGGAGGGAGGGAGCATGCGAGTGGGTGAGATTGGGGAGAGGGAGGGGCGCGCGTCTAGGTGAGTCGTGGGGAATTGGTGTGGAAAACCATACTACCAATTGGATCGAAGAGCAATCAGTTTGGCAAGTGGTCACCTAATCGGGAGGGTCCTTACAAAGTCATCAAAGTGAGATTTAGGAATTCATATGCTAGAGACATTGAACGTCTCACAAGAGCTATCGACGGGAGATATCTTAAGAAATACTTCCCAAAGTGTTCGGCAAGAAGCCTAAGAGCTCTCCAAGCAATGGACGACACACGTATCTCCCTTAGAACAAAATGGCCGATGTATACATCGCCCTTAGTCGCTGAAATGACCGATGTGATGGGTATCTGGCTGTTCCATATGTCTTGAGTAATGTTTTCAAGTTCATGCGTCATTCACCTAAAAACAGGGGTATATGTTGACACTCAAAAAATGTCCAAAGGTGATTCTGAGCATCATAAATAAATTTCAATGGTCCTTGACATAATCGAGGTCAAGTGGCATCGCAAATAGTGCAAGAAATAATGCGGAGAAAAAAGCAAGCCATAATGAGCCACGTAAAATCGCCTCTTAGTCGGGTTGATAACCGGCATAGCCAGCCTCCCCATCAAATTAAACCGGCATAGCCAGCCTTGCGACCTAGCCGGCCTGCTAAGACCCGTGAAATGCCCGATTCGAACCGATTTGCATTTGAATCACGCTTTAGGTAATTTTGGTTGTGGGAAATTTGTAGATTACGTATTGGAGATGTTTCCTACTGGGATACGACCACCCCCTCTATTTATATGAGATGATCACGGCAGATTGAATCCCATCTACCTGAATCGTCAAAAATACAACACATATCTCCTCTAGGGCGTCCAAACCCCGCTAGTGTGTTGGTGTTTGACGCGTTTCATCGTCAACAATTCCCGATGTGTGGGCTGAGTTTTCCTTGTAGCGAAAGATCCAAATACGACACGCCATGACGCTGGGCCGCCGGCCGGTGGGCGCAGGAAACTCAAGCCAACGACGAAAGGACACGTTGGTCGTCCGGTTTCTCACTACTACATTGAGCAACATTAGGGCGGCGGTGATGGACTCTAGGGGCGGTTTTCCCAACCGCCCCTAAACAAGCGCCCTTTGTCTCGGCCGCCCTCGATGTGAATCCCAGATTTCGCATTTTCAAAATTCAAAAAATAACAAAAGGTTTTTTTAAAAAAATCGGGTAGGACCCCACCGCCAGCCACCCACATCCCCTAAACATGGTGATTTTTTTAGGATTTTTACAAATGTTGCGGCCGCCAAGATTCGAATCTGCAACCTCGTGCTCGCGTGCGACCCTCCCCTCCACTGCGCTACACACTTGTATGTGTCCATATCTAATTCGAGTCCTCATATATTATACAAATCTGAGTGTAAATTGACTATTTGAGGCCCTAAACAGATTTGGACTAAAAAGTGATCAACTATAAAGTTTCATAACTTTTTGAGATATACATTTCATATTTAGGAAGTTTTTCCGTCCGAGGTCGTTTCATTTAAATTTGAATTTCAAATTTGAGACATTTGAACACAACTTTTGCATGACTAGATGATTTTGAACTAAAAAGTGGTCAACCACGAAGTTTCATAACTTTTCGAGATCAACATTTCATATTTAGGAAGTTTTTTTCCGTGCGAGGTCGTTTACAAAATTTGAATTTCAAATTTGAGACATTTGAACACAGCTTTTGCATGACTAGATTATTTCGAACTAAAAAGTGGACAACTACAAATTTGCATAACTTTTCGAGATCTACATTTCATATTTAGGAAATTTTTTTCGTCCGAGGTCGTTTACAAAATTTTAATTTTTATTGCCTCATTTTAAAATTCGGCAACCCACTGTAGGGGTGCTCAATATAGAGCCGCCCTATTGTGGACCACAGTAAGGGGCGGCTGGTGATTGAACCGCCCCTAATAACAGAGGGGCGGGCCGGTACACGAGCCACCCATAATGTGTCGTCAGTAGGGGCGGTTTGCTAACAGCCAGGATTTTCGCATACATTAGGGGCGGCTGAAAGTATGAGCCGCCGCTAATATAAAAGTCAGGCGCTCCCTTAGTTGGCTTTTGTAGTAGTGTCTGGCTAGGACGCCAGTTGGATCAGAGAGCTGGGTTTTGAAAGCCATCAGCGCTGGTCGTGGCTGCTGCCGCCGGTAATGTTAGCAGCTCTTTGGATTGCACAAGGAGAAGCTGGGGTTGCACTAGGCAGGAGGGCAGAACGGACGCGGATGGCCAATAATATTATAGCGGCCATTGGATCGATCGGGGTATGCCTTCTTGTGAGTCACTCCACGTTGTTGTGATGCACGCGTGTAGGAGGATTAATTATGCGGAGATTGGACGGATACTACATAGGCTCCGGCGCGTGTGCACCAAAACTTTTTGTTTTTGCAATAAATAGGTTGTCTTTGTCACCATTGGCTCGCCTTGATAACACGGATACTGCGACAGCCAGCCTGTATTAATCGTGACCTTAACGTGCCACACCGACCACTACAGGAATCCGCTTCTTTGCCGAAAAAAAGTGCAAAGAAGTTTGCCGAGTGGCAAAAGTCGGGCACTCGGCAAAGAGCATCTTTGCCGAAAAGCCAAACTGAGCACTCGACAAAGACTACTTTGCCGAGTGCCCGGCCGTCGGCGATTTACAACACTTGGAAAGAATATATTTTGCCGAGTGCGTAGCCGTCGGCAAAACATTACACTCGGCAAAGGAAAACAGGAGCAAACGGCCACGTTCTCCGTGACCTTTGCCGAAAGTGTCCAACGTTACACACTTTCGGCAAACCAGGGCACACTTTTGCCGAGTGTGTCGCACGATAGGCACTTTCGGGAAAGCGGGGTCTTTGCCGAGTGTCAAACTTGGCACTCGGCAAATTAACCTTTTTTTTTTTTTTTTTTGCCCCATTTTTTTTTGTGTTGCCTTGGTACACTAATTACATCTCATGTTCATAATTTGGGACAATTTCAAGTGTGGAGATGTCTGGGTTTTAGGCATCCGACGTCACAACTTGCTCGAAACTTTTTCAAATTTTTTCCACAGCCTCCTCATGAGATGACAAGACACCTCGCCAAGTTTCGTGATTTTTAAACTTCGTTTGGATTTTATAGAATTTAAAAACACCTTTCCCGCATGTAACTCGTCATGTTCTGACACATATATGTTCTTAATTTCGCGCGAGTCCCTGGATTGAGCCTAAACATACGCCAAACATCATGAATAACATTTTTTGAATGAGCGCATTCCATTATTTCATGTAGCTGCAGTTCAAATTTGGAGTGGTCCAAAAAATGCAAGGAAATAGAAATAATTCATGAAATATAGCAAAACAACTTCAAATTGTCCTAAATTTTCCACATGACATGTAACTACTGTACTTATGCCACACAAAAAATATGGGACGAAAAAACAAAAAAAAATTAATAGTTTGCCGAGTGCCAATTGGGGCACTTTCGGCAACCGGCAAAATTTTTGCCGAGTGCCTAGGCGCGTGGCACTTTCGGCAAAAAAGTGTTTTTTAAAAATATAAAACGGTGCCTTTGCCGAAGTCTTTGGTTTTCCGGGCGCTCGGCAAAGCCACTTAAATATCGGGGGGCCGAGGACCCGTTTCAGACTCATTCATTTCTCTCTCTCCTCCGCGCCCGCCCACGCCCGCCGCCCCCGAAACCGCCGCCCGCCGCGCCGCGCATCCCCGCCTCCACGGACCCCGCCCGCCGCCCCTCCTCGCCGGATCCGGCCCCGCCCCAACCGCGGACCCCTCCCCACCGCCGGATCCGCCCCGCCCGGCCGCCGGGCCGGAGCCCGCGCCGGAGCCCGCCCGCGCCCGGCCAGATCCCGCCCTCAACCGGGCGAAGCCGGGCGCCCGCGCCGCCGTCTCCCCTGAATCCGCCTACCAAGGCCCGCCGCCTGCCCCACCGTCCGTCCGCCGGCCGCCCGCCTCGCCCCGCCCCGCCCCCCCGCCGGCGCCGGCCACGCCCGCCCGCCCCTCCCGCCCCGCCCCACCCCCGCCTCGCCCCCTCGCCCCACCGGCCCGCCCCTTGGTTTGGCGAGGGAGAAAGGGGAGGTGAGGAGGAAGAGGGAGGAAGGGGAAGGTGAGGAGGAAGAGGGAGGAAGGGGAGAAGAGGAAGAAGAGGAAGGAGGAGGAAGAAGTGGAAGGGGAGGAGGAAGAAGGAGGAGGAAGAAGAGGAAGGGGAGGAGGAAGAAGAGGAAGGAGAGGAGGAAGAAGGTGATCGACGCCGGTCGTCGTTCTTCGTGTTGCCGCGGCCAAGGTAAGCCCTATCCGGCCACCCCCGCCAACGCCGGCCACCTCCGCCGATCTGCATTAAGGTATACATTGCTATAATTTTTTTTAAGTTACATTGTTATGATTTCTCAATAATAATATGTGTTGTAGTATATAACTAGATAAGGTTATTTTTTTTAGTGTCATAGTAGTATATAACGTCGAAATGACTGGCCTTCTTTTGGTGCACAAATCTTTTTAGAGGGATTATACTATATATTTCTATTAAGTCTCCACAAAATTGAAACTAATTTCTATATATTTCTAGATGGCGGACGTAATCTTCCACCGCCGCTAGTCATAGGTAGATGTGGCCATCTAACGACCCGATTTGACCCCGATCCAAGAAGTCTCGCCCACCATAGCGGAAAATGTTCCAATAATAGTAAGTATTTGTATAATTAATTTGTCAAATATATTTGTATATGTATATTTACCATTTATATGAATTTTATATGTATTGCAGCCAATTGACCAAATCACTTGGCTTAAACACACTCTCTCGTACTTTGGTGTTCAAGAAGTGGTCGTCCGGCACTCACATCATCTTCATAGTTAATTAGGACAACAAATCCAATGTCAAATTAGCTTTTCCATCGCCCCTAGAAGGAGAGTGGAAATCCTATAAACATCTCAACGGTTGGATCAAAGTCGCATGTGAGCGGACCCGCTGGTTTACACAAAAATATGCTTGTCATGGGATGTGTAACGAAGCTTCAAGAACATGGGTACACTCTCTGCCTACATTCTCCTTTTTTGTTGATGACAACTACAAGTAGGAACGCGGCTTGATGATATTGCGGGATTTGCTTTGCAAACCCAGGCTCGGAGGAACCAAAATGATGTGGTAATCTCGATATGTTAATTTGTCACGTAGCTTATACCTAGAATTGATGTGGTACTCTAGAGATGTTCTCATATTTTTTTCCAATAATTACAGGTTCAACTGTATGACTTAACCTACGCTGGTTGTAGTTATGCATCCATTCTTACCGCATACAATGTCTCGATTGGGTTATGTTTGGACATGGGCTAATCCAATACCAACGCGCACTACGAGATGGATATCGGGCAAAGATGGTTGCTCGTAAGATTGGAGATCCAAATGACATATCCAAATAGCGGTTAACCGTCGTCGATGAGACCATGTCGTCAGTAGTTGTGAAGCAAAGGAGGATGTATTAGTGAGAATGTTGGTCTACATTTGGGAGATCATTGCATTAAAGATCGGTGACCTACACTTCACTCAATTTTGGCTAGAAGGCGGCGACAAATCGAACTTGTAGTGAAGTTGTAGTATAACTTATAGCACTTTAAATTATGCACTTTAAATTATGAACTTTAAATTAAGTAAGTTTGTATGGATGTGATATATATGTGAGCTGTTTTAAATTATGCAAGTTTGTATGGATTATATATGTGAATTTGTGAGATATGTGGATTATATATGTGAATTGGTGATATATGTGGTTTATGTGTATATATGAATGCTTATGGTATATGTATATGTGTATTTGCAGCAATAATCAATAGAAAACAAAGAAAAAAAAATGAAATTCGAGGGGTATCCAGCGGCAAAAATGGCAGCTTTGCCGAGTGCATGGGCGGCACTCGGCAAAATGACCATAACTTTGCCGAGTGCTTTCTGTTTTTGCACTCGGGGAAGTTCATTTTTTTTAAAAAAATAAATAATTTGCGAGTTCTGACATTTAGCACTTTCGGCAAAGGTTTTAAAATATTCAAACCTTTGCCGAGTGCCAAACGTTGGGCACTTTCGGCAAAGAGGCGTCATATGTATCGCTCGGCGGTACGATCGCCGAGTATCGACATGGCACTTTCGGCGACGCCTGTGCCGAAAGTGGCCGACATTTGGCACTCGACAAAGAATGGTTTGCCGAGTCATTCTTTGCCGAGTGCGCGCCGCCCGGTTTGGTACTTTCGGCAAAGGGTTCGCCCGAGTGGATACAAGCCTTTGCCGAGTGCGCTCCGCACTCGGCAAAGCAGCCGATTCCTGTAGTGGACGAGGGCAACGGCTTCAGGTCAAGCTAGTGTCTTGATGCAGGACAACATCGAGACACAAACAACATGTTCCTATCATTTGAAGAAAAAACTGAAACAGACTTAAGTTGATGTGTTATTTCACGGTTGAAACTATTTTAAAAATAGTTGTCGGACTATTCAACGTTAATATGTCGTTGTATCCCATGCATCGAGGAATCACTGCCAGTGACTTAATCGTAACAAGCTTGGTAGTACCCCCTCTGTCCCAAAATGTTAGTCGTTTTCGGTTTTTGTGCTACAAGTTTGACTTTATTTGTACAAAATACATGCAAATTTTGTATCTCCAAAAAAATTTGATAAAAACTAGATTCAAAGAACTTTGCAATGATACTAATTATACATGATAAATATTATTATTTTTAAATATATAATTTGTCAAAGTTATTTCTCAGGAAGCGTAGCGACAGACATTTTGTGACGGAGGGAGTACGTAACTCATCAGTCTTTAATTCAAGTCATATCAGCAGTAAAATGAATGGCAGTGACTCCCTGAAAATGGTAGAATTCAATTGATGCAACTGGGCTAGTGCAAGCGAATCTGGTCCATAGATTCGGCCACGGAAATACAAAAATCACATTGCTAGTTTGCTACACAGTTGGCGATGTCAATTCGTCAGAACTTCTGAATCAGAAGAAACTTATTTTCTACATTACTTAGTTGCATGTACAACCATCAGACCCTCGGGTGAAATAAGTTATTTCCAGATTCTTAATTACCATCGATGCCAACGCTGCCGTGTGAGCATCAATATCTGTCTACATGTAGGGGCGGCTCCAACCCCAGGCGCCCCTACACCAAAAATGATTCGTTCGTACGAAACCTTTTTTACATAGTTACTGCAACAACGCCTATCGATTGCCAATATTTTTGTTTCGTTTTTGACGAAAAGGATAGTCCAAAGCTCCTTTTTAGACAATGGATCTATTAATACAAGAGCACTTATACTCACACCTCAACAAAGAGAAGAACACACCAGCAAAAGCGGTGAAAGTACGATCTACTCGGCATGTGTTTTCTCTCCCACAGGAATGGTGGTGCTCAAGACGTATGGAAAATTGGCAATGAATGGATAGAAAAAAGAGGCTTTTCCAGTAGTATTCAGCAAGAGGCTTTGGAGTCGCATTGTTGACTCGACAACAGCCCGCCAAATCATCTCTGCCACTCGTCTCAAGTCAGTCAAGCATTATATATTTATTTAATTAAAATTGATTGAAGTGGACTGGAAATGGAAACGGACAGCTGGATGAAGTATTCTAGCTTACGCTATTAAACACTGTACACAGAAGCTAATACATTCGGTGGCTCTTTTATTTTTGATGAAATACATTCTGTGGTTAGCTAGTATCGAGAATGACACGAACCCATCGTTTACCGAAGATGTTGTCTAGAATTTCGTAGCACTCATTTTCAATAGACTTTAGACGTTTCTTACCCGAGATGACCGTAACACTTGAGTTGGGTCGCCTTGCCTTTGCCGCACGGCACAGCTGCCGAAAAGAGTGCACGCTCCCCTCAAAAATAAAATGCATGAGGGGCACGCGTGTGGTATATAACCGCGGCTATGGGTTAAACAATTACTCTGTAGATTCTGTTTTTGCATCTCTCATAGCGAACAATGGACGCCAATATTAAGCATTTGTTTTTCAATACTAACATTTTATTTAATTGCTGCTGAGATAAGGCACACACCTGTTCGACTGATATTCTGTTTTTTTGTGGGCCCGCCAGTTGGTGCAATACTTTGCGTAAAAATACATGAATTCAGCACCCCACTTACGTGCCATGCTTTAGAGTTATAAACTATGAAAATATAGTATATATATAAGAAAAATATAGACAATATACTCTTACATTTATGTATAAACCAGTTAGATCAGAGATCTGGGATTCTATAACGTTGCTCTTACGTTTATGTATAAACCAGTTGCAGCGTGGCAAGGTCGCGCTGCTGCATTCCGCCGGTAACGGTGGTGGCACTCGGGATCGGGACTGCTGAAAGTGAGGAGGGAAGACTCCGGCCATTGGATCGGCGGAGTCTTCTTTGACGGTACAAAACTACTTTGAATGTTGTTCCTTAGTATACGTCCGGCAGTCAGATTTTACGACATACAGTAAAAAAATATCCCTTGCACTGATCATGAATCACTGCCAGTGACTAGTAGCAAGTACCGTGAAATTCAAGGTACCGTATGGATATCACTTTTAAGGCACCTGGCAATCCTTGCTAAGGAATAAATACTTGAGTTCCAAGACTCTAACCCAAGTGTCGATCAAATCGAATGACTCTCATTTCTGGCGAGGCCTCATACATATTAAAGATGGGGTGCTTGCTAAAGGCTGTTTCCTAATTAAAGATGGAACTAGCACAAGGTTCTGAGATGATATCTAGTTGTTGTGATGCACGCATGTAGGAGGATTAATTATGTGGAGATTGGATGGATACTACATAGGCTCCGGCGCGTGTGCACCAAAACTTTTTGTTTTTGCAATAAATAGGTTGTCTTTGTCACCATTGGCTCGACTTGATATCAAGGATACTGCGACAGCCAGCCTGTATTAATCGTGACCGCAAAACAACATGTTCCTGTCGTTTGAAGAAAAAAAAAACTGAAACAGACTTAAGTTGATGTGTTATTTCGCGGTTGAAACTATTTTAAAAATCGTTGTCGGACTATTCAACGTTAATATGTCGTTGTATCCCATGCATCGAGGAATCACTGCCAGCGACTTAATCGTAACAAGCTTGGTAGTAGGTAACTCATCAGTCTTTAATTGAAGTCGTATCAGCAGTAAATTGAATGGCAGTGACTCCCTGAGAATGGTAGAATTCAATTGATGCAACTGGGCTAGTGCAACCGAATCTGGTCCATAGATTCGGCCACGGAAATACAAAAATCACATTGCTAATTTGCTACGCAGTTGGCGATGTCAATTCGTCAGAACTTCTGAATCAGAAGAAACTTATTTTCTACACTACTTAGTTGCATGTACAACGAATCAGTTATACTCACACCTCAACAAAGAGAAGAACACACCAGCAAAAGCGGTGAAAGTACGATCTACTCGGCATGTGTATTCTCTCCCACAGGAATGGTGGTGCTCAAGACGTATGGCAAATTGGCAATGAATGGACAGAAAAAAAAGAGGCTTTTCCAGTAGTATTCAGCAAGTGGCTTTGGAGTCGCGTTGTTCACTCGACAACAGCCCGCCAAATCATCTCTGCCACTCGTCTAAAGTCACTCAAGAAGTGGACTGGATTTGGAAACTGACAGCTGGATGATGTATTCTAGCTTACGCTACTACACACTGTACACAGAAGCTAATACATTCGGTGGCTCTTTTTTTTTTTTTTTTTGATGAAATACATTCTGTGGTCAGCTACTATCGAGAATGACACGAACCCATCGTTTACCGAAGATGTTGTCTAGAATTTCGTAGCACTCATTTTCAATAGACTTTAGAGACGTTTGTTACCTGAGATGACCGTAACACTTGAGTTGGGTCGCCATGCCTTTGCCGCACGGCACAGCTGCCGAAAAGAGTGCACGCTCCCCTCAAAAATAAAATGCATGAGGGGCACGCGTGTGGTATATAACCGCGGCTATGGGTTAAACAATTACTCTGTAGATTCTGTTTTTGCATCTCTCATAGCGCACAATGGACGCCAATATTAAGCATTTGTTTTTCAATGCTAACATCTACCCTACTAATGCACAACTTGTCACTCATTCAAATCAATCTAAATAAACGGTCCAGATTATCTCTCAACCTTCTCTCTCATTACTCATGACGGTCAAGATCAAAAGTGTCACCTCTCCCGCCCGCTCGTCATCCTCCCACCCGCCTGTCATCCTCCTGTTGGGACACGGATCCCGGCAACCATGGCGGAGGTGTTGCCGCAGCGTAGAGCATCGCGGAGACCTGCACTGATGTGGACCTCTAAACTGTGTTTTCTTGCAGGCGATGCTGGCGATCCCCGGACCTCCGCTTGCTAGAAAGTCGAAGACGCCCTTCGCGGCTTGGCGTAATCCCTCATCTCCGACAGCTCCGTAAGCCGTGGCACCGGCGCGGAGGTCGCCACCTTCGCCGGGGCCGGGACGAGCCTCGGGCGATGACCTCGCGGAGCTATGGCGCAGGATTGGCGGAGGTCTATCGGTGGGGACCAAAACCGCGAATCGTAACACCGGGAAGCTAGAGGCGGTGCTGTGTTGTGAGAGTAATGGACGAGCCCGCGTGCTATGTGCGTTCAAGGGAATATGCCGGGAATATTGAAGGGCAAACTAGTAATCTTCGGTTCCCAAGCACTTGTAAAACTATAAATAGGGAGGAGTCCTCCCCGAAATGGTGGGTTGGTGAATTCCATTTATTACCATTGCTATCCCACTTGCATCCGATACCCTTGTCCCGAAGTTGCCTCCCCGTGCCATCGCCTCGGGCGGAGGTATCCATCCCGTGTTGAGAGCCCAAGCTCAACATTGGCGCCCACCGTGGGGCCCGAAAGCGGATAAACCATGGCTCCATAGAAGAGGAAGAGCACCGCCACCAAAACAAAACCCCCGCCAAAAAGCAATCGCCCAGCGTAGCACGAGGAGCACTTATGCTACAGCCGAAGAGGAACCTCCGGCTTTGATGAAGGGCTCCAAGCGGAGGAAGAAGTAGGCGGAGACGAGGAGACGGTGAGCCGAGGGGAAGCCCCAACACAGTACGCCGGGAGCTACGCCGCACCGCAAGCCTCGCTCGAAAACCGCAACAAGAAAGAAACAAAGCGGCCGCGCCTACGCGGAGATCCTCGTGGCACAGCAGGCATCCGCCGGGCAGCGGCTGAAATCGCATGACAGCAGATGGCGCTGCAGCGGAGATCTCGAGCTTGCAATTTAATAGTCACCCTCAGCCCGGCCACCGTTGATCATCCCCGTCGATTCCATTACCGAGTCACACAGTACGTGGGCGTCGATTGGAGAGCCGCCCCACCCCCCGATCGACCACAATGCCCTCGCAGGACCGAAGGTCCTTTGACCCTAAGTCCCCCGTTATCGGCGGAATACAACGAACACCATGGCCGACCGTGATACAAGCCCACCCAAATCCCAAGATTCAACGGGAAGACAGATCCTCATCGGTTCATAATGAGTTATGAGGTAGCAATAGCCTCCGCTGGCGGCAACGATGCGGTGCTAGCGAAGGCTTTCATAATCGCCGCCGAGGGGGACGCTTTGGTGTGGTATTCCATGCTGAAGCCCAGCACTATATACTCATGGGAGAACCTTCGCGACAAGATACTAGAAAAACTTCAAAGGTCTCGTCGTGCAGTCACTCACCTCCATGGACTTATTTCAATGCAAACAAGGCTACAATGAACCTCTCAAAGAGTATTTCCAGAGATTTCTCCAACTCAAGGCAAAGGCCCCGAGACGTCCCCGATCAAGTAACTATAGACGCAGCTATCGGGGGCTCCGCCCAGGACCATTTGTCGGAGAAGCTGCAAGAAACAAACCAAAAACAATGCAGGACCTCTGCGAAAGCGGTTCGAGATTTGGATCCGCTCGGGCCGAAGACTACCGGAAGAGACCGGAGGAGCTAAACATGGACAAGCAACAAGTCAAAGGCAATAAGAGGAACCAGCCAACCGAACCTCCGCCAACAACGACAACCCAAGCAAGTACAGGGGCAGCAGGTCCTAACAATGAATCAAACAATGAGCCGGTTCAGCCAAGAATAATCGTGGGAGCAAGGCCACCTGGACACTCGAAATCGCACCCGGGAGAAGGGACCTCGGAAAAACTGGAATAGGAGACGAGAGAAAGCGATTCTCAACCATCCATGGCGAAGAAAAAAGGCCACTATACGAGAGATTGCCCGTCATTCTTCAAGAAAGAGACAAGGCACTCAAGGGACAAAACAAATCAAAATCCCATTAACAAACCTCCGCAATCGACAAGGGAGGTTAACAAAGACTTACAACTATACACGCTCTGAGCCTCCGCCAGCTCAGGGGCAACATCAGCAGTATTGCCCAGTGTACCCATCCCTTTCCTCAAACCAAGTACACCCCACTACACTAGCAAACGCCTATTACCCCGGTTTCCTACCAAAGATGGAGACCATCGCCTCCACAACCACTCAAAACTACTTACTGAATCGAGTGTGTCTTACTCGAGCCCAAGACAACACCTAACCTACATCGAAAACAGGGACAACCGCAGAGTGTGCAGCCGACTAACTAAGTATCAAACCAAGGTTTGCTACCTCCACCTCCGCCAGGAGCCCCACCCAGCGCTCCCATGAAAAATGAGCCCAACCCAGAAAACCAATACAATCCCCACACTCCGCTACCATCCATCGGAACCATAATGCCGATAGCCGGAGGATCCTCGATGGAGCATGAAACCAAAAAAATGTAAAAGACCACCTCCGCCTAGTAAACAATGTGGCGGTCCAGCCCAGTAGTCGATTCGAGAGAATGGTCGAAGACTCCCATCACCTTTTCGGAGAGGCGTATCTCAAATTGGAAAGCTACCCTCATGTGGACGCAATGGTCATTGAAACAAATATAGCAACGTGGGAAATGAAAAGAGTTCTCGTCGACACCTGAGCTCCGCCGATATAATCTTCGCCAACGCTTTGACAAAATGGGTTTCAATAGGAATCAGCTACAACCGTCGACTAAGCCCCATAGGGTCCGGGCGGAAGGCAAGTACAGCCCCGGGAAAATAACTCTACCAGTGTCCTTCGCAGAGGGAAGAATGCCGAAACAGAATACATAACCTTCGACATCGCCGATGTCTACTCCCCATACAATGCAATTTTCGCGAGGATTTACAAACAAATTCAACGCCGCAATCCACATGGGGTACTTTGTGCATGAAAGTCCCAGCACTTCACGGCATCATCACAATACACGGAAGCCAAAAAGGAAGCCGTAAATATAGAAAAGGCTATATATCGAGCTCACGAAATGTCAATTCAAGAGAAGCAAAAAGCGAAGGCCCGGATCCTCCGCACATGAAGAAAGAGCAAACAAAGGCCAAAGGACAGCGAAAACAAAGAAGATAAGGATAGACGAGGACCCCGATCACACAAGAACAATCAATGCAAACTTGCCGGCGAGAAGAAGAAAAGAACCGCGGAACTCCTTGTCAAAAACAAGGAGATCTTCGCTGGTCAGCCAGAGACCTCAGCGGAGTAGACAGACAAACCATCGAACATGTCCTAGACATAAACCCCAAGATGAGGCCCAAAAAACAACGACAGAGGAAGATGTCGAAGACAGAATACTAGCAGCTCAAGCGGAGGTCCAGAGGCTGCTCGATGCCAAAGTCATCAGGGAAGTCAAGTATACCGACTGGCTGGCAAACGTCGTCCTCGTCCCAAAGAAAACATCAGGAAAAATGAGGATGTGCATAGATTTCACTGACCTCAACAAAGCAACAAAGAAAGATAACTACCCCTTACCCAGAATAGACACCTCCGTCGATAAAGGCGGCGGGGATGTCGAAGGTTCTCTCTGCTCGACTGCTATTCAGGTTATCATCAAATCTGGCTCAGAAAGGAAGATGAAGAAAAGACAAGTTTCACCACACCATTCGGAACATACTGTTTCGTAAGAATGCCAGAGGGACTAAAAAACGCCGGCGCAACCTTCGCTAGAATGACAGGGAAAGTCCTGAGGATGCAACTCCTCAAAAACATGATTGCATATGTGGATGATCTCATAGTCATAAGCAAAAGAGAGCGTGATCACATCTCCGACTTTGCAAGAAACCTTCGCCAACCTAAAAAGTCAGGCCTCAAGCTGAACCCCAAAAAATGTGTTTTCGGGGCAACCAAAGCGAAGATCCTAGGCTACATCGTCAGCTCTGAGGGAGTCAAAGCCAACCCAGAAAAAACAAAGGCAATCAGAGACATGGCGGAGCCAAAGACAAAGAGAGAAGTACGAGAAGGCGACGGGAAGAATCGCGGCATTGAACGTATTCATCTCCAAGTCGGCAGAGAAAAGCCTCCCTTCTTTCAAGTCCTCAAGGGGAAAGAACAATTCAAATGGGAAAAGAGCAAGCGGGAGGCATTCGCAAAACTCAACGAATATCTGCAAGAGCAACTCACACGAATACGATGCACCGAAAGCGGGACAAGCCCATACTCCTGTACCTCGCAGCATCGGACTACGCCATCAGCGCAGTAGCGGTACAAGAGAAAAACAGAAAATGACCGCATCATTCAACTCCCGGTATACTATGTCTCAGAGGCACTCTCAGGAGCCAAAATCAACTACACGGAAGTAGAAAAGATAGCGTACGCCCTCTTGACAGCATCAAGAAAACTCAAGCATTACTTCCACTCATACAAAATAGTAGTCCCCACATCACAGCCGCTAGCGGAGGTCCTGAGAAACAAGGAAACGTCAGGCAGAATCAGCAAGTGGGCAGCGGAGCTCTCCCAGTTTGAAATAACCTTTGTCCACAGATCCGCAATACGATCCCAAGCGTTAGCCGACTTTGTAGCTGAATGGACACCACACAAACATAAAGGGCAGAATAATCAGTCGGAGCTGTGGACAGTTTATACAGATGGCGCATGGGGCAGAAACGGAGCAGGGGCCTCCGCAGTCATAATGTCACCGCAGGGTGTCAAGTCATACTTCGCTACAAGACTGGAATGCCCTCAGACAAATAACACAGCCGAGTACGAAGGACTCATACTAGGGCTCACAAAGGCGAAGGCCTACGGGGCAAAGCTAGTCGAAGTCAGAACAGACTCAATGCTAGTGGCAGGACAAGTGGAAAAGGAGTGTATGGCAAGAGAGCCAGAACTTGTAAGTTATTTAGCGGTGGTCAGAGCAATGGAACAAAGATTCCAAGGCTTTACAGTGAAATTCATTCCGCGGGAGCAGAACAGTGAAGCAGATACCTTAGCTAAAGCGGCGGCAAATAACCTCCGCATGCCCCAGAACACCATCTACAATGTGACGCATAAACCAGTGTGAAACACTAAGAAAAGCATTTAAAAACGGTAATGCTTGGTAGAAGGCGAAGATTGGAGACAAGCAATAGTTGACAACCTAAGCAACACAAGCTACCTTAAAATGACGCGCGAGGCGCCGAAACGGAAGCACGAAAGCAAGAAACTACACCATCATTGATGGCCAACTCTTCAAAAAAGGGGAGTAGTACAACCAATGCTCAAGTGCATCTCTCAAAGTGAAGGCCTAGAACTGCTCAAAGAAATACACACCGGCGTGTGCGGATCCCACATCGGTCCAAGAGCTCTGTCAGCGAAGGCCATCCGCCAAGGCTTCTATTGGCCCACGCACATAAAAGACGCCTCCAGATCGCGAAAACATGCGAAGCCTGCCAAAACTTCACGCCGAACCAAAAAAGCCCCTCGGCAGAAACACAAGTAATACCTGCGACCTGGCCATTGCAAAGGTGGGGGATAGACATTGTCGGTCCATTGCCAACAGCGAAGGGAGGAAACAAATACGCAGTCGTAGCTGTTGAGTACTTCACCAGATGGATAGAAGCCAAGCCGCTAGCGAAAATAGCTTCTCGAATCTATCATCAAGTTCTATTGGCAAAACATAATCTCAGGTTCGAGTTCCAAGAATGATAATAATGATAATGGCAAACAGTTCGACTCGACAAATTCAGGGGAGTTTTGTAACCAAATGGGGACAAAGATAGCCTTCGCATCGGTCTACCACCCGAGTCCAACGGAAAGCAAATGAAAAGGGCAAATGGGATAATATTCTCCGCAATATCAAAGACCTTATTCAACCTCCGCAAAGGCAAGTGGGCAGATGAACTACCCAAAGTCATCTGGTCGCATAATACAACGTCTTCGCGAGCCACCGGATTCACTCCATTCAAGCTTATGTATGGAGAAGAAGCAATGCTCCCAGAAGAGCTAAAGCATGAAAGCCTTCGCGTTATGAAGCGTAAAATGGCGTAAGATGAAGAGTACGCCAAAGAAACACTAGAACACACCAGCCGGAAGCCGGGCCGAAAACATACTGAAATACCAAGCGGAGACCAAAAAGTGGAGAGACAACAAGGTCCGCAAAAAGAACATCGGAGATGGAGACCTCGTGGCTCGAAAGGAAGCCAAATGCTTCAACCGCAGAAAATTGCAAGCAAAATGGGACCCAGTCCATACATCGCAAAAGCAACGCCAAGGCAAGGAGCCTTCCGCCTAACCGACGGGGAGGGCAACACCTCCGAACACACGTGGAACGTGGACAACCTCCGCAAGTACTTTATGTAAAGCCACCTCCCGCAAATATAAGCGGAGGTCGGCTATTATTTTACTTTTCCAAAGAAGTAGCGGAGAATTTTACAATTTTAGCAACCAAGGTCTCGCACTCTTTTTTCCTCACGGGGAACTCCAAGCGGAGGTGAGGTTTTTAATGAGGCGAGACTATTGTAATATCCTCTAAAATATAAAGAGGAACTTCTCCCCAATACAGAAAGGAAAGGCGGCAGTCGAAAGTGACTAGCAACGCAGTCACGTAATTCGACAAAATTGGAAAAACTAGCACGAGGACGTTTTCCGGATAGAACACGGAGGTTCTACCCCAAAAACGACCTCCGCAGACCCACAGAGCGGTCCCGAAAACCCTCGAAAAAAGCCCTACCCAGAGCGTAGGCATCGAGGTGGCACAAAAGAACGTGCCAAGCACTAAAAAGCTAAAAAAAGACCTGTCCAACTCAGGCATCAGCAAAACCTCCGCCAACAAAGGCAAACAACGAGGATGAATCCAAAAGTGATAATATAGCTCAGATATTATTACCCTTTATCATCTTTATAAGTTACAAAGGTGCTCGACATTGTTCTCTAGAAGCTCCTTACATCTTCGCGATGAAAGATGGTACTGTAGCACCGACCGGGTACGATGGTAGAAACGATTACACAGCAAGACAAAGAAGGTAAACCACACCCCCACGCTAGGCAACCGCTTCACGCCGCTCGCATAAGAGAGCCTCCGCCCGCGTTGACGCTGTTCCCTTCGCGCAGCCGCGGACCGCCATAGAACATCTTCAAACAAGACGACCTCCGACAGGAGGGCGCACACCGGACCTGAAGAAGCTCTAGCGGAGCTACGGTCCGAAGAACAAACTCCCAGAACATAGCAGGCTGAGATCAACACCACCGTAGCTCATCGCCAAGAATTGATAGTACACAGGCAAGAGCTAATAGCTCCGTGCCTGTCTTAGTCTGAGCTTCCAGCCAACGAATAGGAGGGGGATTAGGTACACTGCCTAGATTACCAAGTATGAATCCTTACACGGTTTCAGCACACCTGACCTGAACCACCGCTAGAATGACCCATCCTACCCGAGATAGCCTTTGGGGAAGAGAAAAAGGGTAGATTATATACTAACCCAATCTACCTAACACACCAAACAAAGGACAAAACCAATAAATCTACTTGATTACTTGAGCACTATAAAAAACAAGCCCAACCCCCCACAATTAACCACCCACCGGGAAAAATATCAAACGCGTGCGACCTCGAGCCAACGGATGAGTGGGGATGTTGACCTCCGCCACCATATCCTCGGCGAGTGAGTGAAACCCGTAAGAAATCGTAAGCCAAGCACTTGGGCAGGCTAAGGGGAGACCGCGTAAGAATTCGTAACATCCCGGAGCCTTAAAAACCCTATCTAAAACCCAAGTGAGAGATCCTTGGCGAAGACCGCGAGCGGACCAATAAACAAGTACTTTCCACACGTGTAGCGAGGTCCACTTTGCAAAATAAGATGGACCCGGACACGAATTTACCCGCAAAATAAAAGGGATCGGATTGGCGCTGCAAACAGTGACTACCCTCCGCTATCAAATACACAAGCGGAGGCCGGAAGCAAAACCAGAAAGAATAAATAAAAGATGTAATAGATGAAGTAATCTTAGTGCAATTTAGCAATCTCCGCTTTATTCATATAACATCTACCCTTGCAAGAGTTATCATTACATCGAATAAACATTACAAAGAGCACGGCGGAGGCCCTCCCAAGCTACATCGTTCGTAAAAGCCATACGCTTGTCCCTAGATCAAACAAAATGTCTTCATACATCTCGTCAACACTAGGAACTTCGGGTCTCTTTCCAAAATAGCCGAGAGACCTCCGTCAACGTAGACCCCATCCCGATAAAAAGCATAAAGGGATCAACCTCTGCGCAGCACCCCTTCGGGAACCTGTGCGAGGGTAGCATCGGTTCAAGTAAAACATTAGATTATATTCATCGATTACTTCATTAATTTTTACAAGCGGAGGTAGCCATCCGCGCAAAAAGGCTCAACGTACCGCCAAGTTTGAAAATAAAATCCTAGTTTTCTACACCTCCTCGTCCTCCTTATCGGCGGCGCTCCCCGCATCCGGAGCTCCCGGCGGGAGATGCTACCCTCGCGCTTCTTCCAAGGCCCGCGGTCGGTTCAACAGAACCTCCTCCGTAGCACCACCCCGCCACACGAAAGCAAAACAATCAAAATTAAAGAAGAATGAAAGGGAGAAAAACATACCCAAAAACAATGAAAACAAAATTCACACAAAGAGGGAACGGGCCGGAGATGCGCCTCCTTGCGCGCCCGTGGACCGCCCGAAACCTCTTCATGAACGAGCCCACGAACTTTAGAGCTCATGCCAAGCTCCGCGAGGCGAGAGGGATGGTGGGTCTCCTTCACCCGAACACGGGCGACATCTTCGCAACCCTCACTAGAGAGAATGCGGGCGTGTTCGGCCAGCCGCGGACCGAGCTCAAGTCGGAGACCCCTTGGAGCACGCCCGGGAAGCTTGGCGATGTTCTTTGCCATCCACGCCAACACGCCCGGGCTCCCCGCCGTCCGTAGGGAATGGTGTAACCACCGCACCAACGGATGTCACGACCTCCGCGTGCAGGGCGGGCGGCGGAGGTACTAGACGCCGTAGATTCCGTCAATTTGCCTGCCTACCGGCCGGCCGGCGCGCGACGACGCAGGCTGGTGCTAGCCTCCCCAAGCTTCAACTCCACCTCGCGGAGGGGTTTTTCTCGAAGCGCTCAGCACAAGACAAAAGGCGCGTCCTGCGCCTCCTTAGCCGCGGCAGCCTCGCTCTGGCGAAGGTCTCGCTCCCGACCCACCGCAGCCTCCAAGGCCGTCTTCTCCTCAGACCAAGCGGAGACCTTGGTCTTCAGCTCAAGCAATATCTTGTCACGCGCCACAAGTTCTTCATGAACTTTAGCGCGGACACACTCAAGACTTGTGGTCATCTGCGAAAATATGTAGTAAGACCTCCGCTACCAAAGCAAAATTAAAGGGGAGAAAACAAAAAAATAAGTAGAATATCTCTGCACCGAGAGGCTTTGGTCGATGGCCTTGTTGAAGACCTTATATACGTCCCCTCCGAAAAATATTTAAGAATATCGTCTAAATCGGGGAAAATAAGCAACACTCTAGTTAGTCGCAAACAAAAACATAGCGAAGCGGTGAATCGAGAATACTCACTTAGATCACCCTCGCAACAACGTGAGGGGAGGCGCCGCTAAGCCCACCGAACCTTCTCCTCCATCTAAAACAAAACATAGTGAGTCCACAATAAAAACAACGCACAAAGATCAAATATAGGCAAATGAGGACAAACCTCCGCCCACATCAACGGGTCGCCCCCACCTCATGCCTCTAGCATCTTCAATTTTGTGGCGACCTTCGCCCGAGCTCGGCTTCAGCGGTAGCTTTACTCTTGGCGCCTCGTTTGCCAGTCCGACTCCGCATCACGGGCGAAGGTAAAGGTTCATACCGGGCAGAAGGAAACGAACCTCCAGAAGTAGAAACACTTTACATACCTCTTCCTCCCGGTGCCTTCTCGCGGGTGACTTGACCAAGGGTTCGCCGCCCGGCGTTCGAAGTCCTTGAGATAGCGAAGCTATCGCCGGAGCGAGCGCGGTCGCCGGGGTCAGCCATGGCCCTCGTGACCGACGAGGCGTGGTCGCCAAGAGCCGCCCGCTGGGGCCGATGGTGGGGAAGTCAACCCACCTCGAGGCGAGCCACATCCACCCCCGCCTACAAGAGCCCTCCGCGGCAAAGAATCGGAGGAGCCGGCGGCGGATCCTCGGCACCGTGCGGCTCATCCTCCGCGGCCGGCGGCCGGCCGGCCGGCCCCCTCGCTTCAACCCGTTTGAAGGGCTGGGTTGCCCGGTACTTCTTCTTTGGCCTCCTCCTTGCGTGGTAGCGGCAAAGGCGGCCTGGAGGGGGCGGAGGTGCTCTCCTCCAGCTTGGTATTCTTCTCGACCTCCCGCGTCGGGCTGGGCCTTCCTCTTCTTTGCATGCGGCGGCGGCCTTCCTCCTCCTCCTTGGCCTTCTCCAATTTGGCGGCCTCCTCGGTCTCCCGTCCGCTCAATCTCGCGGGGACCTTGCCGGAACCTTGGTTCCCGTAGACAATCCCCATCTCCTCGAGAAGACGCGGGTTCGGTCGGGGCATGGTCCCCCGCTTGAGACTTCCGCGAGAAAACTCTTTTTATCGTAATGGGGCTCCATTTCCACGGGCCTCCATCTCACCCTCATCACAAAGGCGTCCGAGCTGACGCCTTCGGGCCAACAACACCAAGGCGCGGGAACGGAACCATCTCCTCGTCCCCGAACACCGGCGGGTTAACTCTCTCAACCGTGATTGCGGGCTATGGCGGCTGCAGGAGAGATCTTCCGCCCGCCAGATCTCCTCCACAAGATCCTGACCGCCCGATACTTGCCGCGGCGGGAAAGCCCAGCGACTCTTCCGCCTCTTCTCCGGCTGAAGCTCGTTCGATCCGTGCGGGGATGATGTCCACGGGGATGAACCGACGCGAAGGGATAGCGGGCTATCTCCACCCCGTCGACAGTCCTCTCATTCGCATAGACTTCGCATAGAACCGGTAGCCCATCCAACCCCGGCTCCCACTTGTTCTTGGCGTAGGAGATCTCCGCCTTCTCCTCGCCCCGATGGCGGCGCGGGCTAAATGTGCGAAGACCGGCTAGGCTTCTTCTCGCTCCCATCAGCCATCTTTTCGGGACTTAGGCTGCATGTGGAGCTCGTAGAAAAGCGGGCGAAGTTGTTGGTATCCGCCTCCGTGCCATAGGACTCACAAGCCCACACGAACCGCCAAAGCGAGGAATGCATGGGGAGTGAGTTGGTGGATCACGGACATCATCAATGACTCCACCACAGACCGCGAGAAAGGAGTTGTAGGGCGGCGAAGACCAGCCTTGAAGAAATCTTTGAAGACAACCCCCACGCCTTCTTCGGCTCCGGTAACTTCGAGAACAGCTTCACCTTGAGGAAGCTTCACCCGCCATAATTAGCTCGATGAAGCCCTTCTGCACGAGGTCATCAAGCATCGCTGAGTCATCTTTGACGCCCAAGCTCGTGGGTGGCGTCAACATCTTCGCGCGCCATGAGATCCCAACGAAAGCTTCGACGTCCAAAGAGTCTCCTCCAAATCTTGAGCGCGGCCGCGCCCGGCAAGCACTGCACTCGTAAAGTCGGAGGAATTGACCTAACGACACGGGAGCTCCGCCGTATGGTCCGAATAATTCCCTGCGGGGGGTAGCGGCCCCCACACTGGAGAACTAGAACAAGCACGCATGCAACTAAGCCAAGCGCAAAAGCTAGCGGAGGCGGAGGTGGCACGAGAGCGGATGCTGAAAGCAAGCGAGCGTGTGCAAAAAGCGAAGAGCAATGAAAGCAACGGCAGGGTAGCCCTCCGTCCAAGGCGCCTTTATAGCCGCCCCCGCGACCCTTCGCATTCAAAAAATCGCGTCGCGACCAAGCGGGCGAAACGGTCACCAGCGGCCCGGGAGGGCGCCTTTCATCCGTTGTGACCCCCGACGCCAGATTCTTCAACGCGAAGGTCCCTCGCGTGAACCGTCCCAGTGGGGGAGGAACCCAACACCTCCGCCAAAGGTCGCAGGTTGAGAGAGCGAAGGCACGGCTTCGCGTGTGACCCTCCCGCCCTCAAGGGGGGGCTGTTGGGACATGGATCCCGGCAACCATGGCGGAGGTGTTGCCCGCAGCAAGAGCATGCGGAGACCCCAATCGACGTGGACCTCTAAACTCGTTTTCTTGCGGCGATGCCGGCGATCCCCTGACCTCCGCTTGCTAGAAAGTCGAAGACGCCCTTCGCGGCTTGGCGTAATCCTCATCTCCGACAACTCCGTGCCGTGGCACCGGGCGGCGGAGGTCGCCACCTTCGCCGGGACAGGGACGAGCCTCGGCGATGACCGAAGGGCGAGGACTCGCGGAGCTATGGCGCAGGATTGGCGGAGGTTTATCGGGTGGGGACCGGAAACCGCGGAATCAGAACACGGGAGCTAGAGGCGGTGCTGCGTTGTGAGAGTACGGGACGAGCCCGCGTGCTATGTGCGCGTTCGAGGGAATATGCCGGGAATATTGAAGGGCAAACTTGTAATCTTCGGTTCCCGTGCACTTGTAAAACTATAAATAGGGAGGAGTCCGTTGGAAATCACGTTAGAAAAAATAATAGATTTATTTATTTTAGCCTTGCAACCAATAATAATAGTGGCAAAGGTAGGTAATTTTCTACAAAAGTAGAATAGATCTAATGATTATTGATTGCTAGAGTCTGTAGATCTAATGGTTAGAGGAGGTCTTGCGGGTTGAATAGATTTATTTGTTTCTTGCTCTTTTTTTATCATGGGATCAGCACGCAGCTGCAGCGGCGTTATGTACGTATAGGGTGTTTAGGTCTTCGTACGGTGACAGGATAACAATCTGATTGTTTTTACTTTTTATTATTACTAACACATATGCCCGTGCGTTGCAACGGGGGACAAGGACCTAAACATTCATGAAAAACGATGATTATATAAACTTTATTAAAAGCTATACTTTATTTTATGATAATTAGGACATCCATGATATAAGCAAATTTTGGTAATAGTACAACAATGTCCTATTAAGTCTATAAAAAATTTTAAATAAAATTTTGATAGATTTTTTTTCCGTTATAAAGCAGATAAATATCTTCATATATTTATGTGCCGATATATTTAAATATCAAGTTCTATTATTTTTTTGTAGACTCATAATCAAAATAACGGTCTATCTGCCGACAATATGTATGTAACGTTAGTCAGGGAAACCGTCACCACCTTTTGGGCTCCTCACTATTGAAAAAGCTAAAAAAAAAGTGTCAGAGTTGGACGACTTACTGAATGCGATATTGCGATCGACAGGATGGCCGAACTGCGAAACTCGATCTGGCGAGTCGCGTGCAGCCGGCGGCGGAAGGGAATGTGCGATGAGAAGTGAAAAACGAAAGGGCTTGTGCAGTCCAGTCCAATTTGTTTTGCGGCCCACAAATCATTAGCCCACAAGACAACTTGAGGCACTAATAAATCACTTAAGCGTCAAAGACCAACAGCCCAAGGCTAACGATTCAGATTCAGGTCATCTTCCTCCCTGCTTCTATGGTCGTTCGACAGAAAGAGCTTCAAGTCTTCGACCTGGAATCCATGGCGGCCGCCGGCCTGACTAACATGGGGACGGGATACGCTACGGAGTCGAGCCTTGCCGTACCGGGTCCTCCACCCCTAGTTGTCAACGTCCTCGGCGGCCTTCTTCAAGCCGTAGCTCCCATCCCAGCTGCGGCGACTTCCATTGCTTCGATCTCCTTAGCTTATTATCCTCTCTGGCGCCCGTAAATGGACAACGACGGCGGCGACTGTTGCAACTTTGCTGGCTCAGTCAAGAACGAATTGAATCCGACGAGCTGCGCTGTGCTCGGTCTTCGTCGTTGTTGATTTTACAAGTTGTCTTTCTACAAAAACCTAGCTCTCTTTTTATTTCTATTTAGAGTTCCTTTTCGATTCCATTTAGATTTAGTTGGATGTTTTTTCTGATTTCTTCTTTCCTTACTATCCTGTGCCCGGTCATGGAGGAGGCGTAAGAGAGCAGGGCTCGTTTCCAAACTTAAGGCTGGACGGCTGGACGAAATTTTTAGGCGGACGACGGAAATTTTCTCTCTTTATTAGTAGGTATAGATATAGGTGTTTTATTTCAGATTATTATATTTGTAATGGCAGTTGTGGGTAATTTAATAGAAAAAGAAAATGGATCTAATGGCTATGATTATTAGAGTTTTCGGGATTGATGGCTAGATGTTTCGATTATTTTGAGAAATTCTTTGATTCATCTTTTTCCTAGCGCGTCTGGCAAGAATTAGCGATGGAGCCTCCGTTGGAGCCTCCAATTAGTAATAGTAAGATTGTCAATGCATACGTACAGAACTACAGAACTGAATCGAATTCAACCCCTCCTGTCCCTGGCATTGGTAGTGATGATGATGATTTCTTCCCTCTGGCTTGGATTTGGGGGCACAACTCGGTGGTAGTGTCAGCACCATTCAAGCATAGATCCTGGTGAGTGGTCAAAACGCGCGTTTATGCAGCAACACAACTATTAGCATCCATAATTATTTTAGAGTTCTTATTGAAAGTAGTTCTGGAACTTATTTTATGCAGCCCGGAAAGGTAATCACCTTCAGTCATTTAATTCTGGTGTGTTCTTGTAATCACCTGTACTTTTAACTGGATATTATCTCTACCTGTGATTTAGCAAAATCAGTCTGGAAAGGTAATTGTTGTTTCATTTTTTGAAACATGGGATTCTCCATCAAACTTATTGCCCATCTGCTTGAGCAAAGGGTTTGTTGGCATTTCTTAACGCAATCAAAGGAAATAGGTATAAAACCCATCCCCAATAAAAGCGTCAGAAATGCGCCGCTGACATTCCCAAGTAAACCACCATGTCGGTGATCCGAAATGGAACTGTCAACGGGATAGATCTTGCCATCTTAGATATTCATCCGCAAGCGCACGGATCTATCATTGTAGCATTTCACCCGGAAGTATTCAGGGTATCGTTATTTATATTTTCCCAAAGGAAGGCATGTGATTAATAAATTAGCATGGCATCTGAATAGAGGAACATGTGTTTGCTTAGACCAAAATGTTCATAACAGGGGTAAGCAATAATGGTTCATGGATAGTGTGACACACACTTAAGAATCCACCAGCAAAAGGATAAAGAAAAATAGATAAAGAATAAATGAATAAATGAATAACCTAATGGAGTAGTTCTAATGTATCTAGTCATGGCCATACAAATGAATAGTTAGGATCATATGCAAACTGATTTAATTGTGGTTAGGTCTAGGATAACAGGGAGACTCCCGGGTGCCATACGACCCAATAGAAGCATTTACGAACTCCTACAAAGACAAAGTAACGTGGGGGATTTCAAGGGACGGTCAAGGCTTGTCACGACCAAGCGCCTACCCCTCAACCGTGGCATGCACTCATATTCGCAGGTGTCGTAATACCCGGGCACCATGCCCGCATATTAGAGCACTACTCTTGTCCCCCCCAGATCCCCACTCGTCGAATGGACGGACTAGAACAAGAGCAAACCGAAGGAACAACGAACCGTTATCCCACCTCTAATCAAGTTAGGCATATGATGATCGATGATGAACTGTAATGAACATGTCAAGATTATGATATGTAAACTATATGCTAGTTCATATACCAACACAAGAACATGAACAAAACTATACTCTAGTTCATAAGTTAGGCCAAGAACATAAATATAAGACTTGCAAATAGAAGAATGCTCCATAGAGTAGATGTATTACCAAAGCACTTTCTTCTAGGAGACAAGCCCTCCTTGTAGCTCTTCTACTCCAAGTGCTAACTAAGAAAGAATAAAGAAGAAGAAAGAAGAAGAAGGAAGAAGTAGAAGAAGAGAGAGAGGTAGAGGTGGTAGAGAGAGAGAAATTGCTGGGTTTGCTTTGGACTCCAAGTTGTGTGTGTTGAGAGAGGGAGAGAGGGGCCTACTTATACACTTGGAGGAGGGGCCTAAGTGCTAATTTACATCAAAACCGACCTGGTAAACCTTCCTTGTATGCGCAAACCGACCAACGCAGGGCGGGAAACCCCGCTTTGGAAAGTGCACGAACCGCCTCCCGAGGCTGGCCGAAACCGCCTCGAGGGGAGGGTGCGGCCGCACAGGTGGTGCGCACGCCCCCCTGGCCTCGGCCTGGCCCGGTCTCGGTGGGGTGTCGTCTTTTCGCCACTGAAAAGTTGTGGGCCGGGCTGTGCTCGGCCCGCATTTGATGTTTTGGGTCGATTTGCTCTTGGGCTTGGGTTTTGCAATAATGCGCTTTCCTGGAAGGCGTACTTTGGTCGATTTTCCACTTGCTTTTATTATAAATCTGCAAAATAAAATACAAGACACTACAAGTGGAATTTATTAGTGATAAAAGTATATGAGTATAAAAAGGTTTAATTTTACTCCCTTTATGGTAGTAAGTTGACGGAAAATATGTTGTTGGTTACCGTCAACAAACTCCCCAAGCTTACCCTTTTGCGCGTCCTCGAGCAAAAAAGAGATAAGTACTTGGTTGTTGATCGGGAGTTGCTACTATGCCGATTACGTTTTACAAGTGCCGGGGTTATAATAAGAGTGTCTACTAGAGTTTGAATAAAATGGCACATCTTTTTTTCCCCACCCTTTTATTACCTTTCATCGTAAGCGGGGCTTTCCAAATTTTCTCAAAGCCTTGAGCGGTTGCGGATAGAACGGTTATAACAGAGGTGCTTATCATTCATCCATTTGATCGATTGTTTATCCGGGATTTTTATTTAGATAATATTTATTTCTTTTCGAGAAAGCATGGGCTTTATTGCTATATATATTTTTTTGGAGAGGTGGGCCCCCTTTCGCCCTAGACTTTTTGTCTTTTATTTCCTCTCTTTTTTTTTTTTTCTTTTTTTTTTTTTTAGAGATGTGGGCTCTACTCGCCCTGGACACTTGTCCATTTTTCATCTCATTTTTTTAGCATAGCCCAAAAACATTTCTCTTTTTTTTTTTTTTTTTAAAGCATAGATTCCCTGGATGTCAAGTTTCTCTTTTGGACGAAGTCATAGCAAATCCATTTCTACCATATCATATTTGGCAACAACTTAGACTAGATAGAGCATATGCAACCCACATGAATCGGGTTTTTTCGGGATGAGTTTTAGAATTAGCCACTAAACCCAAACTTTAGAGAACTTCGAATTATAAACTAGGCAATGTGCAAAGCATAAGACAGAGCAACTATTCATCATTTCAACAAGGGACTAAGACTAAACATTTTTATAGCTCATATATATATAAGCATTAAGGCACAAAAGAAGAGCTACTTATTCTATTTTTGGATTTTTTTTTCAATGCAATATTGCTGAAATGTAAACATGCTAAAATAAAATAAAATTTGATGGAATTAAATATGCAATGCAATGATACCTGCATAGGGTCCTACCCCAAGCTATCCGAAGCCTTGTGGGTATCTCCTTTTTTTTTGTCATTTTGAGATAATCGTCATTTTACCTTTGACGGAGGGTCCACTCTTTGGAGTCTCATGGGTGGACTTTCTCCGCATTTGTTGTTTGATGGTGCACCTACTCCGGGAGATACGGAGGGTCTGCACTTCTTTTAGCTTCCACACCTTTTTGTGGAGGGGTGTATTTTGATTGTTTCTTTGGTTTTGATTCTTTTTGGTGTGGATCTTTCTTCCTGAGTCTTTTGTCCTTTTGTAAAGATGGGGACCTTCTCCTTCTTCTTTGGTTTAGGAGCTGTCTTTTTCTTTTGTTCCCACCTTTTTTTTTTGCCGACCGCCTTGGAGGTGCTTGCTTGCGGTCTTTGGGGGCTGGATTTCTATTTCTTTAATGCCTTGTTCCCCATATTTTATCCGGATCATCTTGCACTCTTCTCGAGACTCGGGGCCTGAACTCAAATTTCTCTTCATTGCCATTGATATTGAAGCCGGATTTCTCCAGCCCCAACATCAATCTGCGCCCCTGCCGGTGCTCAAGAATGGTCGCCCAAGGATGAGTGGTGTATCTTTGGTGAACTCCATGTCCAACACCACAAAATCAATCGGGACAAAATACCCTTGGATTTTCACGGGTATGTCTTCTCGCAATCCTCTTTGGGTACCTTATGGATGAATCTCGCCACCGTAGTGTCATAGACGTTGGCTCAAGATTTGTATGTTTGAGCTTGTCAAACACGGATTTTGGCATGACACTAACACGGCGCCCGGATCACATAAGGCGTGGTTGAATGTTTGTGTTCCAATTGAGCGGGAATTGTAGGGCACCCTGGATCTTTCTTCTTTTCCTCGCGCACGATTTAGGATAGCGGCACCGCATTCTTCACCAACTTCACAACTTCATTGTTGGCAAGTGGGCCGCTTGTTCGGATGATGTCTTTTATGTACTTGGCATATGATGGCACATGGAGCATATCTAGGAGTGGTACACTTACATGTATGTTGACACATGTTATAGCATAATATTACTAGTCAACTAAACATGGAAAAAAGGGCATATTTTGAATTTCAACATAGACTAGGGATCTAACTAACATAATTCCATGAGTTTTGGTGATTTATGACTTTCTGAGGACTTAACGCATAAAATGCAGAGAAGAATGTAGAACGTTCCGAATCTATCTCACATATGATGACAAGACTTGACCGTGAAGCAATTCAACCCGAAAAGTGGACTAAAACACTCTAGAAGGTACCGTAAGACACCGTAACAAACGGGAGACCGAGAGGCCACGTAGGGGCCCGGCGGCGGCCTAAACCGGTCTCGGGCGGCCGCCAAAGCTACATAGAGCCAATCAGGCTCTTTGTATGTCGGTTTACCATCGACATTGAGGTTGTATCTACACCGCTGCCAAGGCCGGTTTGATCCAATGGTCATCGCTCGTCGCCCAAGGCCTATATAAGAAGACCCCCGACCCCGTGGTGAAACCTAATTCATTATATTCTCATTCTAATCATTAGTCTTTCAGTTGTAGAGGTATCCCAATGTAAGGATAACCTCTCTCTGGGATTAGTGAATTAGAAGTAGATTAGCTATGTAATTAGAAGTAGATTAGCCATGTAATTAGAAGTAGATTAGATCTAACTTAGATCTAATTAAGACTAAAGGAGAGTTGAACTACACTTTGGTTCTCGGAGATATCTACGTGAGTTTGGTATGTTTCATATCTTATCTTTGGATGACTTGTGATTTATATATATTTATCTTTTCTATTACTATATACTTTCTTTATATGGTTAAGTATAGTTGTTATGTTATTGCATGGGATCTCCGCCGTATTGAGGGCTCTAGTTATTCGCGGTAGCTAGAGTTGTAATCAATAGAATAGACTTGGTATCTAGGTTATTGGTTACCCGAGATTGCGCCCAATCCCACGGTTAGTTGTGGTAGCCCCTGTGGGTGACAAAACTCCTGTAAGGGCCTGTGTAATCCACCACGCTCGGATTGGTGTTTAAGTAGAGCTTTTGGCAGCCTTCTCCCAACTACCTTCTTCCCAAATTTTTTAGAGTTGGAAAGGATCTGTTGCTCCAAAGTGTAATAGTGTAATTGCTATCATAGAACCTTAGTAATAGAGAAGAACATAGGAACCTTGAACTCTCTTTTGACCTCTTGATTAGTTTAGTTATTCCTTAACATTTTAGGTAGTTTACTATTATTTTATGATACTTATCCTTTAACATTTACCCCCCTCACTATAGTTTAGTGGTTTGCTAAGTTAGTAGATGCATGATTGTGACTTATTAGAATCTCTAGCCAAAGCTTCCCTATGGATACGATACTCTAGAATACTCATCCTAGGGAAAAAGCTACAATGGTAGGTGTTACTTCAGGCGCTTGCGTAATCCTTCATATTATTTTAGCACTTAACAAATGCCAACAAGCTTTTTGGCCGCTTGCGGGGAAGCAATTGGCCTAAAGATTCTAATAATGATCATGATGTCTCGCTAATTTAGTTTATCACTAGCTTTAGTAGGATTATCCTTGTTCTATTGAGTTGTGGAATAGACAGGGACAAAAGATGTCGCTTTAAGACCTTCCGACAAGATTCCATGAGAAAAAGAAGAAAGATTGAAGAACCCGTGGTGGCTGATCATTCAAGATTCATCACACATTGGAACCCTCCCCGCTATCTCAAGGTATGTATTTAAATATTTATTATTCTAACCATGTATAGATTGAAGAAGAAGTCGCCGTCACAAGAATTCAATGCATACATCTCAAGTGACATTACATAGAAGCTACACACCATGGTAAGTATGATTAAAAGGTGAGATAATTTTGACTATAAATTAACTAAGTAATTATCATTTAATTTCTTGCATTGCATGTTTACTTGATCAACTCATGCATTCACTCCGCTTTAGTTTATGTTTTCTCATAAGTAGAACCATTGCATGTTTAATTCCTTGCATACATTCATGTAGTTTGCATCTAAAAAAAAAAAAAAAAAAAAATCCTCAACTTGATCATGCTCTTTTTATCTCTATCCGATAAATCTCTATAGTGCTTTCATGCTACCTTTGTTTGCTATAGTATGCTTTGGTTTAGATGTACTCGACATACTTCTATTGGCTTTTAAATTAAGCGTGGTGCTTAGGTTAAATAGCCTTCCTTAATTGAATTAGACATGGAGTCTAGTTTGGTTATTGAACTAAGGATTGCTTGTGTAGACATTGGTTATTGTGTTGGATTAACCCCCTCAAAAAAATTGTCAAATCCAATCGGGTAAGTCAAGAGATGAACTCGAGATAAGAGATGAAGCAAGGTATATGATGAACTTTAACCTTGTGCAAGAGACACGGCTCATTCATCATTGATGGAAGAATTGTAAGTATCAAATCATTTTGCGCTCTCTTTTGCTACAAGTTACCTTTTGCCTTGATCCATATGCTAGGGTGCAGCCATATATATATAAAAAATGTTATAAGCCATGAATAAATAAAATCTGTGCTAAGAGTAACCAAAGAACCACCTTTTCTTTAGCATAGAAGAAATCATATAAACTTTGGATAACAACCCCCTGCTTCAACCATGTTGTATATTCCCTGGTATGTGTCCACCGATATTTTTGCAAGAAAGAAACTGTGCTATGTCTATTCAATATAGAAGAGTGTCATACAAAATGATATAAAAAGAAAAGCTCTCACTCTAAAGAAGTCGATGGACAAAGCAATAGGGCCATAAGAACATCAAAGACAATGTAAGTAAATATAAATCACATATTTGTATCCAACTTTTGTCTTATGTTCTAATTAAAGAAAAAAATAATAATAATAATAATATATATATCTGAGCACATGAAGGCTCATGCTAAAGAAAACAACAACAACAACATGTTCCTAGGGACAAGTTCCTTCGGTATTCTTGGTCACTAACCTTGCGTAAACAAAGGGTGAACAATATCTAAGGACATAGTGATTGCAACACACGATTAGGGACGGTCCAAAGATTCACACTTGAAGTGTCGAGTGACAGGGAAGGCTCAAGCATGGGGGAGGAAGGTCGACTCCTCTAAAGATCATCTGACATTACTCTTCCTCTACTCAAGCTCCCATCACTCGACATGCTGGTTTTGCAATCCCTTTTTACCCAATTACTTTATCTCTCTAAAGTTTGAATGGTTAATAGATGTTATGCATAAAAATCAAACTTAAGATTTCATAAAATTTCCAACGAGAGAGAAAGTAGTAGTGAGCATATAAAATATCCAATCAAAACTTCTTCTGGCATAGAAGTAACCTTAAGCTCCATGACAGTTCTACCCTTATTTACAATTACCTGTATTCCTTCGGTATTTGTTGTCAACTAATATTACAGGAATAAAAAAACCATCGGAGGAGCTAAAAGGTCTAAAGCACAATTTAATGACAAGAAAGAAAGGACGATGCAATAAAGGAGACAAGTGAAGAACAAGATACATAAGAGGCCAAATAAGGAAAGCTTTGAGCGAAAGAAAAGACCACCACAAGGTGTTACGGTGCTATCATACTCCAGTAATAAGGTAACATCTTGAGGTAAGTTATCATTATTTAAGTTTTCCCTTAACTATGGCATGTTTATAAACAAAAAAAGCCAAACATGTTAGAGCAAAGACCCTTGCTTGATTCATTTTCATTAGCTCAACATGTTTTGTTTCTTTAGTTGTTCCTACCACTGTTCTCTTGATCTCATAGTCCTAATCTTGTAAGCCAGAAAGTTGCTTATCTTGCTTTGGAAGTATCATAATCATGCTATTAGTACTTAGATAAGAAAACCCTCCAAGAGTCAATGAGCTTGATTTGATCCGACGAAAGTTTTTAACCATAAACAATCATGCTCAATCTTCTGATTTTGTCACCTAAGTTAGGATTAAGCAAAGCATATAAGAATCAACTCTATCTTGTTGTTGTGCCTATGGTTAGAGAAGAATGAATGAAGTTTTGGTTCTGTTGGTGTTTTCCCACCAACAGAGCCCATGCACTTGATCTCTACCATGACTTTTGCAAGCGTGGATACACTTTGAGCAAAAAGGTGGAGAAGCCTATCAGTCTCTCCAAAAATTCAACAAGTGAATGTCTTGCAAGCATGCACACTAAACAAGACGATGTCTACATCAATGTTTCACTCCAACTCATAAGACCAGCTAAGAACATGGGTGATGACGTCCTTCACCATCTCAAGGAGCACAACCGTCAAGATCGAGATAATACACTCAAGGAAACAACAAGGTAAGAAGTCTCGTTCAGAGGACTTAAAACACCGAACCCTTGCCGAAAAGGTAAGATCGGTAGTTATCCATATTTATTTCCTTGCATTGCATAATTATTTTCCTTTAGCATATTTATATTTCTAGCCTTGCATTAGAAACGAAAAAAATAAATATTTGTTTGTTGCATAGACATGAAAAACTCTAAGCCCCATGTGAGTAATTTTGTGGTGTGTAACAACCCACAAGGATATTTACTTGTGGTGGCATAAAAATAAAATAAATATGCATGAATCATCATCCCTATTTGCATAGAAAATCCCAAAAAAATATTTAATGCTGCTAAAAGATTTCTAGTCAGTCATAAGCAAAGTGGCTAATCCCTAACGCTTTAATCAAGTTCCACTAGCTTTGTTGTCTATTTAAGTTCAGCAGATTTCAAGGAAGAGAGAAATGACACACATGGTGTCCAAAGTGTTAAAGAAGATCAATCGACCACCATCATTATCTACCTCTACTTCCAACCATCAAGAACATTGAAGACTATGTCAAAATCCAGCTTGGGGAGTGCAACCCCGCTTATCCGATAAGTATCTTACTATCTATCTATCTATATATTATATATTATATTATTAGTTAAATATTTTGGTTGCTAGAAAGTTTGTTGAAGAGTTTATTTTGAAATATAGTCTAAAAGAGTCTTTTGTTAGAGTGTGGAATAAAAGGATCAAGAGAGTGTGCACACTAAAAGCTTATATTGCTCAACTAAAATGAACCTTAAAATTTGCCAACATGGAGATGATGAATAGTTGCTCGGTGTTATACTTTTCTAGTACCTAGCTTTCAAGCTTAATTTCTCTCGAGCTCCATTTGCAAAATTAATTTTTACTTTGAAACCCGAAACCTATGAGTTGCAAATGCTTGCTCTAAAGTCTAGGTAATTGACGGATATGATATATGATAGTCTGAGCTGCTATTTGATCTTACTCCTAGTGACACTAGATTTACGGAGATTTATATTTCGAAATTTGAAAATGCACATGATAAGTTCACTGTGTGACAAGAGTGTTGAACCTCCTACCACCAGCCATATATACATGCTCCTTAGATTAGGAAAACCTTTTGAAAAATATATATAGGCTGCTTGCTTTGCATTGAGTTTGTTCAATCTTTGTCGACCCTTAGAAACTTATCATGCCGATCATGCACTCCATTCCACTCATCCCAATTTATTCCACTCTATATCCACTCCCTATGCACCAGTTATATATTCTCATTCACCCATTCATTGCTAGCCAATATCTTACAAAAGCTCCATTGCATTTATACCTCTCAAAAGTTATTGCAAAAAAGAGATCCGGGTTGTGTATCTTTAAAAAGAAAAGGGAGATGAAAAATGGACAAAAGTCCTACTAGGCGAGTAGAGCCTACCTCCCTAAAAAGAGATGAAAAATGAACAAGTGTTCGAGGGCGAGTAGAGCCCACATCTCTAAAAATAAAGATGAAAAATGGACAAGTGTCCGAGGGTCAATAGAACCCACATCTTTATAAGAGAGGAAATAATGGACACAAGTCCGAGGGCCAGCAGAGTCCACCTCTCTTGAAAGAAAAAAAAGAAAAAAAAAAAAAAAGAAAAGAAAAAGAAAGAAAAAGAGATGCAACCCGGGTTCTCTACAAAAATTATAAAAAAGAGAGAAGATTCCAAAAAGGAGCAAAAAGTAAGATTTCCCATCATCTATTCTATTCACTACATATTCTACTACATTCCATATCATTTATATTCTATCCACCATACACATGCACCACTTGATCAAGGTGTGACTTGTATCTTTGGATCCATTGCTTGAATTTACAAATATATGCTTAGTAAGAATTATTTTTCTCTCCTACCTATAAGCTCCACATATTTAAGCTTTAGATATATATAGGATGAGAGAGAAGAAGGCATAGTGTGCTATTGCCTTAGTCGAAAATATTATTACTATGAGAGAAAGGCAACACCACTTTATTTCCTAAGAAAGGATCTACAAATACCACAAATGAGAGATTAGAGAGAGTCATATCTTGAGGAACTTTGAGTTTTATTTGAAAATCAAAAAAAAAACTCCGAAGGACAGTTGATCAAAAAGAGTTTGAGATTTAGTGCTTGACTTGATTGTTCTATCTTTCAATTACCCAAGATTGCAAGAAAAAAAGATAAAATCCCCAAAAGGTAAGAGATAATTGATTAATTAAAATTTGAAAAAAGTTTATCTTTATCTGAGAGAAATTTGTTTTGAAAGCATGTGTACTTTAAAGGTGTGATAGCGTTGCGAAAGAACTCCCCATCCAAGTAAGTACTCTAATATAATTTTTTCGTGTCTTGCTAAGAGACTAGCAAGAGGTAAGCTTGGGGGACCTTGTTGACACATGTTATAGCATAATATTACTAGTCAACTAAACATGGAAAAAGGGCATATTTTGAATTTCAACATAGACTAGGGATCTAACTAACATAATTCCATGAGTTTTGGTGATTTATGACTTTACTGAGGGACTTAACAGATAAATACAGAGAAAGAATGTAGAACGTTCGAATCTATCTCACATATGATGACAAGACTTGGCCGTGAAGCAACTCAACCCGAAAAGTGGACTAAAACACTCTAGAAGGTACCGTAGAAGACACCGAACAAACGGGAGACCGAGAGGCCCACGAGGGGGCTGGCGGCCGGCCTAAACCGGTCCCAGCGGCGCCAAAGCTACGATGAGCCAATCAGGGGCTCGGCTTTGTATGTCGGTTTACCACCGACATTGAGGTTGTATCTACACCGTTGCCAAGGTCGGTTTGATCCAATGGTCATCGTTAGTCGCCCAAGGCCTATATAAGAAGACCCCCACCCTAGGGTGAAACCCTAATTCATTCTATTCTCATTCTAATCATTAGTCTTTTCGTTGTAGAGGTATCCCAATGTAAGGATAACCTCTCTCATTAGTGAATTAGAAGTAGATTAGCTATGTAATTAGAAGTAGATTAGCCATGTAATTAGAAGTAGATTAGATCTAACTTAGATCTAATCAAGACTAAAGGAGAGTTGAACTACACTTTGGTTCTGGAGATGTCTACAGAGTTTGGTATGTTTCATATCTTATCTTTGGATGACTTGTGATTTATATATATTTATCTTTTCTATTACTATATACTTTCTTTATATGGTTAAGTATAGTTGTTATGTTATTGCATGGGATCTCCGCTCGTATTGAGGGCTCTAGTTATTCGCGGTAGCTAGAGTTGTAATCAATAGAATAGACTTGGTATCTAGGCTATTGGTTACCTGAGATTGCTTCAATCCCACCTGTTAGTTGTGGTAGCCCCAGGGGTGATGACTCTGTAAGGCCCAATGTAATCCACCACCACGCTCGGATTGGTGTTTTCATAGAGCTTTTGGCAGCCTTCTCCCAACTACCTTCTTCCCAGTCTTTTTGAGAGTTGGAAAGGATCTGTTGCTCCAAAGTGTAATAGTGTAATTGCTATCATAGAACCTTAGTAATAGAGAAGAACATAGGAACCTTGAACTCTCTTTGACCTCTTGATTAGTTTAGTTATTCCTTAACATTTTAGGTAGTTTACTATTATTTTATGATACTTATCCTTTAACATTTACCCCCTCACTATAGTTTAGTGGTTTGCTAAGTTAGTAAATGCATGATTGTGACTTATTAGAATCTCTAGCCAAAGCTTCCCCGTGGGATACGATACTCTAGAATACTCATCCTAGGGAAAAGCTACAATGGTAGGTGTTCTCACGGCGCTTGCGAATCCTTCATATTCTTTTAGCATTTAACAAATGCCAACAATGTACTTTTGGATCATCTCCATGAACCGAGTAAACTGCTCATCCGATTATGCGCTTCCTTGTTCTTGTGGCGAAGGGTAGGTACGTCGTATCGTGTATTCTAATGGTACCTCCTCCACTTCGGTTCTTACGCTGCACGTGGGGTTACCTCTTCGGGCAGCTTCTCTTTCTATTTCCTCACCGTAGCATTGGGATTTGGTGGGTCACGAGTAGATCTCCCCTCCGTAGTTACTTGTATTTATGCTCTCACTGGGGGCTTCAGATTGCCTTGAGGCTTTTCTCCCACCGTTACTTGGAGACGGCGGCTAAATTAGCTGGGCTATTTGTGCTTCAATTTTCTTGTTGAAGGTCAACTGATTTGTCATAGCGCGTTTAAATCCGTCCGGCTTCTGCCGCTGACTCCTTCCAAGATGTTATCGGTCCCGGCTCATCTTTTTGGTGAGGTTTTCGTTAATTTTCGCTTTGGCCCAGTACAGGTCCTTTAGTGATGGCTGACGGGGTTATAGTTGGAGTTGTATCCCCGGTTGCCTTGGAATGGTGGCTGGGACGGTTGTTCCCTCCTTCTTTGCGGTTAAGCGATACCGTTCTTTGTTGTTGATGAAGGCGGCTTCTTCACGGGTCTCGTGACGCTTATCCCCCGGGAGTGGCCAACCTCACCACACGTCTCCACGAGTCATGTGGCTGTGCGTGGCGTAGGCGGGCGCGGTGGGTAGTAGCATCTGGCTTGCGCTCCTCCGGCCTCTTTAGCGGCGGGTCCATTTTTGCGGCAAGCATATCCGCCTCCTTCACGGTATGCATGCCTTTTTTGTGTTTAGCCGGGCTGCAATCTTCGCCCGGCTACGATTTGCCACCATTTTATCAATCAGGGTTGTTGCACGATCGATGGTGGCGATAGAAATGCGCCACCGGCCGCGGCGTCGAGGTGCCCCTTCGATATGGCCGTGAGACCATTGTAGAAGTCTCGGAGCACCGGCCATTTTCCATCCCGTGGTGCGGGCATGCGAGAATGTATTCTGCGGCCTCTCCCCGCCTCTCGGGATAGGTTCCATTGATGTCTCTTTGGAAATTGGCGATTCTTCCCCTCGGGGCATTGGTTTTGCCCATGGGAAGAACTTGGCGAAACGCCCAGCGAGCACTTGGCCGCATCTTGGCGACTTCCTTGTCCTTGTAGAACCCTTTGTTTCGCCTTCCCCACGAGGGGAGAAGGGGAAAAACAGACGAACGATGGCGTCTGGCTGCGACATCTTTGATGGCGATAGTATCGCATAGCTCCGGGAAGTGTTGGAGATGAGCATTTGCGTCCTCGCTCGGCGGTCCACAGAATGGGCTGGCCTTGCACCATGGTGTCGGCCAGTCTGGCTTCGAAGTTTTTGTCCGCCCGTTCACCGTCGGCCCGATGGGCACGTTGGTGACAGCGGGGAGTTAATCAATCGCGCAGCGACGGCCAGAGCCATGGCCTGAGTTGCGGTTGGTGCAGGGATGTCGGTCTCGATTAATCGGGGTTCCGGCCCGAAGAAGAAGCGACACGAGACCGGTTCTTCCTTAGGAGTGCCTCGGATCGGAGATGAAGTTTTCCGGCAAGAGGAAACCCCGACATACACTATCCCCGCTTTCATCCACAACGGGAGAAAACATAAAAAAGATTAGCCTGTATGAGCAAATGGTATCCACGCACACGCCTTCATATTCATAGCCAGCTATTTATTATATTTTTTCACAATGCCTTCCCCGCACAGCGGCGCCGAAATGCTTGTTGGCATTTCTTAACGCAATCAAAGGAAATAGGTATAAAACCCATCCCCAATAAAAGCGTCAATCTTGCGCGCGACATTCCCAAGTAAACCACCATGTCGGTGATCCAAATGGAACTGGCCAACAGGATAGATCTTGCCATCTTAGATATTCATCATAAAGCGCACGGATCTATCATTGTAGCATTTCACCCTAAGTATTCGGGGTATCGTTATTTATATTTTCCCAAAGGAAGGCATGTGATTAATAAATTAGCATGGCATCCGAATAGAGGAACATGTGTTTGCTTAGACCAAAATGTTCATAACGGGGGTAAGCAATAATGGTTCATGGATAGTGTGACACACACTTAAGAATCCACCAAAGAAAAAGGATAAAGAAAATAGATAAAGAATAAATGAATAAATGAATAACCTAATGGAATAGTTCTAATGTATCTAGTCATGGCCATGCAAATGAATAGTTAGGATCATATGCAAACCCGATTTAATCGTGGTTAGGTCTAGGATAACGGGGAGACTCCGGGTGCCATACGGCCCAATAGAAGCATTTACTTAACTCCTACAAAGACAAAGGGCGAACGTGGGGGGATTTCAAGGGGCGGTCAAGGCTTGTCACGACCAAGCCGCCTACCCCCTCAACCGTGGCATGCACTCATATTCGCGAGTATCGTAATACCCGGGCACCATGCCCGCATATTAGAGCACTACTCTTGTCCCCCCCGGGATCCCCACTTTTCAAGTCGAATGGACGGACTAGAACAAGAGCAAACCCGGAAGGAACAACGAACCATTATCCCACCTCTAATCAAGTTAGGCATATGATGATCGATGATGAACCGTAATGAACATGTCAAGATTATGATATGTAAACTATATGCTAGTTCATATACCAACACAAGAACATGAACAAAACTATACTCTAGTTCATAAGTTAGGCCAAGAACATAAATATAAGACTTGCAAATAGAAGAATGCTCCATAGAGTAGATGTATTACCAAAGCACTTTCTTCTAGGAGACAAGCCCTCCTTGTAGCTCTTCTACTCCAAGTGTTAACTAAGAAAGAATAAAGAAGAAGAAAGAAGAAGAAGAAGGAAGAAGAAGAAGAGAGAGAGGTAGAGGTGGTAGAGAGAGAGAAATTGCTAGTTTGCTGGACTCCAAGTGGTGTGTGTTGAGAGAGGGAGAGAGGGGCCTACTTATACACTTGGAGGAGGGGCCTAAGTGCTAATTTACAACAAAACCCGACTGTAAACCTTCCTTGTATGCGCAAACCCGACCAACGCAGGCGGAAAGCCCGCTTTGGAAAGTGCACGAACCGCCTCCCGAGGCTGGGCGAAACCGCCTCGGGAGGGGTGCGGCGCACCAGTGGGTGCTTGGCGCACCCCCTGGCTCGGCCTGGCCCGGGTCTCGGTGGGGTGTCGTCTTTCGCCTCGAAAAGTTGTGGGCCGGGCTGTGCTCGCCCGTATTTGATGTTTTGGGTCGATTTGCTCTTGGGCTTGGGTTTTGCAATAATGCGCTTTCCGAAGGTGTACTTTGGTCGATTTTCCACTTGCTTTTATTATAAATCTGCAAAATAAAATACAAAGACACTACAAGTGGAATTTATTAGTGACAAAAGTATATGAGTATAAAAAGGTTTAATTTTACTCCCTTTATGGTAGTAAGTTGACGAGAAAAATATGTCGTTGGTTACCGTCAAACGTGGTTAACATTCGAACCAAGATCGAGGAGGAAGAGAAACTCAATCTTCAAAAGCTGCAACAAGAGTGAGTTTGAACTTTGAATTCAAGTCATGTAGAATCATAAATATCTTTGTATTCCCTCAATCCCTCCCCTCGGACAAACAACGGTGTGTTTTGTGTTTCACGTAAGAAGAATTACAAATGCAGGAAAGGAAAAGTAGGAGTGTGAAGGGTGATCCACGCTTATCTTTCTGTGACAACATTGAGAAAGAAAGTGGTGAAGATGATTTTGAGAAACATACGGTCCTTCTAACCTATTTGTGATCTTTCAAGTTTTTGTTTCCTTGCCTCGTTTATGTGCATTTCTTGCCGGAACACAAAAGAAAAAATCTACAACAAAATATAATTGCTCTTCTTCCTGTGTGCAATTTGGAAAAGCATAATTGTATCTCTACATGGAAAGATTGCATTTCATATGTGGTCAGTATAATAAAACTCCATGTGTGGCAGGGCATACATGGAGAGTACGAGTACTTGTGCTTTTTAACTTGTCCTGCTCCAACAGAAAACAAGATCACCTCATATGTCAACACTTTTTTATACAAACTGATCCATCCCTATGAAGTGTATTCTTATTGGCAGCAAAATGGAAGCATGGACTGGTTATTATATCAGCTAAATTTGGTCCTGTGAATTTTGTGACACCTGGTGCTGGTATACATAGCAGAGATATCTCCTCAAAACATGAGGACCTCTTGGCTGGTATATACACACACAAGTTGGATAATGAACACCGTATAATTATGCCAAATTGCATTTTCCAATGCAAGGATGAATATGATTGGTGATTGCGAGACTTCTCTACAAGTTCTGAGGGGATTCGATGTTGACATATCATAAGTTAATGATATAAAGGTGTGCACTTAATTTCATTCATTCAGACTAACTGACTACAATTTATCTAAATAGTCTTCAGTTCATGTATTATTAATTTCTTTAACAATGTACATCATTCTGATGGAATCAGTGGGATTAACTTTGACCTTTATGCAACTTGTGATCTAAGAATTGGATTGGATCTAGCTTTTCTATCCTTAGTGTTGTTTATGTGGCCGTGATAAAAAGTAGTTTGTTCGACCTAATGTGTGCAACTCTAGCAAATAGTGGAATCGGTTTGACTCTTAGAAGTTACCTAATAATAGGTTTTATTCTTTGACATTGAATGACGATGGCTACCTTCTAAACCAATTGTGACATGGCTTTATGAGAACACCATCTGAATCTGGTGACCAAACACAAGCTTCCTCCACATCCTTTTCAGAACCTTTTATAATCAGTCACAGTGATGATTATATTAGTCTCACAGGAACACGCTGCTCGCAGCACAAGAGGAACTGGTTCGGCAGTGGTGGGTGGGGTGCAACCAAGGATGAGGAAGCATAGGAGGACGAGGACGAGGCCGCCGATGTGGTGACCATCGACGAATGGGACAAGGAGTGCGCCTTCGACGAGTTGTCGAGGTTCAGGGGCTAGGTTCTTGATCTATTTAGGACTTGTGAGGATCTTGCTTATAAGACTGTATAGGAGCATCTCTCTTGATCATGTATGTTGTGAGGTTCAATCTTTACTGGTAGAAAAGTAAACACAAAGAAACTTGAAAAGGCATCATTCATTCAAATACTCTTCCGTCTAAACATATATAGGGTAGAGACTCAAAATTGGAGTAGGATCATATCGTCTCTTCACCTAGCGGATCCTTGTACATCACTACAGTTTTAAGGGTACATTCGTGACATGTATATTGGCTTCTCTCTATTGGGTTATTGCTCAAGTGGTCTCATCTTCTCACTATGTTGTTCTTCTGGTGTTGTTCAGATTTCAAAGTTCTGTGGGCTTGCCTTTATTTTTCTGAGTAACAAATGACTAATCTCTGCCAAACAATGAATTTGTTTCTTTCATCACTTGTTTGTTTTTTAGTTTACTATTTGTGTTAGTTTTTATTTATTTTTCTCGAACTGTAGCGTTAGCATGAGCACTATACTAGTTTTATTTAATTGCTGCTGAGATAAGGCACACACCTGTTCGACTGATATTCTGTTTTTTTGTGGGCCCGCCAGTTGGGGCAATACTTTGCACAAAAATACATGAATTCAGCACCCCACTTACGTGCCATGCTTTAGTGTAATAAACTATGAAAATATAGTATCTATTTTTCTTTGCGAAGAAAAAATATAGACAATATACTCTTACATTTATGTATAAACCAGTTAGATCAGAGAGCTGGGATTCCATAACTCCGGCCGGTAACGGTGGTGGCACTCGGGATCGGGACTGCAGAAAGACCGGAGGGAAGACTCCGGCCATGGGATCGGCGGAGTCTTCTTTGACGGTACAAACTACTTTAAATGTTGTTCCTTAGTATACGTCCCGCAGTCAGATTTTACGACATACAGTAAAAAAAAACCCTTGCACTGATCAGGAATCACTGCCAGTGACTAGTAGCAAGTACCGTGAAATTCAAGGTACCGTATGTATATTTCTTGCCTGAACAGTTTTAAGTCATCTGTTATCAAAGGCATCTTAAGGTGCCCACTTCCCAAAAAACGATTTGGATGTCTTAATAAAAGAGTAAATGGGGGAATGCTTTATGCATTGAACGGGAGATAGATGGTGTTTACATATAGGTATGAGGGAGCTAAGTATAGCAGGCCTCATGCCTAGACTCACTCCCGAACGCTACTCTCTAACACTCTCCCACAGTCGAAACTAGGAGCACCGCGTACATTGAGACTGGACCTAAACTCGGTGAAGACGGACGTCGGCAAACCTTTGGTGAAGACATTGGCGTACTGCGACGTTGTGGGAACGTGCAGGACGCGGACCTCACCGAGGGCGACTCGCTCTCTGACGAAGTGTAGATCAATCTTGACATGTTTGGTTCGTTGATGCTGGACTGGGTTGATGGAGAGGTAGACTGCACTGACATTATCACAGTAGACCACGGTAGCGCGGCGAAGAGGATGATGAAGCTCTTGTAGAAGTTGGCACAACCAGCAGGCATCGGCAACACCATTCGCCACCGCTCTGTACTCCGCCTCTGCACTGGACCTGGGCATAGTAGGCTGACGTTTGGACGACCAGGAGATGAGATTGTCCCCGAGGAACACGGCATAACCAGAGGTGGACTTGCGCGTGTCAGGACATCCCGCCCAATCAGCATCCGTGTAGACAATAAGATCAGCCGGTGTGGTCCGGTGAAGGTGAAGACCGAGGTCCAAAGTACCCTGAAGATAGCGAAGAATCCGCTTCATAGCACCAAGATGAGGCTCCCGAGGATCATGCATATACAAGCAGACCTGCTGAACAGCGTAGGCGATATCCGGACGGGTGAAGGTGAGGTACTGTAAGGCGCCGGCGATGCTGCGGTAGGAGGTGGGGTCGGCCACCGCAACACCATCAGCAGACAGCTTAGCTTGAGTATCCACAAGAGTACTGCAAGGCTTACAGTTGAGCATACCGGCATGGTCCAGAATATCCAGCATATACTGACGCTGTGAGAGGAACAGACTGTCATGTTGGCGCTGAACACTGACTCCAAGAAAATGGTGAAGAGGTCTCATATGTGTCATAGAGAATTCCTGGCGGAGAGCAGTAATGATCCGCTGAAGAAGACTCAAAAGAGGAAGCCGTCAAGACGATGTCATCAACATAGAGAAGCAAGATGGCCATATCGAGCCATGGCGATATATGAACACTGAAGTATCAGACTTTGCCTCCACAAAACCAAGAGAGATAAGGTAAGAGGCAAACCGATGGTGCCAGGATCGGGGAGCTTGCTTCAATCCATACAAGGATTTGTTCAGGCGGCAGACAAGGTCAGGTCTAGAGGTATCGGCAAAACCAATTGGTTGTGCACCCGAGACGATCTCATTCAAGGTGCCATGGAGAAATGCATTCTTCGCATCGAGCTGGTGAATAGGCCATGAATGAGAGAGTGCCAGAGTGAGAACGGCCCGAACTGTTGCTGGCTTGACCATAGGACTCAAAGTTTCGTCATAGTCAATGCCCGGACGTTGTGTGAAACCACGAAGTACCCATCGAGCATTATAACGGTCAAGAGAGCTGTCGGCTTTGAACTTGTGACGAAAAATCCACTTGCACGTAATAAGGTTGACACCAGGAGGCCGAGGAACCCGTGACCAAGTGTCATTTGCTTGCGGGCATCAAACTCCTCCTCGCATAGCCGCGCGCCACGCCGGATCCGCAAGTGCAGAGCGAACCGAAGATGGCACTGGAGATAGTGTACCCGCCTGAAGATTCAGGCGATCAACGGGTTGTCGTATGCCGCCCTTGCCACGTGAGCGCATACCATGCGCATTGGTGACAGAGTGTCGCTGGGGCACCGTGAGGTGGTGCGGCCCAGGGGGCCGGCCGGCGCCCGCCCGGCAACGACCTGGGACGGGGCGTCCGTAGGGGCAGCGTGTCGGCCGACCCCGTAGAGGGCGCCGTTAGGGCAGCCGTGGCCGGCGAGGGAGGACGCTGCCGGGCACCACCGGGTGGGGGGCTGTGTGCCGGCGCGCCATCGCTTGCCGCCAAGGCTGCCAGGTGGCATCCATGCCCCCCGGGAGGCGTGAACCTGCATAGACAGCTCTTGACCCATAGGGAAAAAGAGGAATCATCAGTGTTGTCCAAAAAATCAAGTGTGGTGGGATCCTGGGGTGAGGTGGACATATCAGCAAAGGGAAACACCGTCTCATCGAAGACGACATGTCTGGAGATGATGATGCGGTTGGAATGAAGGTCAAGACACCGATAGCCCTTATGATCGGAGGAGTACCCCAGGAAGACACGAAGGAGGAGAGAGGTGATAGTTTATGTGGAGCTGTGGATGATAGGTTGGGATAACGGGAGCACCCGAACACACGAAGGTGCTTATAAGAGGGCTGCGTGCCATGGAGGGCGAGGTAGGGTGTTCGGCCATCTATGGGTTTAGTGGGGTGACGGGGTAGGTGGCAGTGTGGAGTGAGTCCGCCCAATAAATCGGAGGTAGACTGGCCTGAAACAGGAGTGAGCGCACAATGTTGTTGATAGTGCGTAGAATGCGCTCAGCCCGCCCATTCTGCTGGGAGGTGTATGGGCACGAGAGGCGAAGAACGACCCCGTGAGTGAGGAAGAACGTGCGGGCCAAGGAATGGTCAAATTCACGGCCATTGTCGCACTGAACTGCCTTGATGGAAGAGTCGAACTGCGTGCGCACATACGAGAAGAAATTAGTAAGAGTAGTAAAGGTGTCGGATTTGAGGCGTAGAGGAAAAGTCCAATTTGAATTGAGTGCAATCATCAAGAATGACAAGATAATATTTATAGCCGAAAACACCGACAACCGGAGATGTCCAAAGATCACAAAGTATTAAATCAAAGGGGGCGAGGTGCACGGAATTTGACATGCTAAAGGGAAGACGCACATGGCGGCCTAACTGACAGGCATGGCAAATGTGAGTGTCATCGCGCTTATTACAGGAAATAGCATGTGAACTAATGAGCTTGGACAAGGCCTCATGACCGACATGACGAGAGACGGCGATGCCATAGGGTGGTGGAGCCGGCGGTAGTAGTGAGGGCGGTGGTGCTGGTGGGTGCTTTGGCGAAAGAACGGGTAGAGATCTCCCGTGCTATTACACCGGGCGATCATGTTCCGTGTTTGGTGGTCCTTCACGAAAGGCCGAAAGGATCAAACTCGATGGAACAATTGTTATCGATGGTAAACCGACGAACGGAAATTAAATTCTTAATAATGTCGGGGAAACTAGAACATTAGAAAGAATTAAAGGACGTCGCAAAGTGGTAAAAGAGTGAGATCCTAAGGAGGTAACGGGAAGCGTAGCTCCATTACCGACAATGATAGATGTAGGGACCGGATGACAAGGGGGGGTGAGAGGAGGAAATTATACCAGCATTGTTGACCTTGTGGACGCTAGCACCGAGTCAACATACCAATCGCCGCGGGCCCGGCGGTGTCGGCGTCATGGTGCTGAAGTTGCTGGGCGAAAGTGACGACGTGTCGAAAGACCCACCGTGCATCGGGCTCCATGGCTCTTTGGCGTGGTGGAGGCGCCTGGCTGCCCGTGCCGGCCCGGAGGAGGGCCGAAGTTGCGAGGGAGCCCCGTATCGGTCCCGTACCCGCACCGGTGCTTGGAAGTGGGGCTATCGCTGCTGGGGCACCATCGTGAAGGCCTGCTGCGGTGGGCGATAGTGACCGCCATGCCGCCAGCCGGGCTGTGGGGGTTCGGCGAACGAACCGTGCCCCACGTTGTAGACGAACGGGGCGGCGCCGGCCACAGATGGCACGCCGCCGGCTGCTGCTGCCGCCGCCACCGCGCCACACCGACTCTTGCGGTTGCCCCGGCCACCGCCATGGTTTCGTGACCACCGGGTTGCCGCCTTGGCCGGGCGTGCCACCACCGAGCCGCGACCATCGGGAGGACCACGACCGCTGGACCCAGAGTCGGTGAGGAGGGCCGGGCGGTGGGGAGCTGGCGGGTTGCTGGCGCCGGCGACATCGCCGAGGGTCGATCTCCTCCGAAGAAGTAGCGTCGCGGGCCTCGGCGAAGGTGGGGAACGGTTGGCGCAGCTTGATGTTGGTCACCATGGGGCGGAACATGTCGCTGAGGCCCCGCAGCGGCGTGAGGGCGAGGGTCCGGTCGCCCACCGGATCACCGGGGTCCTTGAGGTTGGCCGCCATGGTCTCCAGCTTGCGGCGAAGTCCGTGATGGAGGATGTGCCTTGCTTCATGGTGCGGAACTCCGCGACAGCAGCAGCGCGTGTGACTCACGCTGTCCGAGGAATTCGTCCTCGAGATGGAGCCAGGCGGTGCGGGCGTTGGGGTTCTTCAGCATGGTGGACTGCTGGAGATCGGCGTTGATCGTACCGTAGATCCACATGAGGACGGTGCAGTCCATTTGCAGCCAGGCCGGGCCGATCGGGCGTTCACCACATCGTGAGAACGTGATTAGTGAGGATGTACTTACCCAGGACAATAAGGAACAGGAGCGCCAGCGATTGTAGTTGTTCGTGGCGCGATCCAAAACGACCGGGATGAGGACCTTGATGTTGTTGAGGGCGATGGCGGCGCTGTGGGTGTCGGCGTGCCGCGCCTCGAACTTGTCAAGGGCCTTGGAGCGGGCCTCGGCAGCCTCACGGTCGCGCTGCTCCTGCGCCTCACGCGCGGCGCGCTGCTCTGGGGTTTCAGCCATGGCGAGGGATCGGCGGCCGGCAATGTGGATCGGCGACGGCGGCGGATCGGTGGCCGGCGATGTGTGTGTGTGTTTTTTCACTTTTTTTCTCTCTCTCCTTTTTCCTTTTTTTCCTTTTTTTCTCTTTTTTTTTGCCGCATGGATCAGGAATTGCCTGCGGACGTACGTACGCACGCGAACAACCTGGCACACGCAGATCACTCGCGCGCGACGCGAACGTGCTCGACGGATCGGGCCGGGTCACGTGCGCGGGGGCGAGTCGCGGGCGGAGCCGGCCGTACTCACGCGTCGTAGCCTGGTGGACTCGCGCGTCGGAGCCGGGGCTGTCGCGCGCAGAGACGGGGCGGAGTCGCGCGTCGGGCGCTGTCGCGCGCGGAGCCAGGGCGGACGCGCGCGTCGAAGAGTCGCGCGTCGGAGTCGGGGCGGAGTCACGCGCGGAGCGGAGTTGATCGCGACGCGAGGCCGGGACAGCGGAGTCGATCGCGGCGCTCGACGTAGACTCGGCACTCGACGGGGTGGGAGACGCGGTCGCGGACGGGATCACGTGAGCGAGACGCAGGCCGGCGATCTCTCAGCAGCGGCCGCGGGTAGGGAAGGGCATGGCGCGAGGGCGCGCGTGCAGGCAGGCGAGCGGAGTGCCCGGCGTCGGCGGTAGCGAGCCGATCGTGGGGAGCGGCAGCGCTAGGATTAAGCGGAAGCGGTGTTTAGGATCGTAAACTCTGTGATACCATAAAAGAGTAAATGGGGGAATGCTTTATACATTGAACGGGAGATAGATGGTGTTTACATATAGGTATGAGGGAGCTAAGTATAGCAGGCCTCATGCCTAGACTCACTCCCGAACGCTACTCTCTAACACTTAAGACGACTAAATTTGCTAATCGGTGACTTTTCGAACCAGAAGTCTCAAGAGGCCTGCCTCGAAAAATAATGTTCAATGACAGACATTTACCTAGATGCCTCCAAACTATTTACGGAAACAGTGGTTAGCGGTGCCTGCCTCTGTTGTCTCCTGAAATCATTTTTGTAATAAGTGATTGCATGAAGCATATGGCGTGTACATGACAAGAAAAAACTTTCTTGATAAGATTTATATCATTGAAGTAGATTGAAATTTTGTGCATAAGGAATCCACACGTTGGAGGAAGGCGCGTCAACTGTAGGGGGCCTATACAGTGTCGCGCGTGCGGTAAGCCACATTGCCGCGCTCTGCTATCAATTCAAAAACCAGAGGGGACAGCACATCCTTCGGTGGCCAATGGTAAGCAGATCTCTGCCCAGCAACCGGCCTGGTTTCGCCTCAATCAGGCGGCTCAACCATCCGTGTCCAGTCCACCCATCTTTAATCCCCCAAGCATGGCAGACCTCAGAACCCTAGCATCAGTAGCAGATCCTTCCCAGTCAGATGATATAAAGGAAAAGTTGAGATCAAAATCACATACTAACATCACATTTTGACTTAAGGTGCCCTTTCTATTCCTATACGGGGCCTGCCTATCCTGAGAAATGTGATAGGAGCATGTGTTCCATCAATAGATCCCAAGCAACTCTCAAAGTAAGGAAAGAACCGTTGATTTGTGATAATCTTTCAGGAGTTTCGGTTCCAATAGGGGACGTCACAAATCTATAGGTCAGAGATGGGATTGCATTGAAAATTGCCTTAATATGCTAACTTGGACAACGCATCTTAGAAATAGAGAAATTATTCAATTGAGCAGTATCCTTTAGTACTACTACTAGCAACTGAAAAAAATTCAAACATCTAGAAATAGGGTACTAGAAGAAATATAGCATGTGTTCCATTTCAGCCAGGTTCGTCCAAACCAAGGAAAAACATCTGCAAAACGGAAGGCACTGAAACAGGGGTTAAAAGAAACTCAGACCAATTCGATCCTTGGTGCCGTAGACTCTTCTTTGTGGGCCAGGACTAGGAAAAACATCTGCAAAACGGAAGGCACTGAAACAGGGGTTAAAAGAAACTCAGACCAATTCGATCCTTGGTGCCGTAGACTCTTCTTTGTGGGCCAGGACTATGTTACGGCAAACTGAAGCATCAGGCTGCAATGAGGAAGCATTCACATTCTTAACAGTGTTCAGGTGAGCAGAAGCTATTGTCTTTCATTCATTATTAAAGTGCGACCATCAACAAGGCAATGTGCACTGAAAACAGAGCAAACAGAGCCCGTTCAGAGAGCATCTCGCGGACGTCACCCAGTGGAGATCATCGTCGCTATCATATAATACATGTCAGCTTCAAATACCTCCAATCTGAGTGCAGCGCTATTGGGGTGGTGTTGTGCGTGGCGCCTGAGCTCAGCCTCTGCCTTGTCCACGTCGTCAGGGAAGGCATCCACACAGTCGAGACGTGCCCTCACAGTGCGTAGCGAAGGGAGGCACTCCAAGTCCAAGCCGAGATTGTCACAGGTAGCCTGTCCAGCCTTGTACAAAGCGCTGACTGGGACACTGAACTCAAGCTCGTGGAGGTTTGGCATCACAACAACCGTGGCCGGTGCTACTCTGCTGCTGCACCGGAACTCTGCTTTGGAATCAAATACCTTATTAGGATCCTGGCCTCCCCTCCAGATGCTCAACGAAGCACTAGTCGAGTCTTCATTTGTCGCCAACTAGACCATCCATCCATCCAACCTGAGGCGTCTCAACTTGGGGAAGAAGTTATCATGGGCACTAATATTAATTACGGTAGCCCGCTTTTGTGAAGCAGCCGTCCCTTCATCAATATCATGGGGACTAATATGGAGGTAATAGAGTTCTGGCAGTCCACCCAAGGCTCTCAGATCTGCCTCATCCACATGATGCACATCCAACCACAAGTAGGAAAGGTTGGGTAGAAGCGTGGGATGTATGAATGATGGCACACAGGGGAACCCGATGCCTCTTATACACAGATACCTGAGGTGTTCCGAAAGCACGACTTTGTCCCACTCTGTTGAGGCATCGCTACATTCATATACCTCATCCCAAGACAGGTCGAGATGCTGGAGCAGCTTCAGATTGACTAGTGACTTCAAAAGTCCTGCCTGCATGCTCTCATCTAGCGTGTGGACACCATCCACACAGAGCACCCTCAGTAGGCTCAGGTTGCCCAGCTCCTTGACAAATTGCCTCTTGGACTCAAAAGATAGCTGGCAAATGCCCATCTTTAGCTCCTCCAGTGACGTTACCTTTTGGAGGAACCCATCTGGCAGCCTCGTCCAACTGTTGCATCGCAGGCAGACCAACCGCGTTAGCTTGCAAAAGCTTGATGGCAATTGGTCTTCCCCACCATATTTTATAGTATGTTCCACGTGCAATGTCTGAAGAAGCTTTAGAGATCCGATCGCCTCAGGGAGCTCTCTGACAACTGTACCTCTTAGCCCTAGGTACCTCAAATGAACTAGTTTCCCAAGATGCTCAAGCCCATGCCAGTCATTCTCAAATAGATCATCAAATGGATCAGATGATGAAGTGCACCCCTCCAAAGCTAGCACACGTAAGAGTTTAAGGCTGGGATGCAAGGCCCAACCATGAATATCACACCCATGGGCAGCCAATGTCCTAAGTTGTGCTATGTCCCTACGACTTCCATGATGAGATTGATCCAACAATAGTATCCTGTTCTGCTGAGCTAACCGGCGCACCTTGTGTCGGGATGATGTTCCTCCATCATCATTTGAGATTGTGATGAAGTTTTCTTCGCCTGCTAGATCATGGATAAGATCAAGGACCATGTCATGAACACGACAGCTTTGTATGATGCCCTCCTCTTCTGACCCTACCCCTTGGATCATGCTCCTGTTTATGAGTTGATGGAAGTATTCCTCTCCCTGTTGAAACAGGCTTGTTCCTGTTCTCCTCTCTATAAAACCTTCAGCTACCCACTTCCATATCAAAGAATGTTTCTCAATCTCATAGTCTTCGGGATACACACTTAGGTAAAGTAAGCATGTCTTTAGATGAGAAGGAAGATCATAGTAGCTAAGGGACAATATCCACACAGTATCATCTACTTGTTTGCTGTCTCTGCCATGATAGAAACCAGGAGAACTGCACACCTCAAACCAGTGCTCTCTTGATTTGCCTACCAACAAGCTAGCCATTGTGATGATAGCTAATGGCACACCCCCACATTGTCCAAAATCTTTTGGGACGCTTCTTCAGGATGATGAGTAGGACATTTATCTTCACCACCATATAGCCTCATATAAAAGAGCTTCTTTGAGTTATCATGTGAAAGAGGACCAAGCTGGTAAACTTCATCACCACAGGCAACTTCTAGATTTCGAGTAGTTTTGACTACTCTACTTCCGTTACTGTTCTGATGCAAAGCTGATCCTAATGCTTGCCAAGAATTTATGTCCCATACATCGTCAATAACTATGAATAACCTACCAATGCAACAAAACAGTACAAATTAATAGCCAGAGTTAGTAAGTAAACCTTCGTGCATCTGTCGTCTATAACGGAGAAGAAGAGCGGCACAAAATCTGTACTATACTAGTATTGAATATGGGTGATGTCTGATTTTAATTCAGTCTTTGAAAATTACATACTAGCGATACTTTATTTATAGATTTTTATATAAAGAATGAAAATCAGGATTCATCTACTCAAGGTAGAATCTTTGATTCATAATGAAAAAAAAAAACATCTTGGATTGGTTTATCAAATATAATGTCCCTACCAACAAGTATTGTACCACAGGTCCACAACTGCATCTTCGATACATGATGAAAAAGAAACACCTTCAAATTAAATGGCAAACGTATGTATGCTCCTAATTAAATAGTAGGCACACAACACAAGCAGCGTAGCATATATATAATCATAAATTGAAACAGAGAAACTATAGGTAATCAGGTGACTACTGAATAATGCATACCTCTTGTTTTCAAGGAATTTTCGAGTTGGCCAATGAGCAGCTGTAGGTTCTTTACATCACGAATGGCCTTGTACTTTTTTTCGTCGAGAAGGAAGAAGATGTTGCTGATGACTTGCACCAGGTCAGGATTGCGGCCAACCGAAACAAAGGCTCCACAATCATAACCCGTACTTAGCTCGTCGTAAACCGCCTTGGCAAGAGTGGTCTTGCCCAGACCACCTGCTCCAACCACAGAAACTATCTTGGTCAGATTGCTGCTGCTGGAGGCGCCAGCATCTCCATGGCCGTGGGTCGATGACTGAAGCATGGCTATGAGCTCCACCCTCGTCCTCTCGATGCCGATAATCTGTGCTGCCTCTTTGTGCATGTCCACAAGGCGAGGATCCAGTTTGGTGGCCGGCGCAGCCACTGCAACCGGTATGGAGTACCTCTCACAGCGGTCCCACATCTCCCGGAGTCGTTTCTTCATGTCCTCGATCAAGCCGGCGATGTCGTGGCGTGCCTTGCTCTTCTTCAATAGCTTGGCCATCTTCTTCTTGAGACGTTTAAGCAAGCCATTCTTGCTTTTAGTCTCGGCAGCGGCGACCCCCTCCGGGGCGTCGGCGAGGAAGGCGTCCAGGATGTCCTCCATGTTGTAGGGCGCCTCTCGGCGTCGCCAGCCCATAGCCGGACCTGTGGATCCAGCTGATCCGGTGGCGTCTCACCCACCTTGCAGAGCCGTGTGCGCACTCTCGAGCTCATTTTTCAGATACTCGATTCGCCGGACAGGCCCTTACGCAGCTTGTACTCTTCTGCAGCAGCTCGCCGAGCTTGCCGATGATGCTGCCCACTGCCCGGCCACAAGATCCATGCCAACTCCAGGATAGAAGATTGGTGAGGTTGAAGACCTAGAGAGATTTCGCACTTGGGGAAGCTAGGGGATGGAGAGAAGGACTTGAGCAATTACTGGTGCAGTGGAGAGGAGAAGATGGCGATATGTCTGTCACCTTGCTTGCTAGGAGGGGAAGAAAGCAGAGCTAGGAGAGCAAGCCTGTCTTTAAAGCGGTTCTTTTACTAGTAGAAAAAGCCTTCTATTCATCATTAGCCAAACTTGTTCTGTGTAGTGATGTATGTGGATGCTGGTTTTGCGGAATAATAAGGCTTGATGTTAGTACTATGATGGTCGAGCCACTCTTCAGGAAGATGCCTATGAGGGTGTAGGGCAGGCACTCGTCAAGAAGATGCCTATGAGGGTCCAGCTACCAGCGCCAGTGGGCAGTGGTGTCTTACTGAGCCGGCCAGCTGCTGCCCTGTGTGCCCTGTCTTCACAAAAAACTAATATCTAATTGGTTAGATATTGATAAAATATCAGGTAATCGGTTAATATCTCTCAGTACTCTGTTTTACAATATTATTGAAAGGGACGCAACATGAACTTATATAACTCAATTTATGTTTTATCTAAATATATATGATAAAATTCTTCTAAAAGAAAAGTATGGCCATCAGACCGGTAGACTCTAATACATTCATAGTAATAGCCATTAGGATCTATTCTACAGTTGAATAATGACTTACCTCTGACGAAGTGGACACACTGGTGAGATATAAAATGCGAAAATGGACACACTTGTTAGATTTATATAGTACATATCTTATTTATTTATTTATTCTTTTTGCTTATGATGCTGCTGCTTCTTTTTATGCTCGCTTAAAGCATGCGGGACTATAGAGGTGCACACCTCCTTGGTCCTCGCCAGTGAGACCAACAGGATTCGCTGGCAGCGGCATTTAATTTTGGGGCTTTAGGTTTAGCCAACCCTAAACCTAGTGCTTGCTGTATGCACATGGCCACGGCGACATCAACACATCTTCTGGTGATTTTCCTTGCATATAATAGACTTACAGTACTTACTTTGTCTTATTTATTTAAACCTGAAGACTTGACCTAACATGAAAGCACTTGTAGAGTCACAGACAAATAAAATGCTGTGTCAGATTCGCTAAAGCGTGTGAACCAGCAGACTTCATCTCCTGCCGAAAGCAGCCACCCGGTGCTCCACCCAACATTTTTAGGCCACTAAGTCACCAAAAAAAACATTTTTAAGCCATTGATGTTTTTAGATTAAATAATTTATCAATTAACATTACAAAAAAATCAAACCCCTAATTCACGGCAGACATAAGAGTGGGTGCATGGGCCCTTCCTTGTTTGTGCCATCGTCCGTGGCCTTCTTTCGGTGCGTGTGATGAACAACCAGTGGCCGAGAGCCACGGCCGGTGGAATCTCTGGCGATCGAGGTGGCAACTTATGGCATTAGCGAGTTGATCGCGTCTACAACATTTTTTCAGTTTAGCTGCTGCTGGTGTTTTGCTCTCTGCTGGTAGCATGCAGAAGCCGGGAGTTGAGGTGATTGGGCTGCTTCGCTCTTATATATATAGACTTTGACAGCGAGCACCGAGGTTGGTTGCTCTTTAATTACACACTAGATCAATTTCTCGCTTGTTTTAACGTCAGCCATGTGGTGGTGGTCCAACTCCAAAGCGAGAAATCTGTTGTTTGTGGCACAGCTACAAAAATAAATGCCCTGAAACAGAAAAAAGGAATAGGTTGTAGTATATGTCAGTGGATGGGCCCAATGCAATATAATCCGATCGTTCAAGCCGTATATCTTCTTGGCCCAGGACTATACGTGGGCTAGGCTGACTCAACTCATATAAGCCCAAGTCATCGCCACCACCACAGGGGGCTTTGCCAAATGACTCGAACACAATGGCTTCCGTGGGCACGACGGGCTCACCGTTGCAGAGTTGCAGTAGGTTAAACCGATCCAACACGAAAGTTAATGGTGGCCCAGCTACTCGCTTCTCCAACATCTGGCCCAGGCAGTCATCTTGACTTAACCCAACAACGCTGGTCTTGGAAGCACACGGGTGGCGTCCGTCATCTTCAGTAGGTATGGTGAGTCGTGACATGCCAGCATGTGCTTCTTTCACTTGTGTCGTGCAGTTCGGATGATACAAGGCCATCTGCATTGTAGGCAATTTTTGCGGGGCCGGCAAAGCGGGCTTGCAGGCAGGCCCGCGCCGCTTGCATCCTGAGCGGCAGCAGGGCCGTCTCGTTGGCCTGGTGGGCCAGGTGTCGGGCAGATTCATGCACATAATGCGAGCTGATGAAGCAGCTGAGCTTGGAAAAAGTCTACTTGTCATCCCTCAACTATTGCAAAAGTCTGATCTCCCTCCCTCAGGACCGTCCCTCGGCATGTGCGAGATGAGCGACCGCACAGGGCCTCCAACTTATGTAGGCCTCCAAACATGTATACGTATATATATACACACAATAGCTAAGCACAGCAACACCTTTGGCCCATTAGCACTCACAGCAGCCGTGTAGCCCAATAAAAAATGATTTTGTAGCGAGCCGCTGCGCGCTAGACGTCGTTTTGATTGCAGATCGCAAACCTGTTCGTCTCCAACGTCCACGTCTCCTGTTGCCGTATAGCCACCCTATCTGCCGCCGGCCACACCCTATCTGCTCCACCGGCCGCGTATCGCGAGCGATCGAGCATACGAGCGTCGTGCATGAAAACTGACGGCAACGACGAGTGAGGCACTTAGACCCAGGCGAGGCGCTCAAGCCCTAAAGGTATTATTAATCATTCTTTTCTACAATTCATTCACAATCACAGCGCTGTAGTGGGTCGATCTCTAATTTTTGTTTTTTATCTTTTTATCTAGACGCCTACTCGAATAGTGTTCAACGATTGAAGCCATGTCTTCTACAAATCGATCTAGAAAATTTATTGAATCGGGTTAGCAAAAGCGTAAAAAAATAAATAAACAAATAAATAAATAGAAGAATTGATTCAACCTTAGAAAGGAGCTATGCAACATAGATACCATTTTTGACATAGCTTATTGCTATGTATATATTGTATCGGACATCTTATTTTCGTTCAATGTTTTCGGGCTAGTAGGCCTCATTTTTTTAGTTTCGTACAGGGCCTCGGATTTTGTCGGGACGGCCCTGCCTCCCTCACTTATAAAACCGGACATCCAGCATCCCCCAACTATTTAAACTGTTTGGTTTACCTCCATGGGCTGTTTTGTGAGTGGTATGATTGATGTGGCAACATGGGTCCCACAAAATTGCAGAGAAAGACAGAGAAAGAGCATGGGAAGACAGAGGGTGTGTTCACTTACCCTCCACCAACCCAAAAAGTACTACAGTGCCCTGTCACATCAAATATCTTAACACATGCATGGAGCATTAAATGTAGATAAATAAAAAAACTAATTACATAGTTTGGCTGAAAAGTACGAGATGAATCTTTTGGCCTAATTAGTCTATAGTGGGACAATACTTACCAAATACAATCGAAAAGTGCCCGAACCCAAAGAGCACCGGCGGGGCTCTCTGCCACTGCATGCCGCTGCGTCAACCTGCAAAAGGTGCGGTTCATATCGCTCCTGATCATGACCCTCCGCTGCATGCATGCCGATATCACCTCAGCGTGCATCCACGCGAAGCTGTGCTCCATCGCCGCGGTCCAGGTCGCAGCGGAGGTGGAGCCGGAGGTGTCGGCAGCGACGGCGAGCTCCTCGGCAAGCAGCTCGTGCATCCTGTCCCGGTATGCCTCGGCCATGTGCGAGCAGCCGTGGCCGTCGAACAACCCGTAGATTGCCGTGGCTTGGATCTGCGCGGCGGTGGCAAGCTTGTCGCCGTCAGGCGCAGCGCGCGGGGAGAGCCGGTGGTGGGGGTGCGGGTCCGGCACTCCGGCGCTCGGCAGGATGCGGCGGCGCGCACAAGTGACCCTCACCGGACGGCGTGCCCAGCCCGTGGTGGCACAGCCCAGCTCGCGGCGTCCTGGCCACGCCCGCGGCGACGGCGGCGAGCCACCTCGCCCAGCCGGCGGTGGTGCTCCGGTCCTGCCTGCTGCGGCACGGCCCAACTTACGGCGACGGGGCTGCGGCAGCCTGGGAATGCCCACGCACGACGGCGCGGTCCAGCTCCTGGCGGCGGCAGCAAGCCACCTCGCCAAGTCGGCAGTGGTGAGCTGCTGGCCCAGCCGCTATCGCTGCACTAGTGCTCTTGCTGATTGCTCCACAAACCAACTCGCCGCCGCCCAGTTGATTCAGAGCCTTCCCGTTTCGATTTGCGCTTTGGATTAATTTGCTTTGACCGTTCAATCTGCATGTCGCCGTCCTCTTGGGCAGCACGGCGTCCTCCTCGCTGGTCGCTGCCACTGCATCGTCGTTGCGGCCGCCGGCGGCGTCGTGCGGCGTCCGCCAAGGGCGAAGAGACGGGGTTAGCGGCGCTCCATGACGGTGCGGGCGCCAGCTCCGGGACCTAGTATGCCGCCACTTCGTCTGGTCCTGATCTGTTGTGCATACGATATAGCGGTATATATACGTGTATACATATATACTACACACAAGCAGATCAACGTCATACGAAATACTTTCCTCCGGGTTGGTATTAGAAGTCGTTTTGGACACTTTGGGTCAAACATCGGAAATATAAATCATCAATAACTTTTAAGTTGTTGAGTTTGTAAATGTAAAAATTATATGAGTAGATTTGTCTTAAAAAAAATACTTTTAATAAAAGTATACATATATCACATCTCCATAAATATTTTTATAATAATAAGAGGTCAAAAGTTGTGTTTTGGAGGCCGCACCGACTTTGCATCCCGGTGGGTATATGTGTATATATACACTACACACAAGCAGATCAACGTCATACGAACCGCACCGTTTGCAGGTGGGTGACGCAGCGGCAGCGAGCCACCGCGCCCACGGCCCACGGGTGCTCTTTCTCTCTCTCTCTATACTCCTCTGTGGGACCCACGTTAGCACATCACTTAAACCACTCCTAAAACAGCCGGGGGAGGTAAACTAAACGGTTTGAATAATTTGGGGACACTGGAAACTAGGTTTTGCAATTGAGGGAGGGAAATTAGACTTTTGCAATAGTTGAGGGATGGAAAATAGACTTTTTCCGCTAAGTTTGTTTGTTCGTTGTTCAGTGACCCGCACAGGGGGCCCGGCAAGAAAGCAATTCACGGACAAGTCCGCTTGCATCTCTACGTTCGGATATAATATATTAGTATATACTAGCAAGGGTACGTATCGGTGTTTGTTATCGAAGATAAAAGCGATATAGGTATAGAGCCAGATGGTACTTTGATCGCCGTATACTGACCCAAGGGAGGAAACCTGCTTGCATCCCTGCTCCGACCCTAGTGACTGTGCCCTCCTCTAAAATTGCAGTGTCACGCTGAGAAGCCCTGAGTGTTCTATTCAATATCCAGTTAGAAGCACTAATAAGAGAATAATATGGAGACGGGAGCAGAGTTTTCCAGCTAGAGCAATGCCACCATGAGCTACCAGCCCTGAGTCTTCTATTCAAATTTCAAGCATGTGCATGTAGGGAGGGAGAGAGCATAATGCCGAGAGAAGAGAAGTTGGAGCATATCGCCCTTCCTCAGACACATTGTGCCATACTCTGTTCCTTTCATTTCTTGCTCATGTTGTGGACTCACCATAGCCGAACAAACTGTAATATATGTTGTTGTGGAAATGGACCAAATAAACTGTAATACTCCTATGCTAAAAAAGCATGAGATCCTTTTTCAATCAGAAAATTAAGAAATAAAGACGTTGGCTTTAGTGTTGGACATGACACAAACTAACTTAGTTGCACGTACATGGTACAAGGCAATTGTCTTCAAAAACAATATGGCAATTCTGAAAAACAAAGAACTAGCAAAGACAGCACCTCGGCATGAGAAATATCACAGAAAGTCTAAAGCGCACAAGTAAACAGAAACCTTGAGCAAGCCAAATGGACCCACAAAGACTCGGAGCATGGACGGATCTCCCTTGGCGTACAGGCTTACAGCAGAACATCAGGCGGCTGTGGAAATGCTTCTAGCTGACTCAACTAGCCATACAAGAACTTGTAGTAGGCGTTCGCTGAGGCCGCAGGGCAATGTGGTGGACCATACCATTATCTGGTGCATGTACACAACAAAGAATCTGCGTCAATTATTAGGAACAACTCTGAATTTGTATCGGAGGACAGGCACATTGATATCACACTAGGCAGACAGAGTGTATCTGTGCAAGAAACAGAGTTAAAGCTACAAACAGAGTTCACCAGTTGTGCTGGTAATAAATGAATAAAAATGTTAACTAGAAGAACAACAAATGGAAATGATTCTTAAGACATAAAACTGGAATAAAATAGTAACGTGGATAAGGTTATTTGTCATTGTAGGTTGGGGGTGGTGAACTCAGGGGCATTCATCATACTAATCATGGCAGCATGCAGAAGATTAGTAGACAGGATATTGGACCGGCTAAAGAAGCAGAAAAAGGAAAAGAATTACGTACATGCACAGCTGGATCCATTGGCCATCAATTCTGATATCAATATCAGGATGGCAGGGGGTGGGCACGTGCCTCGTTCTTCAGCGCCTCTTTTACTTTCATTGCCAACTCTTCACTGACTGTCTCGTCTCCATCAAGGCGAACCCGAACAGTCTGAAGGGACGGGATGTGACTTAAGGCCAAGTCGTCAACATTAAATTCACTACCATTGAAATCCTCTGGTCGGATATCAAACTTAAAACGGTGAAGCCGGGGCATAGCTCAGGTGGAAACATAGATGGTACTGTTGAAAACCCAGAAAATCTGCACCGTGTCACGCATGGGAAGGCATCCGCGCTAATCACGAACCTTTGAAATGCTTGTTTGGCGCCAGCAACTTTCACTTCCAGAACACGAAGAGCCTGCAGCATGCTGAGAACTTGGATGTCCCCGCTTTGAACTTGACCCACCTTTATGTAAAGGCTGGATAGGAGGAGAAATGAGGTGGGATCAATCCACGTCGGCAACCGATTGGTTCCATAAATACCAAGATAAGACACGTTCCACAAGGAGTCCACTGAGCCTTCAAGATCAACTACCACGTCATCTGAGATTCGTACTCCTATACTTTGGATTTTGTGTAGTTTACCAAGGGACCCCACCAGAACTCTGCACATGCTTTCATCCCATCTGCCTTCCTTGTCCTCCATGAGATTTACCAGTAGCAACTTCAGTTGCGTCAGATGGCCCAGCTCTTCTGCAATGCATGCAGAATCCACATTAATCTCTAGCAGCTCCAGAGACGATAGATTTCTCAACCCACACGTTGGCAGCCTTGTACTGTGCCCAACAACAAGGAACATTAATTGGCCCAGCCCGAAGATACTCGATGGCACTTCTTTTATGATAGTTCTATTGAACGTAAATGTCTGCAAAAACTGTAGCTTCCCGATCTCTCTTGGGACGTCGCCAGCATATCCAGTATTTGCTAGACTTAGATACCTCAGGTGAAGCAATTTACCGACAAAATCTAGGCTTGGATGGTTATGAAGATTGCAATATTGAAGATCCAATACACGCATAAGATTAAAGCATGAAAGGGGTGGCATAGTGTTAATTAAAGCATCATTGCTAATAGTAAGGGACCTCAGTTTTGACTTGTTGGTTGTAGGCCAAGTAGTATTATGGATAGAGAGCCTGCGAGCCTTGCTTTCTGAAGAAGATGTGATTTGCTTGTAGTCACCGGTTACTGTGGTAGCAAAACCTTCTTCTCTTGACAAGGAGCAAATGAGATCATGGACCATATCATGAACCCGGTAAAAAAAAGGATTCATCTCATCCTCATCCATGTTACCTGGCTGGACCAGGCTTCTGTTTACAAGCTCATTCAAGTAACTTAGTCCAATCTCATATAAGCTTTGCCTCCCGTCTCCTTGTTGAACAAAACCTTCAGCCACCCACCTCTGTATCAACCGGTACTTATTAATCTCATAATCTTCAGGAAATATACTTAGATATAGTAAGCATGTCTTCAGTTGTGGAGTCAGACCATAATAGCTAAGTAGCAGTATCTTCCTCATATTGTCCATACGAGGATTATTTCCTAGTCCGGAACCAATTGAGTCACACACATCGTGCCATTCATTTACATTTCTTGACTTGTTAGCCAGCAAGCTAGATGTGGTAACGATGGCTAAAGGAACACCTCCACATTTCTTCAAAAGATTTTCGGATACTTCGGATAGATAGCTGTTTAGGACAATCGCTTTCGAGCCAAATATCCTTCCATAGAATAATTTTTTTTGAGTTATGGTGGGTAAGAGGTTTCATCTTATAGCAACCACCAACATGCTCAAAGAACATCAATTATGCGGGTAGTTGTGATTATTCGGCTTTTAGTCCATTCTCTGGTAGAGCACATTTTATTACCTCCCATGCTTCTATATCCCATATATCATCTATAACAATAAGGTACCTGTATGCATGCAGCAATAGAGCGTCATGGAAAGCATAGTAGACATGACTTGCAATATAAGCATGTCAGTATTAATAAGAATTTGCTTGACAAACTTATATAGAAATATGTCAATTCTCACCGTTTTCTTGTGTTTTTCCCATTTCTCTCCTAAGCACAAAATATTATACAGTTAGCTAGCCCGTTAGGATGATGGTATGTACTCAGATGATCTAGCAGCAGCTTTTGCAATAACTTGGCTTTCTTTGGGAAAATTTCACTAATGTGTAAATCTATTCTTTGAAAGGCATCTACTTAGTTATCCAGTTGCTGTATGCATAGGCTATAATCTAGATGCCGGCTTCCAAGCGCTTAGTTATCGCAGCTTCACATCATTTGGCACATGTGGTTAGGTTAATGTTTTTTTGAGCACATGAGAAGCAATCTAATCATCAAAAATTTGCTAGTAGGGCATATTTAGATCCATTAGTGCTAATTGTTAGCACCATAAATTAGTGCTAGAGGTTCAGAACACTATAGCTACAATCCAACAAATAGCAAGCTCATATTGAATACTATAGCTACAATCCACCAAATAAGTGTGATTAACTATTTGATGGTGGATCTAAACTGGGCCAAAATAAATAGGTTAGGACTGTTAATACAAAGCTATTAGCTGGCTTTCATCTATCTAACTACTAACATTAGTGCATTGAAATAGGCCCTCAGAGTACATGTTTTTCTATTCTATTAGGTTATGTGAATTCATCGTGCTATGTAGAAGTCAGGGGATTTTTTAGACCATTTTATCAACTTGGTGTAATGCTCTTGAAAACAAATGAAGGTTGTGATGCTCATGTGTGTTACAGTTGAGTAATAATTTGAAATGAAATTTTGAATATGAGAAAGTTAAAAATTGATTGGCACTTTCACCATGGAAAGAAGATACCTATCATGCATGAACATACAATTTATGAGATAGTCTTAAGGGCTTGTTTGGATGCACATGTATCTACCTCAAACCACATGTGTTGGAGTGGATTGGAGAAAAACATAGTTCAAATACACTCCAATCCACTTCAACACACGTGGACTGACACAAATACATGGACATCCAAACAAGTCCCGAGGGGTTTCCATCCAATGAACTCATACTGAGATTACTTGAACTTGCACACAAGATGACACATACCTCTTATTTTTGAGGAATTCATGGACAAGATCAATGAGATGTTGTTGACCCAATGCGGTGTTGTGAATGTCCGTGTACTCTTTCTTGTCAATCTCATAAAGAATGTCCTTTAGAACTTTTATAATGTCAGGATTACGAGACACTGATACAAAAGCCATGCAATTGAATTGCGGTTCAAGCTTGTTATAAACTGCTTTAGCAAGTGTTGTCTTGCCTAGTCCTCCAAAGCCAACAATAGAGACTATCCTTTGTTTAGCCGACCACATGCCACCATCTTCCTTTGACAACATCGAGATCAGCTCTTCCCTTGGCTCATCAATGCCCACAAGGCTAGCCGCTTTAGTGTACAAAGCTGTTATGCGAGGGTCAACTGAGGTTTTGGTAGGAGTAATAGCATCAACCTTGTACCTGTGCAGCGAGATGACAAAATAAAAAAAGAACAAAAAAAGGCAAATACGAGAAAATTTCAATGAAATTCAAATGCAAAGTATGTGATGTTTCGGCCCTGACCTGTCACGTCGCTCAGCCACATCCTTGACACGCTCCTTGATGTCCTGGATCTCTTGGCCAATCTCGTGGCGAGTCTTGGCGTTGCTCACAATACTTGTCATCTTCTTGATGAACCTTTTGACATTCCTTTTGCTGGGAGGCTCAGAGCCCTGGACACGCACAAGGAAGGTGTCAACTATGTCCTCCATGTCGTAGGAGAGCTCCCGAACATCCCGAGCCCAGATCTTGACTCCATCTTTGAGCTGCTCCCGTGGCACCTCTCCAACATCGCTGAGGGCAGCGCGCATACTCTCCAGCTCTCTTGTGATGAACTCAATATCCTTCTTCACACCCTTCTGAAGGTTGTACTCATCCTGGACCAGCTGGCCCAGCTTCGGAAGCAGGGTGCCCAGCGCCCCTGTCGCAGACTCCATGGCTCCCAAGGTCACTGGTGACTAGTGATATAAGGACATGTGAACATGGATCTAAAGATGAGAAAAAAAGAGTTGAATGATGGCAGGTGAAACTGTAGAAGCAGAGCAACGGTCATCAACTGAAGAATATAAGAAAATGGTGGAACGGTGTCCAGATCAGATTGCAGATCGAAGCAGTGTTCATGCTTTGAAGAGGAAGAAGAGAATCAGCAGCAGCTCAAAATGCAACGAATCAAAATGGAACAAGAACAAGACCGATGGAAACAAATCCAATCGAACTGACGCGGACACACTGTTCTATATTCAAACAATACGAAAGAAGACAAGCCGAATTAAAAGATTCCTGACTCACTAAGGTTTCCTGGAGCCCGTAGGCTGTAGGCGAGATGGGGCAAGTACAGTTGTGGGAAGTTGGGTGTTGAGGAATGGTGCCATTACATGTGTGTGTGTGTGTGTGTGGAGTGGGGATCATTCAACAAATGTCTCTGTGCTAATGGGTCCCGCTAGTGCTGAAAGCATAATGTCGTTAAAGTGCAGTGAAACAGTGGTAGTGCCGTGCATCTTCAGGTGCTCCTTTTGCTTGTAGTGGCGTGCATCTGTACTCTCCTATCATGGCAGAAGTGGTGGATCTCCATGCACTCTGGGACATCGTAGAACTTGTAGGAGCTACCATTTTCAGGTACATGTACACAATGAAGAATTTGCATCGCTAGAGATAACTCAGAATTGCTGCTAGGGATAATCATCGGTGTTTTCAGGAAACAGAGACTAGTCTCTCTAAATAAATGTGCAAATAAACAGAGTGTGCTGCTAGAGGAGAACAAAATTTGTTATACTCTGAATAAAATTGCACAGTACGGCTGTCCATGTACTAGTTACTACGGTGTAGTAAATAACCAGGATAACCAGATTCACACAAATCCAAAAGAATAGTTTATCCATGATAAGCTACGTTAGTATCATAATTCATATATAAATATGTAATATGATACAGGGGTTTACTCTACCGGTATTTTAAAAATCTCGGTGGTCACGATAAACAGGAATATCGAATATATCGGAAATTTACAGTGATACAAAATTTATTTCAGACAAAATTTATAAAAATGGCTCATTTTGTTCAGGAACAACACATACATAATTTCTAAACCATTTTAGATTGAAAACCAAAGAAAAACTATACAGTAAAGTACCAATTCAATGATATATGAGTACGGACAGTCTCTTTCATCACATGCAGTCTCAAATATTATACAAAGATGCAGTCCTAAAAAAAATTAAACAAAAATAGAGTCTAAAATGTTATCCAAAGATGATGAAAGCCCAAATATTAAAGTCCATCCATACATAAAGTAAGTCCACAAGTTCCAAATATTATATAGAGTTCATCCATAGCACTAGACGTACATTAGATAGAATCGGTTCACAGGCGATGATTAATAAAGGCAAAAAGAATATGTTCCCAGGCGATGATTAATAAAGGCAAAAGAATATGTTCCCCAATAGACATGAGGCATGCCAATTTCTCTCTGTCACAATGAGGAGTATGATTCTGTCTTTGCAAGTTGTGGTACTACTTTAATTTCCTGTTAGGTAAGCAATTGGCAGTCACCATAATCCTTTTCCTTGATGGAAGAGAAAGGTCGAAACTTATCTTCAGTGGACTCAGCTTGTTCAGAGGAACTGTTGGGTGTGCTTTGTTTGTCTGGGGTGAACAATGCTTTTGACAGTTGACACCAACCAATTGCCCCCTGCCCCCCCCCCCCACCCCCCCCCAAAAAAACAGTTGACACCAACCAAACCACATGCGAACACAAGGTTGAAAAGTACCCTTGTGGTTCGTTTTGTGATGAGTGATTGTTAGTGTCATACGTCGAATCGGGCCGTATCCCCCGACGGAGAAAATGGGCCGGCAAAGGCCCAAGAAGGAAGCGGCGTCGCCTCCACGGCGACACCGGGTGGGTCGCGCGCCCGGGCCCTAGGGCATGCGCTCGGGCCACGCTCAAGGAGAGGAGGAGGAGGAGCCCACTAGTACGGGATTTATTTTAGGTGACACGCCCCCAATCGTTCCGTGGCGGGCACACCTTTTGCCCGCCACGGTTATTGCCGGCCGACCACCCTCGGGGCGCCCGACATGGTTTATTATTAAGCGTGGCGGGCACCATAAAATGCCCGCCACGGAAAATAAACATTAACCGTGGTGGGCACATTAGGATGCCCGCCACGGTAAATCGATTTTCCATTGCGGGCGTTCTATAAGGCCCGCCACTAAAAATGCAGGCCCAATTCTAGGCCCAGCCAGCCCAATAACCCTTTCACGCTATATATACGCGGGATGAAACCCTAGCTACTATCTCCACTCCCTCTCTATCTCGGCCGAGCCGTCCCACCTCCATCGCCCCTACGACATCGCTCGTGGCTACTCCTTCCCAAAAAACTAAGCGCCGCCACCACCTTCCCTCTCTCTGTGACCGCTCCTCTCCTTCCCTCTCCGTGACTGGTCTTCCCCTTCCCTCGGCAACGGACCTCCTCTCTTTGCTCGGCATGGCAGCGAACGGGTCATGGCCTCTGCACGGCCAGATCCCGTCCTGGCGGTGGCGCGAGGATGGAGGTATGCCCCTTGTCTTCCCTCTCTCTCGATCCGGTGCGGTGTTTCATCCCTAACCCTAGCTCCTTTGCGAATCCGGCGTCGACTCCCCATTCCTCGCGGCCTGAGTCGGCGTTCCGTGCGAGTGGCCGCCCACGTGGCATGGGAGAAGGGCGGCGCGACGTCTTGCGGCGGGAGCACGACGGCGCAAAGCGGCGCGGTAGCCGACTGACGAGCTGCAGCGGTGGCATCCCTCCCGGCCGACGGATGCGAAGCTTCGCCACGGATCCACTAGAGCGGCAGCGGGCGGCAGATCCGAGCAGCAGCGGTGGATCCACAGCGTGGCCGGCACTCCGGCGGATCCGGGCGGCAGGTTGTCCGGTGGCGGATGCCGGCAGGCGTGGTGAGCGGATCGGCGGCGGCGCGCGCGAGGCCTGCACCTAGGCCCAGCGCGGCCCGGATCCGATCTGGGCGGGCTTTTTTTTTTTGTTTTTCTTAATTTATTAACCGTGGTGGGCGTTTTTATCTGCCCGCCCGCCACGGTAATTCTCCGATTAACCGTGACCACTCATACGTGACGGGCTCGTTTGCCCGCCACGCAAAAAGATTTCTGTACTAGTGGCCTAGGCTGCTGTCAGACCTCCATTTCTGAGGATCCTTAATCACATGTATTTGCGCCAGGATCACGCACTACGCCTAACTAACCACAGAATTGATATCAAAAACTATACTTTTATTGCTAAGGGGAAAACATGGTACATGGTCCGGGTTTACATAACTCGGCCATATGCCTAGCATCATAAACCTATCAGAGATCCTACGCAACAAACCTATATCAGGGCTCCATTCCTATAGGCAAGCTTGGAGTGTGGACAAACCCTAAACTTCTTCCTATGGCACGTTCCTATAACTCAATCGTAGCTCCTTCATGTAGTCGATCAGCTCCGTCTTCAAGTGTCCTCCTTGTGGTTCCATCCTTGCGTCGTCTTCGATAGCTCCATCCTCGGATATACTTCTTCAGCTGTATTTCTATAAAAATAGAATAGAGGAGGGGTGAGTACTTTCGTACTCAGCAAGTCCCAACCGTAGAGTGGAAGGTTATTATTATGGGTTGGGCCCTAGTAGAGTTTAACTAGTCTCACTAGTTCCTGGGTTAATCATATCATATTATATATAAGTCAAATTAACAGGTTATGTACCAGATTATCTTAGATGTGTGGTATCTAATCGTAGGTATACTCATCCTAGCATCTGCCGATTCCAAGGACGTGGCTATTCGAATAGATTCAATAAAACTCTACAGAGGTGTACAAATTTCCCCACATGGTAGGCAATGACCCTACACGAGCTCATTGGTTCGGACAGGCCTACCGAGATCCCGTACCCACTTGGGTGCGCCACCCTAGATATCCATATAATCTCTACCGCGGCTTCTCACGGGTTGGAAAACACCCGCTACGGAGGATGTAACCCCATGCGTAGCTTCAATGCTCACTACGGAGGCTGTCATCCCCTCGTATGTAGCGCCTGCCCTGCGGAGCACGAACATCCCTATACGTAGCTTCAATGCACACTACAGAAGATGTCGTCCCTGTACGCAGGGAAAAATCAACTACGGAGGCCATCACCCCTGTACGTAGCGAACGGTGCTACGGAGGATGCCGTCCCTGTATGTAGTAAAAATATCTATATAATCTGTGCACAACATGGCCATCACCATAAACCCCAAAACTTAACATGGAAGATCACATAGCAACCACGCCAACCAGACCATAGGCCGTTCTCCCCGTGTCGTCTCTTGATAGACCGCTTGCCTACACCGGCCTCCTAGGTACGAAATTATACTTCAATCTAACGGGGTGTGAGATCAAGTCTCCCCATCCAGACATGTGGCTGTACGATACATCTCACTAGGAGCGAATGACCTACGAACCGGTCCTTACGAGGCAAGTATCTCTCCGCAAGGACCCCTCACGGCGCTTCCCGATTGTGGTAGCCCACCTTCCCGTAGGCTACCACCACCCACCTCTTTTGTTGATTAAGGTAAGGTTATCATTTTATGCGGGTTCGTAGTTATTCAGATTATCATTATATGAGCGTAGACAATGCGGATGACTCACAGCATCCAAATTTAGCTCCGTAGCTAACATTATCAAGCTCATATACTCTTACTCAAGTAATCTATCCAATATTCATTAAGGTTAATTATATGTGATGGAAGGCGGGAGTTAGGACTTGCCTCTATCCGTCGACGAGTATATCCAAGGTTCTTGATCCGGGGTGCTCACGGCTCCTCGTGTGTCTTGGCGTAGCGATGCTTCCGGATCCGTCGGGTGGTCATGCGGTCTCCAGTGTTGACAAACATTAGTAACAAACAAACATGTAACACAAGTATAACAATCAAAGCAAACAATGTTCCTACGAGTGCTAGTCCTAGCGGGTGATGGATGAATTACTATATATTCCTATCATTATTATTATGTTAATTTGAATTATGAATAGGATAAAGAGAATCCATCCATCAAGGTGGTCCCTACGGGCGGGGTTGGTGTGGTGCGGTTGCCTGATGGAGAACCGGACCACATTATTAGGATTCACTATCATGTGAACCTGAAGGACATGGCTTGGTCAGGCTTCCAACCGGTCCGCACGGGGTTAGCGACACATACGCACATGCATATGTATGTGCCTAGGGTTAGTGAGGTGCAACCTAATCTAGGGTTAGCCATACATAGGAGTATACGGGTATCGGGCATATCTATGCATGTAGAGATATTCTACGGTGGTTGGAAACGGATATATATATGCTCAAGTATGTGTCATGGTATACACACACATATATATAGACACACACACACTACAAGAGATGTGAGGGTTTTTGACAATTAGTCTTCGTCATAATATATGAAATTTATGTCACATATTAGCATTTGTGACACCCTCATGACAAAAAAGCTGATGTCAAAAACCACGCGCCTTAAACCATGGTTTGTGTCATTTCTATGTCCATGTCAAAAATCTATGACACTGGTTTTGACATCATAAAGGTTTACGACATTTGTATGTAGAGTATGCGCCGCTAAGGAGATGGGAAGAGCTAGGTCTTAAGGACTATCTTCATCCGGTCAACATATAGCTCGCAATGTTTGTATAGATGTTGTAATTAACTAGTACATGTTGGATATGAACAAATGGATCGATCGATCGGTGGAACTTGTATATATGAATCGATGTATATATATGTATATATGATATATATTAGAGTATCTGTCTTTCTTATATATATGTATATGGATTGATAGATGTATATATATATGTATATATATATATGGTATTTTATTTTTAAAAAAAAATTCAAGCGTGGCGGGCAACATAACCCGCCGCCACGCATAATAAACTTAACCGTGGCGGCGGCGTAACGCGCCCGCCACGGATAACATTCTTTTTGCGTGGCGGGCGCGTTATGTTACCCGCCACGGCTTGATTCTTATGCGTGGCGGCACGACGCCCGCGTTTTCACGTAAAAGGTCACGATTAACCGTGACCTTTTAGTTGAGTGACGGCAGCTATGCCCGCCACGCAAAAGGTAAAACGCCCGCCACAAAAAGATTTTGGGTACTAGTGTACGTAACCCATTTAACACATTTAGATCCAAATCAAATGTTATATCAATAAGTCAGAATCCATCCAAATCCATATACAATTGAATTTCATTAAAGTCCAGATCCAACATATATATGCTTAAGTCAAAGTGTGCAAATCCATAATTAGTATAGATGACAGCACCATGATCTCACACATATATAAGAACAGATGCAAAGTTCAATCTAAATTTTCTCTTGTCAAGTTTTAGGCACAACTAGATCACACATGAAGCAGCTTCTAGTCATCTCCAAGGAGGGTAGCATTACTCTTGGTTTATCTGCAAGGAAACAAACATCAATACACATCAATGACAAATCAGCCAAATTATATAGATCAAGTCATGAGCATGGTCACTTTTAAGTTAATTTATTATAGTGCAGCATGTCAACGGAAGGAATTTTAGGTTACTTTATTACAAAAGGCATCATATATCTGATTGCACCGCTTTTCAAATTGTACTATGCTGATTTGCCAACCTCTTTTCTTTGGCTTTGAAAACCCCTTGGCGCTCTCAACATTCAGCAACTCTTTTCCTAGACACATTTTGTTTCTTTTTTTTTTTTTTTTTTTTGCGACTATTTTGTTTCTGTACAAAGATTGTTCTTAAGAGTATGGAACTGAATGCAGCATAGTGATACTGGCCCACAAGAAATATTGTAACTAACATGAGATCGACAAAGTAGATGGATCGTTTCAAAAAAAAAACCTATCTGATCAATATATATATATATATACACACACACACATACATACATACATACATACAACAGATTGTTGTAGGTGATGCAAAACGTGTATAAATGGATGGCAGCATGTTAGTTAGAAAGAGGTATATGGCTCATTGAAAACTGCTATGCTACACCTACAATTTCAAGCCATCATAATAATGTACTCTTTTTTAAAGTAGTAGGACAGTGCTGCGGTGCTACACCTACAATTTCAAGCATACGATGAAGCTTAAAATAAACTCCATAAGCCACTGAAATTTTCTCAACCTGACAAACTTACTGCAACAACCTCTGAATAAGCAATCTTAACAGTGTTTGCTCCAATTTATTATTGAAAATTAGCATAACCAAAAAGAACTCTGAAGGCCAAATATTTAGAGCAGCACATGATGGAGTATATCTGTTTCCTCTAGGTATTCTTGCCCCGAGCTCCTGTTATATATCTAACCTTTCAAATTTTATTTCTCTTATTATCTTTTTCTCCAAGCAAATTGAGCAGCTGGCAGCCAACACAGCTACCCGAGCATTAGACATGTTATCAGTGCACCGCTTTTCAAATTGTACTATGCTGATTTGCCAACCTCTTTTCTTTGGCTTTGAAAACCCCTTGGCGCTCTCAACATTCAGCAACTCTTTTCCTAGACACATTTTGTTGTTTTTTTTTTTTTTTTTTGCGACTATTTTGTTTCTGTACAAAGATTGTTCTTAAGAGTATGGAACTGAATGCAGCATAGTGATACTGGCCCACAAGAAATATTGTAACTAACATGAGATCGACAAAGTAGATGGATCGTTTCAAAAAAAACCTATCTGATCAATATATATATATATATATATATATATATATAGGTATACTATATATTACCCTGGGTAGTGAATAATAATCACTACCCGAGTTCAAATCAGGGAGCCCAACTTACCGACCGACCCAACCACGGCGCACCGGTTCCCGGATCCACCTCACACCGAGCCAACCACGACCGCTCCCGCGCCGGTCCTCTTTATCGTGTTTTATTTTTTTCGTTCTAATAATTTTGAGATCGTGGGGAGGACCGGAGGAGACGCCCGGTTTCGCTCAGCTCGCCACCCCGCCGCCCGCCTGCCGCACGAGCTTCGCCGCCACCTCCGCCCGATTTCGCCCTGCTCGCCTCCCCCCCGCCGCCGCCCGAGCACAGCTTCGCCGCCACCTCCGCCACGAGCCCAGCGCGCCCCTCTCCCCTTCCGCCTCTTCATCCTGCGGGGCGGTCTACCCCTCCGCGGCCTCCGACGCCTCCGCAGCCTCGGCTGCTGCCTCTGCAGCCCCGGCGGCGACCTCTTCGGTGGCGCTTATGGCGGCTCTTCTCTGCTGACAAAGCGCAGTTGCCGTCGCCCCCCGCCGTAGGAGCCTAGCTCACACCGCCCCTTCGAAGACCGCAGATCGCCGCCGCCCGCCAGCAGACCACAAATCGCCACCGCCCTCGGCGCAAGACCTCAGTTCGCCACCGCCCCTGCTCCCTGGTCGGGACCGGCCAGCTCGCCGCACCTGCCCCGCGGTTGCTACGTATCAAATTTCCTCATCGCCCCACCGGTTGACCCCACACCCCGTTCTTTTTCTCACCTCATCAGGTTGCCGCCGTCCAGGTGATGTGCTGCAAGCTGGTTGTGGGGGCAAGAGGGACTCTGCTGGCCTTGGCGAGGTCAGCCCCCTCCTCTCAGGTATCATATCCTTATGATTTGTTTTAATTTTTTCTTAAATCGTGGCTACATCTATGGAGGGAGAGTTCTGGTTTTCTCACATATTATAACCTGACATGACATGTAAATTGCATGGCGTCCGCAGGATCCATGGTGGAGGCAATAGACTTGTGATTCACTATAACGATGTATCATGATGTCCATGCTGCGGGACAGATCAGCCCCCACAGCTGTAAATGTAATCCTGTATTTCCTCGTTTGATACATGGATAGAGCAGCTTTGTTATGATTTTTTTTTTGAGGTAAACCATCTCACACGCATACAGCTAGCCATTGTTAGGACCCATGCATCAGGGCAGGACGACATGGGAGAATTGACAAGGAATATATCAGTATTTTTTCAACTCAGGAGAGCTAAAATGTTTGTTGCCAAAACCTAATCAAAAAAGTTCAGTCACACTGCAAAGTTTGATCAAGTGAAACTGTTCCATTTTAAGCTAGCACTCTTTTTTGCCTATTTACTAATTACTAGCATAATCAGGAGAATGCAGTAGTGACATGTGCAATCCAGGTATAATAGAAAGAACCCATCCTACTATGTCGATTTTGAGATGGATTAGTTCATTCCCAAGCCTAGTTTTTTTAGATTGTAGACCATGGAACTACTGCCGTGTTTCTGCTTGACGAGGTGCGGCAATGTTATTTAAATGAATTAATTTTGATTTCAGCTATCTTAAAATCATTCAAGCTCAACAATGGGACCACTTGTCAGGCAAATCAGTGATGTTTTGTTTTTGTTGGGGAAATGTTGTTGGGGACTAACTGTAGTGCATCGCTGATCGCCATGCACCGATCATCCTGACTAATCGCAACTAATTATGATTAGTCACATGACTTCACAACATTGATTCAAGGTGAGATTCATGCCCTGAGTTTAAGGATTACCAGGCTCCCTATCTCCATTTTCGATCAACCCAGATGAACTATTTGTATTTGGTTTTATATTCTCTAAATTTTCATGAGCTCTAGCTTATGTGTCAATTTGATTTCTGCATCACATCACTTATTTGAGCTTTCTCTGGTACAGTTTTCTAGAACTGATCTGTGTTTTTTCACTGAAATATTTGTAAAAAAGAACTATGATATGAGACTGATGCCAGTATTAGCAGGCTAGCAGCTGATCCCCATGAAGTCAGGTTGTATTGGTGGCTTCTCCCACCACCACAGATGCATCCAGTCCTCCAAGTTGTCTTCATTTTTGTTTTCTTCGCTTGGCTTGTTTGGACATGCTGTTAGTTCATATTTTTATTTAGTTAGAGATTGAAGGGTCAAATCGACTTCCTTTTTTGTTTAGTCACATCTATGAATTCAACCTTCCTGTAATTTATGGCCACTGTATGGACAGCGCCCATAACTATTTCTGTTGTTTGTGTGCATTATTTCAGGCACATAGATCTTGAGAAACTTTTCCTACTACTAGTCTGTTTTTATAATCAGGACTACGTAGCAGTGGCCATGGACTATCTGTTGTCTCTGCTATTGATCATTTTAGTTAGCCCTGCTCCAGTAGGAGGTGTCTGTTTCATCTGCTCTCCATCAACAATAGTGGAGTGCCACTAGCACGAAAAAAGGTATGCTGGAGAATGCTCTACACTTTTTAAGACTTATCATTGTCTCCACCAGTCATAAATTTGGCATTGGTCTTGTGATGTATGAACTTGTTGATTTTACCGATTTAAGGTTCCTGACTGCTAACCATTGTGGTATGCTTTTGACAATTGCATGTCTGAGCACCTGAATATTGTGATTGTTTGAATTAATTGAAATTCTTGGTTGTGCTGACTGTAGTCATGTTCAGGGACATATCGTTCGGTCCATATGAAACACTCTGCATGGTAATAATTAAAGGGTCTATGTACAATTATATTAGTAAACAGGCGGTTTTGATTCTTACCAAGCTAACAATCAAACACCATCTTCAAATTGAATTTGTTAGAAATCTGTTATTTAGTTCTTATTACTTGAGTAAGGACTACAAACAGGCAGGCACTTCATGTTATGTTTGTGCTTTAGGCTTCAAAATTATGCATGTTTCATTGATACTACTGGCAGAATGGGTTAAGATAATGCATTTTCCTATGAAATACTTTTCATCAAGTCCATTTCATGATTGTAGGATTTTTGTGTTGACATTTAGAAGAGTCATCCTTTAGACCTTTACCATGTTCTGTTTATGTGGTCATATGTTTCCTATTTGTAAGTGTTTAGAGTTTCAAGTTTATCAAGTCTAAATGTTATGTGGAAGGTTCAACCCCTGTAGAAGACCTGAATGTTAATTCTGTAATTTTATTCCTTCTATCTGATGTGAAAATGGAATAATTGCCTTGTCAGGATTCTAAAATTTATGATCAGCACTATAAGAATAAAAAAATGTTATAAATAAATCTGAATTTGCCTTTGTCATGCAAATATAACATTTAGCCTTCAATAATTCAGCATTACTATTCCTTTCCAATCTCTCAAATTTTGATTTATCTTTTCTTTCTTGCTTCAGGGTTTGGACTACAGCTCCGTTCCTTTTCTATATGTAATGCCGAATATCTAGAAGCCATGTCTGTGTATGGCTGTGTTGTTAGGGCCTTTGGCGGTGGTCTGGTTGTTGTTTAGCACAATAAGTTTCTGAAACATTGATGACTTGAGACTTCATCCCCGCGCTAGCAACCGATCTACCCTAGTAGACCTAGGGAGCAGCTGATCCCCATCATCCAGTTCTCCAATTTGTCTTCCGTTTTGTTTTCTTTTGCTCGGCTTGTTTGGACATGCTGTTGTCTCAAATTTTAGTTTATTTAGAGATTATAGTATCAAGTCAATTGCTTTTGGTGCAGATCCCAGTCGCCGGCATTAAAGCTTCCTCCTCCAGCTACTACTTCCATGATTTGCTCACATAGGTAGTTTCTTCAACTATTCCTGATTTGTTTTTATGACTAATTATGGTTGATAATTTACAGGATTATAAATTTTGTATTTGTTTCCATAGGAATGATTACTTGCTAATAATATTTTTTATGCAAGATCTCTTATCAGATATGAATGCCATGAGCTGCTGCATTACCTAACTTTCCATCAAGATAACCAGGCTCACAAGATACTGATAAATAAATATCTAGAATTCTGCCCTGGTGGAGTCTCATTTTACAAAGTTGTGATCAGCAAAGGTCACTTTCGAAATATGTGATCAGCATTTTACGTGGTTCATCACCAACACTGTTATGTCCTCAAATATTCTGGATGAGATATTTATGGTTTGAATAATGTCTAAATAATTTGTCTTGAGGATTGACGATGCAACATATGTGTTTTTATAATCCAGTTAAATTACTATTTATGGTTTGGGTTATGAATTATCATGAGAAACCTGGGTTGTGAAGAAAAAAAAATGTGTAGATCAATTAGTTATATCCTGAAAGGCAAATGATCAAATAATGTATTTGTGTCCTAAAAGTTATACGAATTCAAATAGCAATTCGATGGATCGGTTGTTCATCAAAGGGAGAGTAGACGCTAATCCTTGCTAAAAGAGAAAGATTCTTTGTTACAAAACACGAAGACTTGAAAAAAAAATACTAAACTATACGGTAAGTAGGACGGTCAATCTTGTCTTTTAATATTTACAAATCCTGCTGATTTTTGTAAAAAAAAAAAAAAAAGTTGCAAAACTTGCGTTAAAAAACAAGTTGCGTGAAAAAAAGACAAAAACATAGACGGTGTGAAGAAAAATGGAAAGAAAAAAAATTAGATACGCTTTGCAAAACTTTCTCCCGTGAAAAAAAAAAAAAAAAAGGGTCAAAGGAGGTCCACGGACGGAAGGGAGGGATTGTATCCGTGGTGCCGCGTATAGTGAGCACGGGCTGTACCGTCGGGTGGGCTGGACGCTGGGCGGTCAGGCGCGAGGGGCTCGGGTAGTGATTATTAATCGCTACCCGTGGGGGACTACTTAAGCGCAGCCCTATATATATATATATACACACACACACACACACACACACACACACATACATACATACAACAGATTGCTGTAGGTGATGCAAAACGTGTATAAATGGATGGCAGCATGTTAGTTAGAAAGAGGTATATGGCTCATTGAAAACTGCTATGCTACACCTACAATTTCAAGCCATCATAATAATGTACTCTTTTTAAAGTAGTAGGACAGTGCTGCGGTGCTACACCTACAATTTCAAGCATACGATGAAGCTTAAAAATAAACTCCATAAGCAACTGAAATTTTCTCAACCTGACAAACTTACTGCAGCAACCTCTGAATAAGCAATCTTAACAGTGTTTGCTCCAATTTATTATTGAAAATTAGCATAACCAAAAAGAACTCTGAAGGCCAAATATTTAGAGCAGCATATGATGGAGTATATCTGTTTCCTCTAGGGTATTCTTGCCCAGAGCTCCTGTTATATATCTAACCTTTCAAATTTTATTTCTCTTATTATCTTTTTTCTCCAAGCAAATTGAGCAGCTAGCAGCCAACACAGCTACCCGAGCATTAGACATGTTATCAGTTATCACAGGGCAGTGCAACAAATAGATCATGGATCACCATGACATAGTAATGTCGATCAGTTGATGTTTGGTCAAAAAATCTGTACTACTCACTACTCCAAATAGGATAGTACATATTTGTCAAATACTCAAATGCCACGCATGCAACAAAGAGGGCAAGTTGGCTTGTTCATTACGAGGATGGATCACTAACATGAATGTGCATACCACAAAAGTTGTAAATGTTGTAAAATGAAAGCAAAATGTAGGGGCTAAGAAATGAAAGCAAAAATTAGTAATATAGGTCGGCAAGAGAGTCAAAATGACTACATGCATACACACAGAAGAAGAAAAAAAAGCATCAGAGCATACCCTCAGCTTGACACCAATATTCTTGCAATGACTAGAAAAAAAAAGAAATGCATCCGGCTGCCTGCAACAAACATCAAATAGAATTGTACAATGAGTTGCAGATCACATTACCATTTTTACAAAAAAATTCACTGGAATGATAAAAAGCATCAGGCCATGGATTGGAATGATAAAAAGTGAGTCAAAGTCACTGGAAAAAAGCATTAATGAGTCAAAGTGCCTAAATTCCATTTGAATGTTCTTAATTATTTCAGGTTGAGACTGGAAATAATGTTGACCGATGGAGTATTGGAGTCTTCAGCCAAATCCAAGCTCACTCAACAGTAACTTTACCCCAAAAATAGGTTGCACAACAATTATAACCACACATAGCGTTAGGCTTTTACTCCATTATAAAATGCAGTAAAATGCAATAATTATGGAAGGAAAACTGCTGTCCTCTTGTAAAATAGAGTTGAGGGAATTTGCCGACCGTGCAAAGTTTCAGGCTCTGACTGCAAGAGTTTCAGGCTTGACAGAGCTGTCAAATGTTTGCTCATGAGCTATCATAGCGTAACACTACAGATTATACTAGTAATACAATATGCAGAAGCAACTTTACCTAAGTAAAATGCGTCCATCAATGCTATGGACTGCAAAGGAAACAGACTTTAGTGTACCTTTTGACATCAAAATGACAATTTCCAACACTCAGCAAAATGTTTGGTTCAATCTTTTTTTCAAAGCAAGCAATAGTTTCAAAATGTCTGACTTCCAAAAGACAAACATTCAGTCCAGAACTCCAGCAAATCCAATATGCTGCAGCAAGCCCTTACCTAATTCTGCAAGGCCCTACTATTCCCCATCCCCCATTCCTAAAAATTAGCAGACTGACAACGTGATGTATCATATAGACAAATTCACAGATAGCAACCTCAGCATGCACCATAAATAAAAGGAATTATGGTGATTTTACTACTGAACCAAGTCATGCTAGACCAACCGAACCAAGTCATGCAGGACATACTTTCGTAGTATAGAAAGTAATCAATCCTAGGCTGTGCATATAGGCATACAGCATATCTGGGAATGGGGCATACCTATCATTCCATAACAAAGACATGTATACCAACCAAATTAATAAAAGTACACTGGTGGCAGTTACAAGATAGCAGTGTGTAATAAAAGCAGCATAGCAATCAAATTAATCCCTGCTCCCTCTGCCCTTCCAGAACCATTGCTATCCCTTTTCACCAAGAACCACTTATTTATCCCTGCATTAATCATGTGTTCTATGAATGAAACAAAAAAGAAACCCAAAAGAAATAGAGCTCTACCAGGCAGATCTAGCAAATGCCTTCACAGCTTGGATTGAGGTTGTCTCCACTGTGAATCTCGTCCTCCCCAGCAAGATGGATCTTAAGGGGAGAGGGAGGGGCCGGGCTCGACGGAGGAGACGCTGGACGCCGGCTGGTTACTGAGCTGTGGGGACATCAGGAGGGGAGGTGGGCGGCGCCCCCACATCTATCGGCCGCAGAAGCCGTCGGGCGGAGCACGGAGAAGCCGCCAGCGTGGGGCTCCGGCTCCATCTGTAGACGGCGGCAGCTGAGTGCGTGGGGGCGGCGGCAGCTGAGTGCGTGGGGGCGGCGGCGCTTTTTTTTACGAGCAGGGAAGAGCCGTTTGTGGGAGAACAGAGCCGTGGAGGCAGGGAACAATGCGGAGAAGGGGAGGTCTCGTGAGGATAAGGTAAGGTTTTTTTTTTATTTATTTCCTTTCCGAAACTCAGCCGGCCAAAACTCGCGCCAATGAAAATTTTTCGGCTCCAAGACGGGCGGTCAGCTAACTTTGGTCGCGCCAGAAGACGAGCCAATTAACCTGTGTGCAAATCCGACAGAAAAAATATAAAACACACAAGAATATAAATTTAATTACCCTGTTGTGAGCCAAATTTTCCTGTGTGTTTCATACAAACCGATAGTATTTATATTTTTTTCTGTGCGCTGAGAGAAGTTTAATTAGATTTTTGTTCTGTGAGTATTTTTTTATGCCCGTCAAAAAAATTACTTGGCACGCAAGGATAATGGAGTTTCTAGTAGTGATATGATTATTATGGACATGATTAACGACATTTATCACAGCTACAGTGTTCCTAGACCCTTCTTGTTACGTGGACTCGCATGCCACCTTCGATAACAATGTTAACAAACCCAATAAAACAATTTGTGACACATCGTTCTTACTAATTATTCTTTATAGCATCGCAAATATTGTCATAATATATAATTAGACTGGCTTTAAGACATTTTTTATGACATATATTTACTTATGTCACTAAGTTTTGATGCCTCTAAAAATCGTCATAAACTAGTTGATTTAGTGACTTTTTGACCTAATGTCATGTTAAAAATGTCATAAACCAACACATTTCTTGTATATATATATATATATAACTATTAGTTCATAGTGGCTACAAAATATGTGATTACGTAGCGGACCCAACCATCGACCGGCAAGCACCCACCCCCACCGTGCGCTTGGCCTGCAGCTTAAATGGAGTCATTTATTATATTATATTAATTGGATTGGAATGGAATTGGATCGCACACCCTTTAATCATGTCGCTTACCAAATGGCTCCGTTGACCGGCCCGTCGGCGGTGCCTGCCTCTGCGGACATTGTACTAGCCGCATGGCTCGTTGCTCCTCACCGGTCGCCGCACAGGTGACGTCCCTCTTCCATCGGATGTTGCGTATGGCATCCCCGTACAAATCAGCGGAGGCAGGGTGCCGAGGTAAGTAGCTGCAATCATCTCTCGTAGTGTCGTAGAGGCCACTCTCGTCAGCAATGCGTGCTGGTTGGTGGGTGTGATTTTCTATTGCCTCGACTTGGACAAGAAGATGCAGGTTAGTGATCCATTATAATTTGTTGTTTTTGCTTGCTACGTTCCATCAATGTCAGATCTCAGAGCTTCTACTGCTCACGATTGATCCCGTTTGAAAATTGTTCTACTTGAAATATATGATGCATGGGCAATCAACAAGTCGGTGTGATGTATCTTCTTCTATTGATCGATCCATTGACGTACAGGCCAGCTCAGTGTTGTTCGGATTGACATGCTTGTGTTCGACATTTTGTCTTAATTTATTCTCTCTGTGATGAATGACCAACGTTAGTTCCATTGGTTTGATTTTCTGACGACGCGTGTGACCATAACTGGAATTTGACATTGGCATACAGATTCATAATTCAGAGGAGGAGCCGAGGTAGTCCTCGCCACTGTCCGTGGCCCGTCCTTGCTGACCGCAGCCGACACCTGGCTGCCGATCTCCTGCCATTGTTCTTCAGGATGCGCCGGCGCTGCGTTGGTGTGCCTCCGCCGGAGACGGTGTCATCTACGCGGATTGCGGAGCCAGTGGAAGACGTCGCCCATGGCGTGCCCCAGGCGTCACCTGGCTTTGAGCTCGGCGGCGACCGCGCAGGAGGAGAGCTGCAGCTTCTACGGCGGCGGCGGGAGCAGGACAGGAAGGAACGCGGCATGCTAGCTCATCGTATTTAGAATTCTTGAAAATATTTATTGGTGAAAATTTTAGTAAATATTGTTAATTTTATTGTAACCAGAATTCTCGTAAACATGATCCTATTTTATGATGAACTCATTCTTGTTAGAGTTTATGAAAATTTTATATTCTCGTAAATACTTGTGCAAACTATGGTAAATATACTTGATGTAGATATTTGATAATGTAGATTATCGTTAGTTTTTCTTAGTGCTGATTTTCGTAAATATTTGTCAGTGTAAATTGTCGGAAATATTTATATGGCAAATTCTCGTAAATACTTAACGTAGATTCTCGTAACTTTTTCTGAGGATTCTCGTAAATATTTCTTATGGTATATTCTCGTAAATATTATTATTACAAATTTTTGTTAAAATACTTCTTAATGCATATTATCGTAAATATTGTTACTGCAAAATCTTGGAATTTTTTTTTGACGATTAATCTTGGAATTCCTGTGATTCTCGTAAATATTACTTGGTGTGAATTATCGTAATATGTGTTGGTGTGAATTCTCGTAATTTTTTTCTTCCACGGTAAGTATCTTTACACCTACGCACATCAGGTGCATGCATGCACGAGTACGAATAGTTACCTAAATATTATCGTAAATCGAGCAAGTACTAGTAGCAAGAAATGGTAGACTTTTACCATCGTGCATGTGTGTGAGGACAACCTAGCTAGTTACGATATCTTGTGCAAGTATGGACATCTGATCCGATGATCAAGCATGCAGGTGCTCTTTCAGAATAGTAAATAATTAATGATCATTAATTACTGTCCTGGTCGCTCCACAAATAGCTAGGCTCATCAAGGCGGGACCAATTCGAACACGCACACGCTCGGCAATAAATGACGCCACGTCGATTGGGCACAAACGGTGCGGTCGATCCACCTGGCTACAGAATGAGAAATTCTATAGCTAGCTATAAATTATACTCTCCCTATATATAGAACTATTAGTATATATATATATATATATATATATATATATATATATATATATATATATATATATATATATATATATATATATATATATATACTTCAATATGCGCTTTTATATCTTATATATATACATATACACCTACCACGTATATCTAGCATGTGGGCTATCTACGTGAGTGTATATTCGAGTATTCATGTATGCGTGATAGTGTACACGCATACAAGAATATACGGTGCAAGGTGGTGGTTAGCGAAAAAAGGTATAACTAGGGTTTACGTCATCTACGGAGCGCCGATTAAAATATAAAGCACAAACTTAACTAGAATTTAAATGAGCACCAAATAATGGAACAATGGTATGAAAATGCAGGGGCATGATTTTAGAAAAAATTTTGGGAGTTGAATCATCGAATTTGGAATTACAATGGAGTTATGAATTTCTAAAGATTTAATAGGAATCTAATATATGGGATATAATCTTGGAATTTATCTCTAGAATCTGAAAGGATAGAAATGGGATGCAATTGCATGGGTAGGATCTAGAGTGTACCTAGTTTATTTAGAAATTTTTTGGGAATTTTTTTATGCATGGAAAATGGATTTCCATTCCTCCGTGTACACTTTCCGTGCACGTAGCAATTATCAGTTTGACGCGGACCACGTGCAGCAGCGTGGACCGCCGCACTCGCACCGTGGTCCTGTTCACGATACCGTGCACCGATCTAAGGCATGCTCTCCTTGTGCCTTTATTCCACATGGACCCGGCCCACACAAGAAGGAAAAAGCGGTGGTGGTGCCAATGATAAAGCGGGCCCAAGGGGAGAAGATAAAGCGTCGTGGTTTGGTTCGGTCACGGGCCTCTCGCCGTCGCCTTCGCCTCCAATTGAGCGAGCCGAGAGGCGAGTGGAGGGGAAGTAGGGGGGCAAGCAGAGGAGCAAGCGGCGCAGGGGTGTCCATCGGTGGTATTATTGTTGCCGCCTCGCATGGCGGGGCGAGCGGGCGAGAGCGAGGAGACGTGGGGTGTGCGGGGTGGCGGCCGCTGCGCGCAGTGGTGGAGTGGAGGCGGGGGAGCGGTGGTTCCGGCCGTGGTGGTGAGCCGAGGGGGCGGCCGCACGGCGGACCCTTCTTCGGCTTTGGAATTGACCTCTTGGTCATGAGTGACTATAGCCGGTGATGCGGCTGAGGTTTGGAGTGAACCAGCATTCTTAGAGATTTCAATGGGACCCATGGAAACATCGACCCAAAGGGAACCAATGCGGATGGTGGTGAAGTCTTGAACACGCCGACCATACCTTCATATAAGAAAACCACTTATGAGTTTTCTTGAATGAAAACATTTGGGAGGGAGCTTGGCCAACGGCGTGGTTCTTGTTGGGATTCGCCGGTGTCTTGCGGCGAGTTGACAGTGTATTCAAGTGCTCGGCTTTACCGTAAATGCTAAGGAGTATTCAAGTGTTGTCCGTTTCGCACGGAAACTACTATTTATTTGATGTTTGAGTAATTTATTTCGATTCTCATGAGATAATTATTCTTTTCGTTCTAATTGTACTTGCCGAGTGTTTTTACTCACTCTTATACTTATTTGGTTTTTAGGTACCAAATGAGCGCTACATGCATGGGAATAATTGGGAGTAGCACCTTCACGAGCACAGACATTTAGTTATTTAAACCTCATTGCTTAATTCTAAGTTTTGCCACTATAATGGTTCTCGTTTAAATGTTGGTTTGTTGGAGATGGTTGTTCCAGTGAGAATTGGTGTTTCCATCTTATTTGGGTTGGGCTCGATGATTATGATGTTATCCTTGCTTATATATCATTTATGAACTATGAAATTAACTGTCTAGAATGTCCAGTTTTAGGGGATATGCTGCCAAAATTTTCAATAATTGTTTAGTCCAATTGATTATGTGTTGATAGGTAGCCCCTGGTGGAGATTCTAGCCGGGGTGTTACAACGGGCGGCGAGATATTTTCGCCACTGGCCGTCCGTGAGCTGGTGGTGAGGTGACAAGAGGGGAGGTCCGCTACCCCAGCCGCTTCGCACAAGGGTCGGCGGTGAGTCAAGTCGCTGACGTTACGCTGCGAAACCGCTGAGGCGACGCGATCGCCAACGGCGAGCGCGATTTGTTGGTCACATTTAACGACAAAGCGCGGTGGTGCGCTCGCCGCGTCGGCCGCACAGAAGGCGGTAGCGAGGTCGACGGGAAGATATTTCCCCGGCAAGGTCAGCGCCACAATGCGGAGGGTCTACGGTGTGCACGAGGCGGCGGGAAAAATGTCAACGAGCATAGTGGCCACGATGACCCTGGCGACGCAACTAGGCGGCCAAGGCAGTCAGGCTGTGGATGACGGTGCGGCACAGTGAGTCGGCGGCGCGGTCGACGGGAATTCCCTCGGCAAGGTCAGCTCGCCCACTATGGGGAGGTCGCCACCACTGTGGTCCGCTGCTTTGTGCTTGCAGGGCAGCAGAGCGAGGTAGGGGAGGAGGGGGGACCCTGCATGGCGGTGAGAGGAGTGAGAGGAGATGAGCTGCTGTTGGGCTGTGCCTGCGTTGGGCCGAGATGGCTGCTGGGCTGGCCGTGCAGACTGGAAAGGGAAGGGGGAATGGGCCAGGCCGGTTAGCCTGAGGAGAGAAAGGGATCAGGCCCGATGCTCTTTTCCATTTCTTTTTCTATTTTCCCCATGTATACATATATTTCTACACACTTGTATATACTTATGTATATTTATACATAGCTACACTCATATGAATGTATGTTTCCATTTGTATTTAGCTATGCCTTTATGTATACATATGTACATGGGGTGGCTTCATAAATTCCCAGAAAAGATGAATTAAGTACAATTAATTGAAATGCGGATTTGAATTGGAATTCGGGACTGGTTGGAGATAGGGAAGAGGTTAGGGATGAGTATTTGGTGGGGATGATATGGAATATTATTTGATGCCAAAATAAATTCTAGATCAACAAACAATCAAGCAAGCAAACAAACATGCACTCAAATATATATCCTAAATCTATATGGTGGATTTTCGATGCAAGGTTTTAGAAAAACGGGTTTTTGGTTGTGCGAAAAATAAAGTAGTCAAGTTTTAGTTGTTAATTATAAAAAGTTTAAATTTTTAGTGATTTTTAAATGGATGCAAAAACATGGGTGTTACACCTTTATCGCCGCCACGGTCGTCATCCCTAGTTACCTTAATGAGTCCTAGTTGGATTTAGAAGGAGTCTATTAAGATAGAAAGTTGAGTTTGTTAAAGATAGGAAGGAGAATCCGGGTCAATATGTATCTCCCGGTTTGCTTAGGAGTCAAGTCAAGTCCCATGACTATAAATATGCGGGGAGATATAACGGATCAATCGAGTAATAGAAAGAGCGAAAGCTCCCCTCTCCTCTCTCTCTCTCTCTCTCTCTCTCTCTCTGCGCGCCTACCGCTCTCCCTCGCCCTAGCCACATGCCGCCGCTAGCGCCTGCCTCAAGGCCAATCGCCTATGCCACCTCACGCCGCACGCTGCTGCCCATGCCAAACCCTAGCCGCCGGCGCTCCCGACCGCACCCTTACAGTCAGTGTGATCTGCAAATAAGTTGAGACCATAACTCATCCTACCATGGTGAAAGCTATGTGTGCGTGTCTCTTGGCTTGTGGTGCGTAGGTGTGGAGCTCGGAGGCGGTGGTCGATGGTGAGGTGAATGTCAAGTAGGGACATGCCGTGCCGACAGACCGGGAGCGGTGAAGGGCGGATGTGAGGATTGGACCGAGGGACCGAGCACGGGTGGCTAGTCAGCGATAGCCGACACCGGGGCATCGACAAGTGCAAGTGTACATGGAGTGACCGGGTGGACCAAGTCAAGACGGTGGTCGGGGCAAGTCGAGTGGGAGGCTCTGGAAGACTTGGCGGCTGGGCGGTCGAAAATGGTGGTGACACGTGTCGAGGAGCGGGGGACGCCAGATTGTGTACGCTACCCGCAGTGGTTTGGTGGTTTGGGCCTCAAAACCATCGGGCGGCGAGTTTCGCGAGTTTTGGGCCGCAAAACCCGGGTCCAGTTCCAATGCGGAAGGGCGGCAAGTGGCGGCATCGAGGAGTTCGCGTCGGGACGAAGCTACCTCATGAGAAGGCGAGGTGGCCGTTGGATCAAGATTATACCGGGGGTGGACCGTAATGCCCTTGGGCTTAGTGATTTGACTCAATTGTATCCAAGGACAAAACTGGGATTGTGAAATAGCCCTATTAAATAGGATGAGGGAGCCGCCATCTCCCTTACGTCCTACAGTTTCATTTCTTCCTTCTAGGTTTTCCCCTCCCCTTGTTTCTTGTGAGAGGGAGGTCCACAAATTCATGTGATTTGTGCAAGAGATCAGATTTTGAGTGGGAAGAGGAGGGCCAATCCCTCCTCGTGCCCTCTAGGATTTGCCGGAATAATTTCTTTGTGTTCATGATGAATTCTTCACGTTCTTCCTCTTTCCCCTCTCGTTCTTGAGCCGATTAAATCGATTCTATGCCGTTTTGATCCGTTCCTTTTGTGTTGCCTTGAGCTACGACGTGAGTTGAACCTTTCCACCAAAGGAAATCAACCAATTCCTCACGACCTCACAGACTGGGTCGTTTTTGTGCCTAGGTTTCAAGAACACGCTTTTTTTTCGTTACTGCTTCAAATTCCCATTGATTGGCTTCAAATTGGGTGATGATCTCTTAGAGATAGCTCACCTATTGCCTTGTGACCATGTTGTCTAATTGGGTTTGATTTTGCCAAAAATCAGATTTTTTCTTGTTCGGGCGATATTCAGGCGTCTCGCTCGCGTGCTGATTTCCTGAATCCGCGGATAGTCCGCACTGGACCCCGGACAGTCCTTGCCTGTGCAGAATTTGTACTGATTTGGGCTGTTTTTTCCCGTTCCTTTGAGGGTTGGTTTCCATCGCTTCTCGGGTGTCTTCAAGTGTGCCTAAGACTTCGCGTGGGATATCTTGCTACCGGGTTAAAAGACGTGTATCACTTTCGCATCTTATTTCAGTTTGCTTTTTGGGATTGAGTGTTGAGCCGAGGACTAAAGTTTCTAAAGAAATTTGAGGCTCCTATTCGCCCTACTCTAGTCACCATTTCGATCCTTCAAATGGGGCTTTTTTTTTTTTTGTTGTACCTAAATGTTATATATCACCTCACAGTACGGACCAAGCTGACAATAGCCACAAGAAGCCCAGGAGGAGCCCTAGGCCCAGGAATGCAATCCATTCTCCTCGGGCGAACGATGCAGTGGCCCCTGCAACCGCGCCGGTCGTGACCGGCGTCCGCGCGCGCATGGCCCCAGCAGCCACTTCAGGCAGCCGCCAACAAGTCTGTTCGTCCTTGCGTTCTCATGAATTCAAGCGTGTCACTGGTCACTGCATGCGTAAGTGATCACATGGCTTTGCCAGATGACCGGATGGCACTCCGTACTCGTCAGGAAGATGCGTACAGTATGAGGGTCCAGCGACCAGCGGTAGTGAGCAGTGGCATCTCCCTGCTGATGAATTACTGAGCCGGGCAGCTGGAGTGCTGATGCCCTGGGCCCCCTGCCCCAGGCCAAGTGGCCAATCAATGCAAATGTGTTCGTCCTTGCCTTCAGTTGAATTACAGTGACCACAACAGCTACATATTGGTTGTCACTTTGACCAAATGGTGGAGACGTCCTCCCTCTGTCCTATGGAGTTCGTCGTTTTTCACTTTTGAACTTCATGTTTGACCATCCGTCTTATTCAAAATATTTATGCAAATCATAAAATAAATTAATCAATATTCAAGTATCTTCATTGATAAAATAAGTCGTAACAAAATAAATTATATTTGTGCAAAAAATTTGAATAAGACGAAACATCGAAGAAGATGGCACGGAATCCAGGGTGACAAACTTCGGTGGGACGGAGGGAGTATTGCCTACCATGGTCGTAGTACATTCTTACGACAGCCTCCATGTGCGCCATTGATCTGCTGGTGCTGTTTTGCTCCTGTGGCGAGCACCAAAGTTAGTTCCTGTTTCCACTCGATCCATTTCTCGCTTGTTTTATACTGTTCCCCGCTCGCCGTCCTCTAAATTCATCATCTAAAAGGAATATTCCATCATATTCATCGAGATTCTCTCCTCTATATCACTTTCTCCTGCACCCATCCATCTTCTATATCTCATCCTCTATATCAACCACCCCGATGAGACCCACACGTCATACTTTATTTCTATTTTCCCCCACCCTTTCTCTCTCTCCTCACTTCTCCCGGACTCTCTCTCCCCACCGTCCCTATCTTTCCTCGGCGTCGTCGCTAGCCTCGGGCGATGTGGGCGAGGACGTCGTCAGGCGCCTCCTCCTCCTGCTGCTCGTCGGGCGGGTGCTCGCCGGCCGCCTCCACCCGGCCCCCCTGCTCCCTCGCGGGGCGGTCCCGGAGCGGCGGGCGACGGGCGAAGCGGCGGCGGCGTGGCGCGGTAAAAGCGGGCGGACGGAGGAGCGCCCGCCAGCGGCCAAGAAGAAGGAGAATAGGAGATGGCCTCACCGCCCGCGGACCTCGGCGTCGCGTCGCCCGTGGCGGCAAGTACTGTGCGCGAGCGGGCGCGGGAAAGGCGCAGCCCAGTGGTCTCGGCGGTGTCGGTTCGCATCGGGTGATGGGACTGGGCGGCTCCGGTCGCGGCGTGGGCGTCTGGCGTGGGCGAAGCGGCGAGCGCGGGGGGTGGTTGCGAGGTGGGTCCAGGCGGGCGTCTAGCGGACGAACAGCAACGCCGCTATATTTAGCGTTGCCGGGCCGTCCTCAAGCATAGCGGACGCTTTACCGTAGCCAGCTGCAGCTTCTTCATCCGGTATCTGGCTTTACCGGATGCATTTACCGGATCCAGTGCAGAGAGTCTTAACAACGTCAGCCAGGTTGTGGTCCAAAGCGAGGAAAGTGTTATTTCGCGAGGAAACTGTTATTTCTGGCACAGCTGCAAAAATGAATGCACTGGAACAGAAAAAAAAAAAAAGGGAACTGGCTTGTAGTATGTTAGTGGATCAGCCCAATTCGATCCTTAGAGCCATAGACTACATAAATGATAGCCTGTCTACATTACTTTACTAATACAGAAAGAAGGAAAAATCGTTTTATCTATGTTCACGACTGATCACGCGATATCATGGACTGTTCATGACTCTTACGGCAAAATGAAGGACGTCATCCGACTCTGCTCTGTACAAATATGACTGCAAATTTTACAGCAGTATCCGCAGTACAGGTCTACAGCGACCACTAGCACATTGCGCAACCTCTAGCAATTAGCATTCACATTCTTAACAGTGTCAGGTGGGCATAAGCTATTGTCTTTCTTTAATGAAGTACCATCAACAAGGTAATGTCCACTGAAAACAGAGTAAACAGAGCCTGTTCACAAAAGCAAACGTGACTAACCAAAAACATACTCGATTTCTAGAGAACATTGATCTGTGATATAGCAGCTTTAAATTTTCTGATATTTCTTTTTGTTATTTTATTTGGGTCAAATACAAAATGGTAATATGGGCAAAGTCATAGAGCTGTTCACTGCGCCAAGCCCAAACTACGCGCCACGGTATTTGTCGGCTGACCCGTTGAAGAAGCCCTGACGAAGCCAGTCAAGCAAAGCGCTGACAGAAACGAATCCGAATCCTCCTTTTGGCAGATTGGAGCGGAGTTGACATGAAGAATATTAGCAAGATCATGAAGCCCACTGTCGGTGACACCGCACAGAATTTCATCGTGTTCTTGATGTCGTATATGCTAGGGAAGTATATGTTGACGAGATCGAAGAAACCGGACACTGTGTCAAGCAGACTTCTGCAGATCCATATTGAGGACGACATCAGCAGCTCGGCAAACTGTTGTGGATCGACTCCTGCTGCGGTGTGGTGTGGCAAACTGCTGTGGCGCAGGGGCGGCGCGTCTGTCGTCCGGGTGAACCACCATCTTGGCTGACTGCTGTGCTTGTCGGAGAAGGTGAGACCAATCTTGATGGCGACTTTGAGCATGTCGACGTTGGCCTTCATCGTGGCGTAGTTGTACTCGGCCAGCAACTTTCTCAGCAGCTAGCTCAGGACAGAGAGGGCGGTGCACCACGCCGGGGTGCTGCGCGTCCACGGCGACATACATACAATTAGTAAAAGATGCAAACCAGCGGATTGGAATCATCCAACCCGTGCTTCTCGTGCAACACGTACAGTCAGCAGGAAAACTATGCACATCCTTTAAACAAAATAAAGAAAGAAAGAAAGAAAGAAACCTGATCGCGTGGCAGCAAATATCTCACTAGCATCTTATGGTTTTGAGAGTACACACAGACAGCAATGACTCGAAGACAAAAATTTCCCGTTATAACAGTAGGGTTTTGAAGGCAGCAGATGCATATATGTCTACGTACTTTATTACTCGACTCAAAACAGAGTTGTTACGAATTATATAAACTAGTCCATCAACCCATGCTCTCGCACGGGCTAGAATCTTATAACACGATCAACATTAGTTATTGTTTAATGTCTCGATAATAATAAATTACTCATATTAAATTATATTGTTCTCTCTTTGTTCATTTTGTAACAGTTGTCACAACGGATATTATGTAGTCTTTGTGATAAACATATCTATTATTGATCTGTTTGTTTTCTCTCTATATCTTATGATGTCATGAATCTAATTTTTATTTTCATTTATTACCCTTTTTAATTGCTAAAATTTTGTAGCCTTAAAATTAAGTTGAAACTCCCATTTCTTTTACTGGCATCCATTGGTACTTTCAAGAATAAAGACTTTAGGTTGTAGACTGCACCCTTAAGTACAATGATGGCATGAAAATAGTCATTTTAAGCCTATACTACATTGTTTAAGATTAGTTTAGAGCTTGACAGGAGATATTGGATTGGTAGTAATGCTATCCTCAAGAGAATATTAATATTTAAGCCTTATAATTACTATTTGCACCAAAGCAATCTCAAATGCCACAAAGATATAGCCACTTGTAGTCTGCACTATCCTACATGCCTACTTCTGAAAATGTTTAAAGTTTATTATGAAAGAGTGATTTATTGCATAAAGGTTATACTATCAATATATTGTGCCAAATGTTTTAGTTAAGGTGTATAAATATCTCGAAAGTAACCCTTATACAATGTCATGGTTGTCAATAATTTTAATAATTTTTAGTATCATTGATGTATAAAATATTTTTAGGGTTCTTTGAACATAATGTATTTATTTCTCTCTCATACATGCATGTGATTTTTATAAGCATCATGCCACAATATGTGTTGTTACTTTAATTAAATTTAAAATATTGAGATTAAAAAGGAGTGGATAATATAGGAACATATAGATGCTTTATGGTCATTTAAATATTGTTTTGTAACATAATGTGTTGATAAAGTGGTTAGATGTAAATTTAAGGATTTGAGGGTGTAATAGTAGGGGGATAATTGGATGAAAATCTATATTTACTTTAGAACATGTTTCTTAATGGCACAAGTGAGTAACTTAAAATAAATTTTCATAGGTTACCTTAGATTCATTTACACATTCACATAGGTAAGCATAACTCCTACGCTTATTGTTATCAATGATTATCGGCCCTATATGACTGATGGTCGGATGCTTTTTGCTTTTTGTGAGAATTTATAGAATTTATCTTTTTTCTAGTGAGGCCATTAGGATTGACATTGGCTCCATTCGCGACCTTTTTTAGAATTTATCGGGTTTATACCTCTTCTTAGTGCAATACTTATTTAGTGGAAATCTAGATTGTTGCATACCATTTTGTGCCACTATTAATCTATACTTTAAATTTAACTTTTTATCTAGATATTGTGAGTTGAAATTCACATGTAAGTTGAAATTCCAATGCTTATTGTATATTTTATTCACAATTTCATGATTTATTTTATTAAAAAAGATGATTGGTCCTAGGTTTTGTCTTAGTTCCTATAATAGTATTTTTCATCTTGCACCACAACACTATCACATGATTTTATTTGTAGTAGCATTGCTTTATAAAATATAGAGTGCACAAGATTAACTTACCAATAAAATTATTTGGAATAACAACATGTGAAATTTGTCATATCATGAAGTATTAATATTAATACAACTTAAAGTTAATTATTAGTGTCTTTACTATATGATATGTTAAGGGAACATGTTTATACTATTAAGAATGTGTAGTTTAGAATACATATTGCATACTTTATGGACATATTTTTATATAAAAACTTAAGAAATATGTTTTCCTGATAGCTTATTTTAGTATTTATATATGAAAACTTAAGACATATGTTTACATTTTTGTTTATTTTTAGGATGGCTGAGGTGGATAATTTAGGTACATATTAAGTGTGTTAATTTATATTTTACTTCATAATGCAGATATGGGTAATCTGAATGCCAATGTCTTACTATGTATTATCTTTCCTAGTCCTAGACGTGGGTATTTTATAAATAGTATTATGCTATTATTTTATTTTTTTATTGTAATGGCATAGGTGTGTAGTTTTGATGCAACATTAGGAATTATTTTGATGTGTTTTTATAATGGAAGAGGAGGGTAATTTAGATGCAAATTTGGCGGATTATTTTGAATAACTTTCATAATGGTGGAGGTGGTAATTTTTAGATGCAAAATTAGTAGGTTACTTTATGCATTGTTTGTAATAGCACAATTGGGTAATTTCATTTGTTAACAAATAGATTCAATGGCTGTTATCGATGGCAACAATGATGATTGAAGTCTACACTAAATAAAAGAACATATGTTTCTAACTATTGAAACTTATGAGAATTTCTAAAATTATTTATTTTTTTCTGATGCACTAATGAGAATTAACATGGAGGCTAGCAACTGCATTGTAGTCAATGTAAATATTTTATATGGTTACATACTTTTTTGCAATTTTAGTCGATTTGCTCGATATGTTATTTTATATGTTTTTTTTCAAATTTCCTCTACTAATTAAATAGCTTAGATTAGAAACGTGCTTACATAATATACATGTATCGCTAAATATTATGTCATATAGTCTAAATGTGATTTCATCATTGGTTGAATGTATTATTACAGAATGTGTTTTAAGTAATAAACTCTAGGTGCTAATAAAATATAGGAATATATGGAGATTACTATTCTTTGCTCTTCATTCTGATGGACCTTTTTGAGATAGGTCACACCTTGTCTTACATTATCATCAATTTCCCTTCTTCAATCTCCTATCAATATATTAACATGGGTTCATTTATGGATATACATGTGACATATTTGTTCTTTTACTTTAATTTGCATAGACATTGGCGTGAGTGTGGTAGTATGAGCGGGCAAGAGTAGCATACCTGTAGCTTAGTAGTGACAGGGCACTCATCTACGCCACTAATGTAGACATGGACCTCGGGCTTCTCGGTGTCAGCCAAAGCTTGCGGCCTTGCACCTGTCGCAAGAGATGCATACCTGCAGAGCAAAGAACTGTGGAGTATGAGCCAGCAAGAGCGGCGTACATGTAACAAAAGTAGTGTACGTGCATTCCTACTGAGATGCGTTGACACAGGACACCGGGTTTAGCTGCGGTTATGAGATGTCCAGCGCCAGCTCGTCCAGACCGATAACCCGGCTTTGCCATATTTTCTCGGCTGGCCCCCTAGTGGTTTTTGAAACATGTACGCCCAAGCTCAAATTGGAGATTGATTTGGTAATTGAAAGAACAACTAATATACTCCAAAGAAGCTCACCAAGCCTATCCGTCATTGTGGGATTTATAAGAACTCTAATTTCTATTAATGCAGTAAAGTGCTAAAAAGCACGCTTTCGAAAAAAAAAGCCTATCCGTCATCTGGGGTGCAACGTGCAAGGAACTGGCAAGGCGTGACCAGGAGAAAGCCCAGGGAAGAAGTGACCGTGAGGGAAGCCTGACGTAACAACGTGCTCTGCTCTCGGCGCTATAATAGCCAGACGTCGTCCAGACCAGCAATTGTTCGGTACTGTACGCGTCTGTATCTGAGTCGAGGCCGCCGTGGCGGCGGCAGGGAACGATCCTTGATTGATAGATTGAAGCTCCATTACTTTGGCCGGCGGCGGCGGGGCTTTGCTAATACACGTGAGATTGAATCGTCAAAAGAAAAAATATAATATACGTTTGTTTATCAATTAGAAGATCTGTTATTACGTGTGAGAGGCATGTTATAATGGCAATTGTGGGTAATTAATATATAAGTTGAGGGGTTACTTTAATGCATTTTCATAATGGTAAAAGTGGGTAATTTTTTTAGAAAATAGGATAGATCTAATGGCTATTAAAATTAGCGGACCTTAATTGATGGCCGATCTTTCGATTATTGTGAGAATTCCTTTCATTTATCTTTTTTTCTAAGCGCTTCCGGTGGAATTCACGTGGAGGCTCTAATGGAGCCTCTAATTAGTAATAGTAAGATTCGTGGAACAAAACCGAACAATATTGACAAACGTCACAAAAATCAAGAACGTCAGATTAAATCGGATGGTCCAAAATTCGTGTGATACAAGCTGTTAAAGCACACGATTCTTCTTATGCGGTTTATCGGTTGTTTCAAATGCTACCAACAATCGGTTGTTGACACTTTATAAAACAACCGAATGACCGGTAGACACTCCCAATAATTTTGCAAGTTCAAGTTTTTTGGACAATAATCTGGACACGCACCTTAGGGCCTGTTTGGTACGGCTCTAAACAGCTCCAGATCCAAATAAACAGCTCCGCTCCAAAAAATCTAGCCAAACGTCTCGGCCGGAAACTCCGGATCCACAAAAAACATGGATCTAAATCCCAACTCCACCAATTTCCGAGTACCTCGGAGGTACTGCGAAACACAAGTTTTGTAACAAGTCGCGGAGTTGGGTGGAAATTACCCACCTTTGCCATCCATTACATAGCATACCGCCGTTTCCGTCGTTCTATTCTCGCGTGAGCGAGGGGAAAGTCCCGTCGCGACCTTCTTCTCTTCCCGAGCCGGACATCCTCTCCACGTCGCCGCCACTTGTTCCACCGCGCCCGGCACCGAGATACTCGCCGGAGATTGCCGGGATGACTTCGCCCACCACTTCCCCCCGCTCCTCCCACCATGAATCGGATGCATAGGGTCGGCCTTGGCGAATCCGCTGGAGGGAACCCTGGGCGCCGACCTGGCACGGCAGCCGGCCGGCGCGTGTCGGCTGCCAGACCGAGAGACGGCCTTGGCGGGCGCGCGGGCGGCTGCCCTAGGGCGCGACCGGCCGAAGCGCGGCGAGCGCGCAGCTCGGCGGCCCAACTCCGCACCGAAGCCCACGGGCGCCGGGCCAGGGCTCGGGCGGCCCGCCGGCACCGCCAGTGGCGCGACCGCCACGGCGGCCCGGCCTGAGCGCGAACGCCCGCAGCGCCCGGCTGAGGCGCCACCTGGGCGCGGTGGCTGCCTTGTGCCGCACACATGGGGCGTCCTTCTTCAGCCATGGTGGACAGGGAATGGACGCGATTCCATCGGGCGATGCGTTCTTGCAATCCCAAGCTTCAGGCGTCGTCTGCTGCACAGCCTAGGAGAAGGGCTCCATCGACCAGCAAGAAAGCAAAGGATGATGAGGTATAATTCTCTGTCATTTTACCGACATTCATGTGTCCCGATTGGAATGAACATAGGCAGATCAAATTGATTCGTTGTATTTTTTTTAAAAAAAAATCATGCATAGGGGGGTGATCAAATTGATTGGAATGATCAGCACACCGCTCGTGTTTGCTCGTTGTTTGCCGAACAAGTTAGAAAAGGAAATAGACCAAACACACACTTGAATAATGTGGGTTATAACGAGGTGATTGAGAGGTTCTTTCGGTGTACCGGTATCTTGTTGAAAAAATCTCAACTTAAGAACAAATGGGACAAGTTGAAGGCTGAGTTACAAGTATGGAGAAAATTGATGAGGAAACAAACTGGAACCGGTTGGAATTGGGACAAGGGAACTATCAACATGGATGCCGAGTGGTGGAAAAAAATCAAAACAGTGAGCACAACTTATTTTGTTTCATTTATATTTTTTTCCTACATACAATCCATTTTCTTACTCTAGTCTATTTATTTAGGATATTCCTGGTGTTGGGAAATTTAAGAATAGGCCTCTCCAAATGAAGATGACATGAAGGTGATGTTTGGGAGCATCATAAATGAGGAGATCGATCATTGGAATCCTATGTCATCCAACTCGATCGTACCCCCTAGTGAAGGTGCCCCCCATCATATCGACTTGGAGGCTGCTGCAGAGGATGATATGGGTGGTGCTAATAATTTGGACAATGGTGATGAGGTTTTCGAGGTCTCTCCTACGCCTGACAGTGCTAAGAGAAAGCCTCAAATTATTCTAGAGAAACCTAACAAGAAACCAAAGTCTACCACTGCACTTGTGATGCAAGAACATATTTCCAAGATATCCGAGAGTGCTCAAGCTTTTGTGGCGTCTAGGCAAACGGGGATCACTATTGACGAAGTCATGGGTCATGTGATTTCGTGTGGGGCTGCCCTTGGTACTGATGAGCACTTTGTTGCAACTGAGCTGTTTGTGAAGAAAGAACAGAGGGAGATGTTCATGACTATTCCCACCGAGGAGGCTAGGTTGAATTGGCTGACGAGGAAGTACGATGTGATGTTCTCAAAGTGATTAGTGTAGAGTAGTAACCTTTTTTTTATTAGATACGTCACAGTGGACAAATTGTTTTTATTAGCTTTGTGATGTGGGCAATTTATTTATGTGTTACAAGGACAACATATGTTGCTGTCAAATTATTCATTAGTGTCATGGAGAAGTTATTATTTTTTTATTAAAGTGCCTGTTTGCTCATTCTCTGTTTCGCATTAGTGAAGTGTATGTCCTCTCATTTTATTATCTTGTACAGATGTCTAGCGATGATGATTCTAATGATGAGAATGAGCAATTTTTCCAAATGGTCTTAGGAGGTGCAATGATTGGTCAAATGTATGTTGATTTGTTCCTGACTAAAAATCCTACTAGGACGTCCAATACAAGTGGCATGGGGTTCATGCTGGAGCTCTTCAACACTCCAGGAGAATTGCATAGCCAACTGCGCATGAGCAATGAAATTTTCTTTGACCTCCATGAGTTACTGGTTAAAAGATATGGACTGAAACCATCACTGCACATCTCAACTATAGAGAGTCTTGGCATACTTTTATACATTTGTGCGGGAAATGAGTCAAACAGAAAAGGTCAAAATAGATTCAAGCACTCCGGTGAAACTATTAGTAGGAAATTTGAAGATGTTCTGTTTTGTTTAATGGACATGGCAAAGGACTTCCTAAGACCAAAAGATCCAAATTTTCATACAGTCCATAGAAGGATAAGGGATGACAAGCGAGCTTATCCATATTTCAAAGATTGCATTGGTGCACTTGATGGCACACATATTCGTGTTTCTCTTACACCAGATGAGCAAGTGAGGTACATTGGGAAGACAGGGATACCGACACAAAATGTTTTAGCAAAGATGTGATTTCGACATGCGATTCACATATGTGTCGATTGGGGCAACCGGAGCTATGCACGACACAAGTGTGTTGTACAATGCGTTGAGTGTGGACAAGGAAATCTTTCCGCATCCTCCAAAAGGTACAAATTGTCAACAAATATTTTACTACCATTGATCATTGAAGTATGTTAATTTTTTTGCTTCCATCGTTTGTAGATAAATATTACGTTGTCGACGCTGGGTATCCTAATCGCCCAGGTTATCTAGCTCCATATAAGGGTGAAAGGTATCATATGCCGAGTGGCATAGAGGTATGGAACCTAGAACCCCCAAGGAAAAATTCAACCGCAAACATTCATCTATTCGCAATGTGATTGAGCGATCTTTTCGGGTTGTTGAAAATGAAGTGGCAAATTCTTTACAAGATGGGGAACTACCCTATGTGGAAGCAAAAAAATGATTGTTGTGGCTTGCATGGTCCTCCACAATTTCATTCGTGGAGCATAACAGTGAGGATGCAGACTTTGCTCGGTTTGATCGTGATCCTAATTTTATTCCTACAATACCGTGATCGGTACAAAAGGTTTGTCTGTTCCAGGAAATGCATCGATACATCTATCTGCAGAAGCCAGTTCCATTTGTATGGACACTTTTTCGATGAACTAGCCACCGCTCTCGCTCTTGGTTGGAACTAGCTTGTAATGGGATAGTGAAATTATGGGTGTGTTTTGTTTGAACAAATCATGTGAGATAACTTGTGTACGTATTTCTTTCATTAGTACTGAGATAACTTTGTACATATCTTATTCGTTGTTACGGAATGGAAAATTTCGTACGTGACAAATACATGCAGCGTGCGTACGTGACAAAAAAATAGCAGCCCAACCATGCACTATCACACACGTCCACGTTGGAGGAGTAAAAAAAAATCAAGGGCAAAAGAGACAAATCCACTCAAATTGTTTTTTTCCGGAGCTGGAGCTGTTATCTGTACCAAACGCTCCAAAGTGAGAAACCCAACTCATCGCTAGAGCTGCTCTATGGTGGAGCAACAGCTCCGTTTGGTTTTACGGAGCAGGAGCCGCACCAAACAGGCCCTTACTCCAGCACTAACCATTCCAGCTACCACCACTTATATAGTACTTTTTTTTTTTTTTTTGAAGGCCCCACCGATAGTACTACTGTATTTACTAGTAGTCCAATTTATATAGCGACCGTGCCCACTGATACTCATCAGGACCACACACAACATAAGCAAGTAGACCAGGGAACAAGTGTGCGTATCGATCAGATCACATCATTCCGGCCGCAATCCAGCACGATGGACGCAGAGGAGGCGTCTTTCATGACCGCGCAGGAGCTCACGTCGGCACACATCGTCTCCATGACGCTCAAGGCCGCCATGGAGCTCGGCCTCATCGATGCGCTCGCCGCTGCGCCGGTGGGCGCGCTGCTGACCGTGGGAGAGCTTGTCGCCCAGCTACCCAGGCCTGACATAAACACGGCCGAGGCCACGGCCGCGGTGGACCGGATGCTGCGGTTCCTCGCAGCCCACGGCGTGGTGGCATGCTCCACGGAGGAGCTGGACGGCAGCAGCAGCACAGCGCTCCGGAGGTATGCAAAGGGACCAGTCTGCCGGTGGCTCTCCACCAACAACGGCGAGGGGTCGCTGGCTGCCCTCGCCATGTTCGGGTTGTACCATATTTGAACCCCTGGTACGTACGTAGGACACTCAGCTCACCATTTGCTTTATTTTTCCTCTCCTCTCGACAGAAATAAAAGCAAATAATTGTTGCATGTTTGTATCAAATAATCTAGGCAGCAGGGTCCGAGCGTTAGCTCGGTTGGTGAGCCTCCCAGGAGCGGAAGCCACCGATCCCGGGTTCGAGCGCTGCTCGTCCCCGGATTTCCCACCCGGGAACAGTAGTTCCCATGTCAGCCTGGATTATTTCCAGGCCTGCCTCTCTTCGCGTTGCACGTTCAACGAATATTGCGACGAACCGTTGCCCTCGGAAGGACGCGAACTTTATGTCCGTGTGTAGCTGTAGGTCTGGTTGTACACAAGTGGTGTGCGTGTGTGTAGGTGTGCGTGTGTTTGTGTATGAACAGATGCTACAACTATACCCAGATGAGAGGCATTGCAAAAAAAAAAACAAATAATCTAGGCAGCATATGGCGGAGGCCGTGGTGTCGGGCGGGGTGGCTTTCGAGATTGCCAACGGGATGCCGTCGTTCGAATACATGGGGAAGAACCCTCATCTGCGTGCGCTCTACAACCAGGACATGTCCCAGCTTTCATTGCTCGCCTGCCGCAAGATGCTGGAGCACTTCACAGGCGGGTTCGACGATATCCACGTCCTTGTCGATGTGGGCGGCGGCACCGGCACCACACTGGGAATGATCACCTCTCGGTACAAGCACATCAAGGGCATCAACTTCGACATGACTTCCGTCATCAGCCAAGCAAAGCCTATACCAGGTTCAGCGAGATATATCTTTGCATGTGATATCCATGTGCATGTCTGACTGATATAAATAAATAAATAAAATTATGCAGGCGTAGAACATGTAGGCGGGAACATGCTCGACTACGTGCCCAGCGGCGACGCCATCTTTATGAAGTCGGTGCTGCACCTGCTGGAGGACGAGGACTGCGTGAAGCTCCTCAACAATTGCTACCGGTCGGTGCCGGCAGAGAACGGGAAGGTGATGGCCATGGAGGTGGTCCTGCCGGCGACCCCAAACGACGCAACGCAGGCGGGGCGCTTCCCGTTCCAGTTTGATATCATCTGCTTGCTCAATGGATTGAAGGGTGGCAGGGAGAGAACCGAGCAAGAGTACGCACGGCTCGCAACTGATGCCGGCTTTCGTGGACCTATCCGCTCTACTGTTGTCTTCGGGGGTTACCGAGTGCTTGAGTTCACCAAGTAGCTACCAAATACCGGCCTATATCTTGCGTTGGAGCTCTAGCTAGAACTGAAATCTCATCAATACGAGTTTGGAGCTGAAATCTCAAGCGAGAGATGACATCTGATCGAAACCAAATTAATAAATGTTTTCAAAATGTGAATATATAATTCACTACTGTCTACTGACCATGAACCGATATTCAGCCTGTGATTATTTCATCCTACCTGAGTTTTACCGAGGTAGGTGACAACCAACTACCAAGAAGATGTGACTTACAACTTAAAGTCCAACCCAAAATGTCAGTCTGACAGGCCTGGGGATGCCACTCAGCGTGACGATGGGCCCGAAGTGAGAAGGACATTAATTTTTTTAAACAAATCAAGCCAGGAGGATAAGCTCGGGAGACTGAGCACAACAAAACAACTAGACGACGACAAACAACAACAACCATAAAGGACAACAAGACACAACAAAGACAATACGACTACCAACAAAGCTACTGACAACGAGAACAAATCAAACAAACAGACAACCACAACCCCCTACAACACATTGTGAAGAGGCAAAGAGACCTCCGCCACAAGTTTCCAGAAGGCAGGACCCTTTAAACCCATCAATGATTTGAGGATGTCTGGCGGCAGCAGCTCCTTCAACCAGTCTACGACGTCTTGCATTGCGTCGTCATCAAGCTTCCCATCCTTCCCATCAATGCCCAAATCATCTAACACATTGCGTCGTGCAAGACGAACACTTCGGCGAAGCAAAGACTTGTCGTAGGACTTACGTCGACCTCTTGTTGTCATGGCGGGTGGTGAAGGGGGGGTGAAAGGAGGACATGCCACATCCTACTCCATCCTAGCTGTGGTGGACAAAGAAGTCGTTCCCTGCTCCAGCTGTGGTGGACAAAGAAGTCATTCCCTTCATCGGTGGATCCTCCAACAGCTCGGGGGCTCTGACTTCGTCCGTAGAATGCATGGGGATGTCTTCGATTGTGATAAGAAAGATTGGGTCAACCGTCACTTGAGAGACGACTTCCTCGTCATCGGATGCGTCCTCCACTAGAACATAATCCTCAACAGGGCTGGCAACATCTAGCAATGTCCCATCTACTACAGTGGGGGTGTCCAATGGTGCTGCAATGGCTTACTCTACTGTCTTCTCACCAGTGATGGAATTTGCACTGATTGCACATGTTTCCTCACGAACCAAGGAATCGGTAGACTTGCAAGCCTCTACGAGAGAGGGGAGGATCACTGGCGTCGGAGAGCGCCAAACAGGAGAACAGGGGCTGAATAGATCAGCCATATTTGAAACGGAAGAAAGCTCTCGAGGTGACTCTACATGGGAACCAACTACTCCGGACATGTCAATAGAGAGGTCCTCGCTTGGTAACTCTGCATGCTTCAAATGGGTGGCCACACGTGCTAGCCACAACTTGATAGATGAAATCTCACCTCTGAGGGGCCTTACCAAATCCTCCAAGTTGGTTAGTTGTTGTTGAAACTCTAAGCATAGTGACTCTAGCAAAGGGGCAAGCATGGATTGGGGATAAAAAATAACCAGAGCTTGAGACGCATGATCTTTATAGTTACGCACATCGCTCACTTGCAAAGGAGAGGAGGTCTATGGAGAACATTAATTCAAAACCCAAGCATAATCCAAATTGAATGGAACAGGACAAGTTGAGGTTGATTTTTTTGTGACGTTGAACCGAGCCTGTGGCTCCTGTGGTGGCAAGCGCGGCGATCGCTGGCAACCCAAGACTACCAAATTCCACCTCATGGCTACCGAAAATCTAGTGATATGGTAACAATTGGTATCGGATTGTGTCTATCCCAAGTGTTCCATATGTATTCTATTCGAAGACAGAGAGCGATGGCGACACCCAAAGAGATATTTTGGGTAGGTTTGCTAGGCAAGAACACCAAGGGCATCACCGGGCTCGAGCAATCCATGGAGGATTTGAAGCTGGCAAAGGCTGAGTTTGATTCATGGAAGCTGGAGGTTGACCACTGCATAGAAGATCTAGAGCATGCGGTGAAGAACTATCTTGGCGAGGGCGTGGAGCAGCTCCTTGGCGAGCACTCCAAGTAAGGGGTACCTAGAGCACGAGCAACATCGAGCATCCTCACAACGACCCCAAGTTTACTGTCGGCGACAAGGCGATGGGCTCCACTCATCCGAGTCACCCTCACTTGAGGCGGGCGCTTGGGCCATTTGTCCACAATGATGAAAATAGGCACTTGATCGCCGGGTGTGGGGTGATCTACACCGCCCCCACATCTGCACGTGATTGAATTTATAGGATCCATTGAATCTCATCGAGATGCGCTAGAAAAAAATATATGCTAAAAATTATAACATTAATCGAAAACATCTAGCCAATGAATCTATGGGCTCCGGTAATCTAAAGCCATTAGTTCTATTTTATTTTATACAAAATTACCCACCTCTGCCATTCTTATAAATAAAAGGAATAAAAATATAATTTTTAAAATAATAAATACCTTATTCTTCAATGCCTTCCGTCCGTCCGGGGACCGTGCCATTATTTTACAGATAACAAAAGAAGCAGAAAAAGATAAACCCGTTATTTTAAAATATAATATATGTACCAAGAAAAAAAGAAACAAATTAAAGATAATACATTATTTTTACCTGGCTTCTAGCCGGTGGACAGGCCGGGATAGACGGAGGTGAGGATCATCCACACCATGCTTTCATGTGGATCAACAACTGATATGTGGCCTCAAGAGACAAGTGCTTTCACCATGAGGTGGTGGGAAACGAGGCCATGGTCACCATGCTGTAGCACAGACCGCACGGACGTCGCGTAAGGAAGATGCCCAAATCTAGGTTTCGAGAAAAAACTATACAACTTTTCACAGGGCTTTGCTTTCCCATATGACCAGCATGCCACTCGCACTCGTCAGGAAGATGCCCATGAGGGGCCAGCCACCAGCGCTACCTCCCTGCTAATGAATTACTGAGCCCGAGTGCATGCGCAGCTGTGCGGGATCCCATGGCTTTTCCAGTCAGTGAAAAATGTAGTATACTCCTTATACATTATTTCCAAATAGCAAACTTTACCAGCTTTTACGTATGGCCAGTGGCGAAGCCACGTTGCCTCTCCCTGGTGCACGTGCACCACGGTAAAACAAGAAATTATCTATTATCTATCTCAATTTTCTATGTATTCCCTTTATAATTGCATATATTCCTTGATATTTGATAGAGAGTGCACCAGGGTTAGTTTTGAGCTGGCTTCGCCACTGCGTATGGCGAGTGCAACTTCACAAGCATGGACGAGAAAGACATGGCAACTTCCTCTGAAATATTGTTAGCAACCAGCCAAGGAGGGAGACCCGTCAACCGACTCAGTCGTCATTGTGTACTGCTTGCTGATGCCTGACGTGTCCCGCCGCTACGGTAGCAGCAGGGCAAGTCAATAAAGTCTACAGCAGTACATACCACGTACACTAATATCCCTCTCCTCACATATTAATTTGCAGCGTCAATGAGCATCTGCCACCAGCCAGTAGCATTGATCAAGAGAACCTAGCACCTTCCCCACAAAACATTTGCAAATTCAAATTACGAAATATATACTAGAAAGTATTTGTGGAGTTATTCTTTCATAATACCCTAACATATATTGGTAATTTATATTTATATACAAATTAATGTAGAGGGCTACTTTTGTGTTGTTTTTCATGATTAATGGCAAAGTTGGTCATTTATGTTCAAAATTAGGGGATGGCTATTCTCGGCGGCAACGATGATATATCAATTAAAGGTCAAATATTGTGCTGAGAGTTTGTAAGATTTATCTCTTTCCTAGTAAGACCAGTGAAAATTTAGGTTCCCTGAGGGTATATAATTGGTAATAGACGTACACAATGTATTTAGAGGTCCAGCGCTAGTGCTTAGTTGCTGCATTATCCTTGTGCCGGCCAAGTGTGGTCGTTCTCTGGTACATTACAGCACATCACTGACAACCACGATTTATTGTTTGATTAATGGCTTTGGCAGTTTATTCGACAGTCAATCCCGCTGCTTGCTGCCATTACAAACAATTGTGTACTGTGCCTGACGGGTCCCGGCACTACGCCAGCAGCAGTGCAAGTCATTACTGTGCTTTATATGGCTGCCTGATGAACTAATAAACTCAATATAATCAATTTGCCAAGCGATTGGGCGCCACGAACCCTGAGAATCTGCTCTAACGCGAGATATTCCTGCCCATCAGACAATTTTGATTCAGAAGCGTCTCTCCGATCAGCGCCATCTCTTGGAGAAGCACCTCAGCAAACCGCCATGTATAAGCACCACGTTGTTCGTCAACTACGAGACTGTCGCCGACAAATTGGAGACTGATGGAACTATGGACGACTTGCACCTCGACGTCGGAAAAGTCACCATGCGCTGCGTTTGTTCGGTGATTAACGCTGCCGCTTCTTCGACGGGTCTGATGCCTATGGCAGTGCCTGTTAGGATTACAGAGTCCTGTCCGGGTGGTGCTGGAGACGTGCACAGAACACGCCGAACCATGTCCGTGTCCACTCCCGTCGTGGCGTCGTTCTGCATGTTCCATGGCGTATCCGTTTAGCCCCACTGTGGAGGCGTTGTGGCTCAGGAAGAGTTCTATTCGTAGCTGTTGCATTTTAGAAAGTTAAACAACAAGACTCAAAAATTATTGAAGAAAGAATTGAAAAGAGACCGAATGGATGGAAAGGTAAAATGTTGACAGTAGGTGGGCGGCTGGTCTTAATAAATTCGGTACTATCTAATTTACCGATGTTTATGATGTCTTTTTTGAACTACCAAAAGGAGTTCAAGAAAAAAAAAATAGATTGTTTCAGATCACGTTTCTACTGGCAAAATGACAATCACAAAAGGATATATAGGCTAGCCAAATGGGAGGTTTTATGCCAACCTAAAGACCAAGGAGGTTTAGGTATTCAAAATTTGGGTATACAAAACAAATGTTTACTGAGCAAATGGCTATTCAAATTGTTGAACGAAGATGGACTATGGCAAAATTGATCAGAAATAAATATATTAAAGATATATTAAAGATAAGACTCTAGAGAGTTGCATTAAAAAACCAATAAATTCTCATTTTTGGAATAGTTTAAAGAACATCAAAGATTGTTTTTGGATCTTGGCTCATTCAGGGCAAAGGATGAGACTCAAATCAGGTTCCGGTATGATACCTGGTTGGGTAATAAGCCACCGAAAGATAAATTTCCTTCGTTGTTTAATATTGTTAGGAGAAAATATGATTCTCAGTAGTGCTTAGTTCATCCCCACTAAACATTTTCTTTAAATGAAATTTAGTGGGGACAAATTTAAATGCTTGGTATAGAATTTTTGCATCCTTGCAAGATATTAATTTAAGTGAACAAAGCGTGTCTTTAATTCAAGAGATCGAAAAGGCTGATGTAGAGCTCGGTTTGGTGAAAAGGCCTCGAGAACACCCTCCGAAAGATCAATCGGAAGGACGACGTGAGGGATCTCTTAGGACCAGCAAGGCAGCCTAGGATGTCAACGTGAAATGGAGAGTTTTTGGGTATTTTGATCGATTGGATGTAGATGGGATCAAATCGGCCATGAACCTCGATTATATGGAGGAGGGTGATCTTATCCCCTTAGGAAACCAAATAGATGCGTTTCCAAACACCAAATCTTTCAAAACCGATTAGAAAACCAATCGGTTTAGGTCCCAGGCCGGATTCGTCGGGCGCACCGCGCCGACGCGCTGGAGGCAGCGTCCCGACGCGTCTCTGGGACGCAGTCCGAAAGGGCTGCGCCCGAGGTACCGTCGGACGCCCACATCGGACGCCAGCATCCAGCGTCCGCGCTCCTCCGGCGCGTCCAGAAGGCTGCGTTCCTGGGCACCGCCGACGCGTGTCGGCCAGCGTCCCGCGCTGCGTGATCCGTTTTTCCACCTTTTCAACCAGGCCGCCGGACCGTCCAAGGCTTTTGCCTCGGACGCACTTCGTTCGTGTTCCGGCGTCCGCGCCCTGTCCCGCTTCAACTCGCTGTCCTCTTCGTCAAATCTTTTGATCTTTTGGCCTTGTCGTCGAATCCCACACATGTCCATGGGCTCCTTGATACATCCAAGTTACCAAAAATAATATAAGATATTTTTAGGTGTCAACAGGTCCGGTCTTCTCCCTCAGGTTCTGCTGCGTCTCTTGCGCATGGTGCGGCTCTCCATCCAGCGCGGCCCATCTCTCCTTCCCCACGTACTTCGTCTCTCCGGCCATACGCGGCATGGAAGCAACTCCTCGCCAGGAGATGGACGGTGGCGCAGGCGCAGCGGCCACCTAGGACGGCTCCGCCGGAAACGTAGGCCGGCTGGCTGCCATTCCCGGCAGTAGCAGGCCCCCAGGCCGTTTGGTGGAGGATCGGTATTTTTTTAAGCTCTCTGTGTATCATGCAGAAGCCGGGATTTCAGATGCTGGTGCCGTTTTGTTCGTGTAAACGATGATAGCGAGTGCCCAAGTTAGTTGCTGCTCGTGTAAACTGTTATTTTGTAGTACAATTGCAAAAACGAATAAACTGAAACAGAAAAAGGAACAGTGATGTACTAGAACAATCGTCTGTAACCTGATGCGCGTCTGTGACAGTTCTGATATTGCCGACGGACGTCTAAAACAATCGTCTCTAAGCTAACAGGCGACTGTAATACATGCGACTATCACAGGCGCGTGTACCTGCCAAGCATCTATTTATTGACACGTGTCTGCAATACTTTCAAATGGCACTGACGCCTGTCGATTACACACGTCTGTACATTAACAGGCATCTGTAATAGTTCTAATATGTACAGACACCTGTTCATATAAATCGTCTCTAACTAAACGTGCGACTGTATTGTATGTGACAGTTATAGGCGTGTGTACCTGCCAAGCGTCTGTTAACTATCACGTGTCTCGAATACTTTCAAATAGCACAGACAACTTTAGAGCACGCACGTCTGTAAGTTACCACGCGTCTGTAATAGTCCTGACATGTACAAACACCTGTTACGACAACTCATCTCTAACAAAATGGCCGACTGTAATAATTTTGGCAGCTCCAGTCGCGCTTACCTGTCAATGGGTCTGTATAGTGACACGTGCTTGCAACTACTTTTCAACATCACAGACATCGCTCGACTAAACACGTCTGTGACTAAACACGTGTCTGTAATACGCGTACAGACACAGACGGGCGATGCCGAAAAAGGGTCTATAAAAGAACAGGCGTCTGAAATATGCATGGTACTCACAGACACGTCGTTGCTAAAGAGCGACTGTGATAAAACACGTGTCTGAAACACGTTACAGTCCACAGACGACGGTTTTCTAAAGGGCGTCTGTCCTAGACACGCGTCTGTATTCAACCAGGCGCGTCCCGGCAACATATGTCTGCGAGGAATAGGTAGACGCGCCAGGCGAATGCGCGTCTGTAATTAGCTCTTATCACAGATGCGTATTTATCCTGCCGGACCGGTCGTCACTTATTAGGGACGCGTGCTCAGGGGGCGCGTCAGCGGTATCGCACCACAGATGCACGTTATTGCCAGCGTCTCTAGGCGCACTGGCGAATATGTGCGTTTTTTTACATAGTGTAATGAAGTACGTGCTAATGCTAAAGCACCCTTTCGACAAAAGACATTGAGGGCCTCCTCTCCGGGTTGATAGCCTGGTCCTATCCTTGTCGCACAATTGTTATTCCTTTAGTACAACTTGTTTAGGCCGCCGCTCGCCGGCGATTTGTGTAGTGTGCCTTTCCATTTGACGGATGGCCTCGCGCCACGCTGCCACTTAGAACGTGTAAAACTCTAATCTGCCACTTGATGAAGTATGTGCTAATTCTAAAGCACGCTTTCAAAAAAAGACATTGAGGGCCTCCTCTCCGGGTTGATAGCCTAGTCCTTTCCTTGTCGCACAATTGTTATTCCTTTAGTACAGCTTGTTTAGGCCGCCGCTCGCCGGCGATTTGTGTAGCGTGCCTTTCCATTTGACGGATGGCCTCGTGCCACGCTGCCACTTGGAACGTGTAAAACTCTAATCTGCCACTTAATGAAGTATGTGGTAATGCTAAAGCACGCTTTCAAAAAGACATTGAGGGCCTCCTCTCGGGTTGATAGCCTAGGTCCTTTTCTTGTCGCGCACAATTGTTATTCCTTTAGTACAACTTGTTTTAGGCCGCCGCTCATTGCCGCATTTGTGTAGTGTGCCTTTCTATTTGATGGATGGCCTCGCGCCACGCTGCCACTTGAAACGTGTAAAACTCTAATCGGCCACTTAATAAAGTACGTGCTAATGCTAAAGCACGCTTTGAAAAAAGACATTGAGGCTGCAAATTCAGATATCAGGCTGCAAATTTGGCAGGAGTATCCGCCGTACAGGTTCACATCGTAGCGTATACTGTACCACTAGCACATTGTGTAACCTCTGGCATTCACAGTGTTGAGGTGGGCATAAGCTATTGTCTTTCATTAATGAAGTGCTAGCATCAACAAGGCAATGTCCACTAAAACAGAGTAAACAGAGCCTGTTCACAAAGCATGCAATGTCCACTGAAAACAGAGTAAACAGAGCCTGTTCACAAAGCAGGCAATGTCCACTGAAAACAGAGTAAACAGAGCCTGTTCACAAAGCAAACGTGACAGACCAAAATATGCTGGATTTCTAGAGAACATTGATCTGCGATACATATAGCAGCTTTAATTTTTCTGAGGTTTCTTTTGTCATTTTTCTGTGAACCATCTTGGCTGAGTGTCGTGCTTTGTCGGAGAAGGTGAGACCAATCTTGATGACGACTTTGAGCATGTCGACGTTGGCCTTCATCGTGGCGTCGGCCAGCGACTTTCCCAGCAGATAGCAAACATATACAATAAGTAAACGATGCAAACCAGCGGATTGAAATCAACCAACCACCCGTGCGTCTATTCTCGTGCAACACGTACAATCAGCAGCAAACACTATGCACATCCTGGAAAAAAAGAATAAGAAGAAAGAAACCTGATCATGTGGCAGCAAATATCTCACAAGTGTCAAACAAGGATAATTACTAGCGTAATCTTCTGCATCTTATGGTTTTCAGAGTGACTCGGGTGAGGGAGTAATGCGCAATGGAAGCTGCATACTCCTATATGGCATAGAAATGGAATAATTGCGAAAAACACGTGTAACTTTTTTTTTTTAGATAAAGGAATTAACATTCCAGCCTCTCGCGGTAACGTACACACCCTAAAGCCTCTGCGTGACCACACACAGCCAAACTTATTACAAAAACTGAGAAAAAAAAACACGTGTAACTGCCCAGATTAAAATAAATTCCATGACAACGTTCATCACTACAATTTAAATACATCAATATAATACAGTAGCCAAGATCATATCCACGAAGTGAATGAAAGTGCTATCTTGGTTCACCAGTTGGAGAAATTCCGCAAAGCAAACAGGACCCCGAGATGCAGCTCTTGAAGATGGGCAGGCATGCATAAGGAGGCACACGAAAACCAAATTTAAGCCTCATTTAACATAAACACACACATATCATTTATGTTCCAAACATACTTGCAGGTACGCCAACAATAAGTGCTAGAGGGAAATGAAATGTACTAAACAACATGCATATGATCGTCGTCGATCAACTTTATTAGAGGTTGAAAGCACGCAAAGGTCGCCCATCAAGAGCACACCGAGATATGTTGGAAGAAGATGACGATGTAGTAGACTGACACTAGCTCCATGAATGCGGCAATATATAGTAGAGCTGACCGGACTACCCAAAATGCTCCCAACTTCCTGTGATCCAGTAGCTTAAGCCGCAAACTTGTCCCACCGAGGATCAAGAGGCAAAAGGCTGAATTTCTGAAGACTGAAATAAAAATCATCAAGGAAAAATAATTTTGATTGGCATTATTAGTCTAGCATTGATGGGAGTCGGCACGTAAACATGTTAGCTTTACCAATCAACATGTTCAGGAGGCATGCACTCGAGTTGTTTATTTAGACCCTTGTTTTACAGCCCGAACTCAGTATGTTTTGAAGAATGTTGCGTGGTGCTGAATTATTTAATTAGGTCTGGTACACACGCGAGAAAAATGAGCACAGTCGGATTGTGTCCAGTAACAAAGTTTTATGAAGCCTGCCTAAACTGATGTGGTGGTTAAAAAAATTAAATGGGAGGGAGATGGGGGGTATATAGAGGGAGTACGTACGCGCATTCAGGTTTTGGATTCAAATTATGAGCTGGGTAAGCTTATTTTCGTGGCGTCGCTGTTGTCTGACAGTGAATGGTTCTCCTCCTCGTCATGGTCAGCATTGTGCTCCCTCATTTGTGGTAAACCACTATCTTGCACCTGAAAATATAAGAAATGGATGAATGTGTAACTTAGTGTCCATTAGTAGCTACTCGCTCCGTTCCAAATTATAAGACGTTTTGGCTTCTCTAGATACATTTCTTTTACTATGCACCTAGCTAAGCACTATGTCTAGATACATGATAAAAAAAAGTATCTAGAAAAGTCAAAACGTCTTATAATTTGGAATGGGGGTAATATTAAGTAATTTAAATAGACTGAACGACTATCTATGTGAACATGAAGAAGAGTAATTGTATTAGCGGAGAAATTAAATACCAGTTGGACGGACGAGACCATGGCGCTTATATTCCTAAAGTAGTACACTTGAACTGTGGGATGGTTGGGATGGCCGCCAACAGCATCCTCGAATGCAGTCTTTGCTTGGTTCACCTCTGCAGCAGAGGCATGCTGACTTTCAATATTCACAACGACGCTCCGAAGTGAAGTGAGGTGATCCAAGCCAATGATACTGCAGTCAACGTTGCCATTCTTTAAGGCCCGCACAAAGACTGAAGTAGAAAGATGTTCAAGGTTGGGCATGATGGCAGCGTGTATTCTGCAGCCACCCACATTTCTTCTGGGAGCCAAGGGCATAGGATCGATCCCGTTCCAAATATGGAGCGAAAAGCTCGAGTCCTCATTCCAGTGCTCAAACACAACCATTGAGCCATACACCTTGAAAAATCTCAGCTTCTGGAAGAAGGCGTCACCAGCATTGATCTTACTCACTGTTACCCCGAGGTTACGTTGCAGGCTGAGGTAACGAAGCTCCGTCAGTCTACCAAGTAGTCTCAGGTCTTGCTCAACGAGAGTAGCCACAAAGATATCCAGGTAGGAGAGGTGGTGAAGACGTGAGAGATCAACACATGACGGCAGCCTAGGGAACTTAATCCCTGACAAAGACAAATGACGGAGCTGTTGTGGGAGCACAAAGCCTTCTGCTTCCCACGTGTCTATATCAGCACCTTCAATTATATCGATCTCTAAATGCTGGATTTTCTTGAGCTTGCTTAGGAGTCCACCAAATATCTCTGTGTGCTCTTGTCCATTGCTTCTGGAAACTTATTTTTCAATTGTTTGACAACGCCCAGCTCATCGACGTTGACATAATCAGCTCCCACAAAGCTAATATCAAGCATCCTCAAATCTTTCAGACTGCCTAGCTCCTTCATGATGTTGTCATCTCTCCAATCAACATTTATTCTCAGCTGCTCTAGGGATGTCATCTTTCCAATCCCATCCGGCATTTCTTTTATATACCAATCACGACAGGACAAGCAGACCAGCTGTCTTAACTGTACGATGCTCGCAGGCAGATCTTTTATCATAGTCTCCTCCAAAACAAGTGTCTGTAAAAATTTCAGGTCTCCTATATGTTCTGGTAGGTTACGGATATTTGTTCTTCTTAGAGAAAGATACCTCAAGTGAATTAAATTCCTCAGCATCTTGAGATGGCAGTCTTCCTTAAATCCGCAATGATCCATGGCTAGCACACGTAGAAATTTAAACCTCAAAAGGGGGTGCTGAATAATACCACAATTGTTGGCAACATATGACCTAACGTGTTTCATATCCATTTCATCACACTTAGAAGCAATGTGCTCTGCACTAATTTTTTTGGTAGGCTAACCTACACACTTTATTTTTGTATTGAGCTGACGTCTCTCCACCATTATCTAATATAGTAACAAAATTTTCTTCATGTGACAAGGAGCGGATGAGATCAAGAACCATATCATGAACACGACAACCCGATACTACACAACTACAATATTCATACTCCACCTGGATCAAACTTCTATTTATGAGATCATTGAAGTATCGCTCTCCAATCTCAAATAACCCATTTCCTTCTTCCGTAGTATGGATGAAACCTTCAGCTATCCACTTCCATATGAGAAGATCTTTATTAATAACATGATCCTCTGGAAATGCACTTAAATACAGTAAGCATGTCCGCAGATGTGATGGCATATCATAGTAGCTAAAAAGAAATTATCTTCTTAGTATTTTGTACTTGCATGTTATCTTTATGACTAAAACCAACAGCAGTGTACAGCTCAGGCCATATTTCCATTGGTTTTCCAGCCAACAAACTAGCCATTGTGATTATTGCTAATGGTATACCATCACATTTCTTTAGAAATTTATTGGAAACCTCTTCTTGTTGGTCATCAAGGCTTTTCCCTTCACTACCAAATATCCTCAGGTAGAATAACTTTTGGAGTTATAAGGTGAAAGTGGGGGTAGCCTGTGAATCTCACCAATCGCCGCTTCATATATACGAGTAGTTGCAATTATTGCACTTCCGTAGTTGTTCTCCACAAGTGCCAATTTGATGGTTTCCCAAGAATGTGGCTCCCAGATATCATCAATAACAATTATATACCTATCGGCACATGAAAGTTCATGAGCGACCAGAAAACCAAAAAAATTGTTTAAGGTTGCAACCTACGATCTCTAAATTGAAATAACACTTGTGATTGAATATAGGATGCTATCCTTTTACGTTAACAATTTTAATCTAATATTGGTACATATTTTGGCTGCTAAATAATCTCAAATCAGAAAAGTTTCAATTATAGTGCCTTATTTCTTGTTGACCAGTACAACTTTAGTATAGGGCATGCTCCATCAAATATTGTTTGAAAAATTCAAATTTAAGAAATTAAATTTATATGGAGATAGTTACATATATCAACTGCCCCAAGTCATTTTTTTCTGGGACAGCCGTCTATGGCATCCCCTTGAATTAATTTACCAGCAAAAGTAAATTCATAACTATGCTTAAACGGAGTTGAATGAAAACAAACTTTACACAAAAGTTGAGCTGCAAACATTCATTTTAAGCAGCTACAACAGAGATGTTGGCGACGATAAATTCGCCGACGAGAGGCCGGAGAGGGCGTCGATGGCACATACACCTAGATGGAAGGACCGCGCGAGGCGTCGGTTGAAGGTGGGTTGACGGAGCCGTTGAGGAAGAACATGCCAGGCGACAGAAGAAATTTTGTTTTGCCATCGCCGGAGGTAGAAGATGAAGCTCAATGTCGAATCCCGGATGGAGACGACTTGGGCAAATGCTGGATGAGGAGCTGCCTGGTTGGAGTCCGGATCGGCAGAATCGATGGATGCAAGATAGAGGTGGAGGCGGAGGCGAGATGTAGAGGATGTGAGTCGGAGCAGCACAGATCTGGGGGGGGATGGAGGATGGAACATCCGTGCTGCAGTGGAGGGGGCCGAGCGGATGAGGGGCGATTTTATTTTATTTATACTAACCTGGGTAGCGATTTCGGTTGCGATGAAGAAGCCGATGAAGACTGCTGCGGCGACGGCGACGGCGCTCCCCGGTAGAGCTTACCACTGAGGGTGAAGGCCATAGAGGCACTGAAGAAGCTAAAAGCAAATTACTACTAACTACTGGCTACTGGAGGCGGGGGCGCTCGGCTCGCTCGGCGGGCGAGGCCGGCGGCAAACGGAGCGACAAGAACTAAAACTTTGTAGTGGACCATTCTTTCCATTTGAGGTCCTTTTAGTTGGCTAAATATTTCTGATATGCAGTCAGAACTAACTGAAGGCCATGGTCATAAGGAGGGCTTGTGCACGGGTTGAGGTCGATTTCTCGGAAACTCACTTGTGCAAATTCCACATGAATACCTAATCTTATATATCTTATACTATTACTAATTAGAGGCTCCAATAGAGGCTTCATTTTAATCATCATCGACGCGCTAGGAAAAAAAAGATAAAATGCTAGAAAGTCCCACATTGTCGAAACAACCAACCATCAAATTGAAAGACTCAACCATGCACAACTATTGGATCTATTTTTTTTTCCCTTGAAAATTACCCACCTTTACCACCATAGATAAAAAAAAAGTTGCCTAAAATGTTATTTTTCAGTAGAAAAATGTTTTCATTATCTTGGAAAAAAAGTCATTCACATATATCTAAAATATCCACTATTTTTATTAATATAAAACATTAATTAGATACGACCACACGTCGTTCAAGGTTAGTTAACAGAATATCTAAAGGACTGACGTAATCATCTTGATGACAAGGAAATAACAAACGTGATCCAGCATCTCCCAAAAAATCTGTAAACTATTCTTTTTTTTTTTTTTGCACCATTGAGCAGCCAAAAAAAAATGTACTACCTATATCTATAACAAATAAACCTTGGAACGTAAGGTAGAATCCAATCCAATAAATAATTTTTACAACGATAAACATATATAATAAATAATAAAAAAATATTAGAGGCAATCAATCTACACCAGCAACTGAGTGTACTTTTCGATGGACAAGTGGTGGCCAAGAAGGATACTTTTCAATATTTAGGATCAATGCTACAGAAGGATGGCGACATTGATGAAGATGTTAGGCATAGAATTTCAGCAGGTTGGTTGAAGTGGCATCAAGCTTCGGGCATCCTCTGTGACAAGAGGGTGCCACGAAGCTATAAGGTAAGTTTTATAGGACAAATTCGTCCGGCGATGTTATATCTGGTTGCTGAATGTGGCCTACAAAAAGGCGACATGTCCAGCAACTGAGTGTAGCAGAGATGCGTATGTTGCGTTGGTTTTGCGGGCATACAAGAAGGGATAGAGTTCGGAATGAAGAAATTCGGGATACGGTCGGGGTGGCACCAATCGAGGAGAAAGTGATTCAACATCAGTTGAGATGGTTTGGACATGTCCAACGGAGGCGCCCGAGGCGCCGGTGCATAGCGGGGTTATAAAGCGGCAAGATAATGTAAAGAGAGGTAGAGGTCGACCTAGACTAACTTGGGACGAAACGATTAAGAGAGACCTTAAGGAGTGGAATATCTCTAAGGAATTAGCTATGGATATGAGCGCTTGGAGACTAGCAATCAACGTGCCTAAACCGTGACCTTTGTTTCTTTTCCTGTTTACCCCTAACTCTATCTTTTGTCTTGTGCCCTTTCTATTTTTTTTATACTTGTTTGCTATGGGTTTCATCTCTAGCCTACCCCAACTATCTTGGGACAAAAGGCTATGTTGTTGTTGTAATCAATCTACACCAACAAACAAGATATACATAGGAGTGGCGGCCTCTCAGCTGATCTGCATCACGTCCAGGAGCCATGACCAATTAGAAGGACGATCAGGACTATGGAGCATGGGATCAAGAAAAGTGTGTGCGGCGCGTGGATGGGCTCGGTGGGCTCATCGACGCGTTTCTCTTTTTTATTATTTTTTTCTGGCCGATTAAACATGGCGGGCGCTTTTGCCCGCCACCGTGCTCCATGTATTTACCGTGACCACCCATCGGTGACGGGCGATTGTGCCCGCCTCAAAAATATAAAAACGCCTGTTACCGAAAATCATTACAGTACTAGTCGCGGCGATCGTTTGCACAGGACAAATGCGACACGCAAGCAGGCCGCCCGGTAACACGATGTCCTGCATCCACGGCATCTTGATCAATGCTGGCTGCTAGATCCCATATTAAAATTTAATTTCTCTCCTAGGATGTATTGAATTTGGCCATCCCATAATTATAATTTAATTTGTCTTCTCTGAGTACTTATTTTATTCTGTTTAGGTTTTGGTTTAAATAAAACTTTAGGTGAGATTAGACAAGGGAAAGAATTGTGAGAAATGAAAGTAAGAGTGTTGGATTACTTTGAACAAATAAGTGTTGATATAATCCTTATTCACCATGACTTATATGATTTTTGTTCACTTTAATAATAACTTCATTAGATTGCTTTGAGTTTACACATGTTAATGATGCTCAAATATATTAGGACCATGATCCATGGAGTTGCCATTAAAGCCGATATGAAAAAACTAAAAACTCCACAACTATAAAAGATAACTATCTGTTTTCATAATATTTCTTTTAATTATGCACCATACCTGGCATTATACAACATAATGTAATGTAATATATAGCTATATAATTTATACCTAAATTGTCCATCTCAACCATTACAATAAATTGTCCAATATGCCGTTACAATAATTCATATCGTCAAAATATAGACCGCACCTAAAGCCATCATAGTTTAAACAGATGTTTGAACTAAATGTATATTGGACATAAATAGAGGTGCTATGCAAGGAAAAAAATGGATATGGGTGAAGAGTGCATCAAAAACGATTATTAAATAGATTATCAAAATTAAATATAGACTATATAGTACCTTTCCAACATTAGTGAGTGAAGAAAAAATATTTAATATAAGTAATTTTTATTGGATACTACTATCTCCTAAGATTCTAACCCGTGTGAGAGCACGGGTTGATGGACTAGTTTATAGAATTGGTATATTAGTGGTCAACAAAATCTAAAACTTTCTAATTGACAGCGATATTTGAGATCTCTATGGGTCCAAATATGCATTGTAAATTACTGTATCTATTTATTTTATTTTTGAATAAGAGACATGAGTTATAGCAAAATTGTAATGTTGAATGAATCTATGACTTTGTAGTTGACATCCTTTTTCATTCATAAGATCAGTTATTAACGTGAGCCAACTAATTATTCTGGGTCAAGGATTAAGATCCGTCAATTAGTCAGCATGTGCGTTCAGAGATTTTCTATGATGATCGGGAATCCTACAGGTTACCCGTGAGTGTATTGGAATGGCGTTAGATCATTTATGAATCCCATAAAACGTACATGGGCGTATTGGGCTTGCCTAAGATCATGTTTGAATCCTATCAAACGGACATGGGCGTGTTGGCCTGGCCTGAATTTGTAGGATATAGAAAAGTTACAAACTATTTTTTTCGGAGGCCATGGTCAGAGGCAGACCATGCAACAATCAATGGAAAATGATTTTTAGGCAAAATAATACTGTTCATACTGTAGTGCACGTACCTCTTGTTTTGGAGAAATTCTTGAGCGATATCGATGAGATGCTTTTCATCCAACATGTCGTTATGGATATGTTTGTACCTTTCATTGTCAAGTTCATAAAGCACATCCTTGAGAACCTTCTTCGTGTCAGGATTCCGAGACACAGTAACAAAAGCAGAGCAATCGAATTTCTCCTTAAGATATTCGTACACTGCTTTTGCAACTGTTGTCTTGCCTAGTCCTCCAATTCCAACAATAGAGACCACCCTTTGCTGCTGCGTGGACATGTCATCGCTCTTTGTCAACATGGTAATTAGTTGTTCCCTTGCTTGCTGAACGCCGACGAGCTCGCTCTCCTTGGTGTAGAAAGAGTTTAAGCGAGGGTCCAACATGGTAGTTTGAGGACTGGAAGTATTGACATGGTACCTGTCCGTCAGAAAACAAAAAAGATGGACGCAAGAACGAACAGAGTAAGACGACTTTATTTTCAGCAATGAAACTCAACTGTGCTGCACTATGCAAATCTGTGGTGTTCACTGACCTATCACGTCGCTCGGCCACCTCCTTGACACGCTCCTTGATGTCCTTAATCTCTTGACCGATCTCATGGCGAGTTGTGGCCTTGGTCACAATACCTGTCATCTTCTTGATGAATCTTTTGACACTCCTTTTGCTGGGAGGCTCAGAGCCCTTGACACGCACAAGGAAGGTGTCAACAATGTCCTCCATGTCGTAGGAGAGCTCCCTAACATCACGAGCCCAGATCTTGACTACTTCGTTGAGCTGCTCCTGTGGCACCTCTCCGACGTCGCGGAGGGCGGCATGCATTCTCTTCAGCTCTCTTGTGACGAACTCGATGTCTTTCTTCACTCCCTTCTGAAGGTTGTACTCATCCTTCAGCAGCTGGCCGAGCTTTGGAAGCAGGGTGCCCAGCGCGCCTGTCGCGAAATCCATGGCCCCCAATGTCACTACTGACTAGTGATATGTACTCCAGAGGCACATGTGAAGGAGCATCCAGATCTTGAGATCGGAGAAAGAGTTGAACGTACGGTGCCCTGGTTAGATTGCAGATCGAAGCAGCGTTTATCCACTGAAGAAGAAGAAGAAGAACAGAACATCGTCAGAAGGAAATGAAAATGCAACGAATCGAAATGGAACAAGCCAAAGATGGGGACAAATCCAATCGAATCGAACTAACATATCACATCGTTCGTTCTACAACCAACTAATATGTGTTAAAAGATCACCAACTCACCACTGCAGTTGAAGAGAGGGCATCTGGAGCCTGGAAGCGAGAGGGGGCAACCTATTCGTTGGCACCACAGGCCGGCTTCAGGAATGGACAGTTTGTGTGTGCGGGGCTGGGGTGAAGGGGGATCAGATCATTGATCATTCACACGATGGTCGCTCACTGTGCTCATGGGCGAGTCCGCCACACTGCTGCAAGTCAAGTCTTCAAGGTACCAGACTACCAGTGCACCAGTGCTACTTGAATGCATGTCCTGCTGCAAGACAAGCTGCCAATGGCCACCAATGATTGAGTTAAAACGAAGGAATGCAGTCTCCATCAATAGTGACTTCTTGGTGATACTATCAAAAATTTTTTTAAAAAAAATACTGTACACTAAAGCAGAAATAGGTGTTAGAATTTTAGGTGACACTAACTAATCAAAATTACATATATTAAATAGGTTTTCTCATCGATCACTTCTCTATAGTCTGACGTTGATGTTTGGTATGCTAGTGTCTCTCCTGGCCAGGACGCCGCGGTATTGGACGCAGGTATTTGGCCCTTCCGTCTTGCTGACTATGCTAGAAATGGGCAAATCTTCCGGAGAGAGCCATCCAACAAGCGATCATTTCCCGAGCTTAAGCGCCTGAAAGATGATTATGTAAACAGTCTGGATTACTGGCATAATTATCTGCTATCCTGCAACACTACCGCTGCTCTCTAGTTAGCTGGAGTGTTTGTTTATTTTTGAAATATAAGTTTGGTGGGAAAGGTCTCCCCATTTGGTTTCAAAAAAATATACTCTGTAGTCTATCACTAGTAACCAAATTATTTTTGCGTGACGGGGCTAATTTGATTTTTGCGTGGCGGGCATTTGAGCCCGTCACCCATGAAAGGTCACGGTTAATGGATTAACCGTGGCGGGCAAATTAGAATGCCCGTCACGCTAAAGGTTTTAAAAACTAAAAAGATGAAAAAAAAACCACGAACAGGCCGCCCGAGCCCATCCACAGGCCCACCGAGCCCATCCAGGCAGCAGCGCCGCCGCCACCACCGTAGTCGCCGGATCCGCCCGCGGTGGTGCATGACGCCGCCGGATCCGCCCAAGCGCAGCCGTGGGATCCGCCCCGCTGCCACCGAATCGGCCCCACGCCGCCGGCCGCCGAGGAAGCCTCGCCCGCCGGTAGCCGCCGTGGAAGCCTCGCCGCTGGTAGCCGCCGTGGAGGCCGCGCCGCCGTGGAGGCCGCCATGGATCCGTCACGTCCCTAGTCCGATCCGTGGGCGACACCATGAATTCGCCGGATCCACCTCCGGAGAGGGCGCCGGGGGAGAGAGGAGAAAGGGAAGGGGCACCGGTGGGAGAAGCTAGGGAGGAGGGAGCGCGGTTGGAGGGTCGGGAAGCGTGAGAGAGGAGGGGGCGCGGTTGGTGTGTGGAGAAGTTGGCTATCGGGAGGAATTTGCGTGAAGACCGAGTCCGTGAGTGTCAAACCCTAACTTGCTACATTTATATGTCGACGGCTATTTGGCCACGTTTTGGGCCCGTCTATTTTTCATGGTGGTCCATTTAGGATGCCCGCCACGGAAAATTGATTTTGCGTGGCGGGCACCTTAACACGCCGTAACGTCCCGCCTCCTCGAGGCCGGCCCGCTTTACATCCGAGAGCTCTCTAAGGATCAAGATGCCCTCACGGCACCAACACCGTCTTTTTTCGCGCACTTTGTCCTCACTCAAGCGCACCCGAAAGGGACTTCCCGGTCGGTCACCCATCGCTCCAAAGCCAAGCACGCTTTAACTTTGGAGTTTTTAAGAGATGGGCTTCCAGAAAAGAAGTTGCAACTTGTTGGTATGAGTATTCTATCAACCTTATTAAACCCCTCGAGCCGGGTGTCACACACGCCCGCCACGAAAAAAATAAATCTTGATGTGGCGGGGGCATTAACCGTGGCGAGCAAAAAAAACAAGGCCCACCATGGAAAAGATTTTGCAGTTTCACGCAAAATCATTTCGTTACTTGTGTATATTCAGTGTTGATAATATATCAATTATTGATTTTTATGTACTTTTCATCCATATCCACCAGTTTTTTTCTTGGCAAGGCACCTCAGTTTATCTCCGATATACACATTTAGTTGAGGTATCTGTTTAAAGTATGATGACTTTAATTGTATATTATGACAACATGAACCTAATTATTGCCTTTTTTCCAAAATTTTGAGCATATTAACTGCTTAAATACAATTACTATTAACTAATTATAGGGTTAATTGTATTTGCGCCATTATAATTTCATCATTTTTTGAAACACGCCACCACAACTTACGAAACTAAGTGAGTGCCATTATAATTGTTGTATCCTTTGAAATACGCCATTATGTACACCTCAAAGAGTATTGGGGTCACTTTCACGCTAACCTACGTTTGCATGGATATTTTTGCCCTGCCAGTCTCCCTCTATTCACTCTATGACTTATGGGTCCCTCGTCTTATCCCTCTCCCATCCAATTTCCTCGTTACAGGCTGCCCGCTCAGCGCCGCGAGCCACCTCATCCTCGTTGGCCAGCCGCCGTCATCCCCTCCAGCAGCACCGCACACCTCACGGATAGCGCCTCCACTCCCAGCTGTGCACGCCGCCCTGCCTGACCCCTCCTCCAGCGCATCCCACTTGATCTAGCGTCGGCTCGCGCTTAGTCTGGCGGCGGCTCGACTGGCCCACTGCGCGCTCGCCTAGAGACAAGGCAACAACTCGACTGTGGTACAATACAACCGGTCACCTGCTCGCCCGAGAGAAGGAGGTGAATGTGAGGAAGAGGATAATGTGTGGGCCCTACATATTAGTGAGATGGAGAGAGGAGTTGAAGGGGCATTTTGGTCCATACAAAAAAATACAGAGTTGTCTACAACACATGGGCCCAATAGCTCACAAGAGTATAAAATGATGTATCTCAAACTTTGATAGAATTATAATGGCACCAACATAGTTTCACGAGTTGCAATGGTGTATCTCAAAAATAGCGAAATTATTATGGTGTGGATCTAATTAATTAACCCTTAGTTATAATGGTGAATTATAGTCTACCAATTTGATGGAAACAATGTTATAGGTTATTGTAAGAATTTTAGGATCTATCTTTTTTATTGCTATTGGTTTCATAAGTAATAGTTTCTAGCATTATTTGTGTTTAGTTGAAATAGAAACTTTAAAGTATATAAACTGTTATCACTTTATGTAATATCATAAAATCTATATTCTAACTTTAGCTTTTGATCACGTGCTAATTTGATATTTCAATGCTTAAAGTACCTCTTAATGAAAGTTTTGGTTTAAAATTTTTAATAAAACAATACTAATGGTCCTAGGCTACCCTCTTAGTTCTAACAATAGCATAAATAGTTGTTTCCACATGTACCATGACCACTCAAGATGTTTAATATTTATTACTGTATTAAAATTTGTTTATTAAAAATATATAATCCTTGGAATTAAGTTACTACAATGTTAAAATCAAAGTGTTTGAAGTTTTTTTCGGAGATAACAACTTGCAAAATTTATTATGTTCTGTAATAATATAACTTGCATGAAGTATAAGTTTCATTACTATATGATATGATTTGCTAAGGATATTTTTCCACCCTTGATAAGCTTACAAAATATATATTTATCCTAAGGTATACATGTTCCCTAGGTCTACACAGCGGAACAAAGCTTTGTGCGTAGTTTCAACTTAATATTGTTAGAAGAAGTATGTATTTCAGATAGCTTTGTGCATATATTGAATTATTTGGCACAATTGCATATATTAGCATTTACATGTGGATTAGCGTTCTTTTAACATTTGTGAGATAGATAATTTAAGTACAAATTATGAGGGTTCAGCCACCAGCGTTAGTCAGCAGTGGCGTGTTCCTGCAAATGAATTAATGAGCTGGCCAATCTGCTGCCCCTGTGCCCCTGCATCGGCCATGCATCCAACTAATGAGGTCGTCCTTGCGTTCTGATGAATTCAAGTGTGTCACTGCATACATGAGGGTCCAGCTTAAGTGATCACATGGCTTTGCCAGCTAGATCACCAGATGCAACTGCACTCCTCTATGAGCTTAAGTGATCACATGGCGTCTACTGCATACATATCATGCCAGTCATCAGTGAAAAATGCTGCGAATCATTACAAGCGATGCAGGAGACCCCGTGAACCGAGTCAGACGTAGAGTCAGCTGATGTTACTATCCTGGTGGTGTAGGACATGCATGTGAGAGGGAGATGGAAGGCTGCAAGAAATTCATCCTTCTCGCAACCTCCACACTAGCTTGCTGGATTTTTATTTGGGCACACTAGGAGAAAATAGTTCATTGGTTCTTCGTATTGCTCCTATTAATTCATATCGTATAGCTTCCCCGACAAAGTTGTGTCATTCTAATTTGGCAAAGAGACAAATGTTTCTTAGCCATGCTGGCCGGCCTCATCGCCACTGTGCTCTTGCCGCGGCACACCGGATCTACAACAGAGAATTTGATTGAGGAGGAGCATGGCGGACGGGAAGGAAAATAGGTGATTGTGGAGCACATTGGATATGTCTCTAACTATTTATATTACACAATTACATTTTAAAGATAATTTAGTGATACTTATTTTGTATCGTAAATGCTACTATGAACTTCTCACGTTAATCAGAGACATCTAACTATTAAATCTATAGGCTCTGCGATATATATATAACCATTAGATCTATTTTATTCTATAGAAAATTACCCACTCTGCCATTCTATTTATAGATAAAAAGAAGGAAAAAAATAAATCCAATATTTAGAATGTACGTACCAACAACGAACGAAAAGAATAATAAATCCATTATTTTTACATACCACCGTCCCATATGTTGGGGGCCTAGGCGGCTTCTTAACCACCGAAGAGAAAGAGACCCGTACGGCACTGTTTGTTCAATCTAGAGAAGAGCTAGCACCGGCCTCTCAGCTCATCTATATCAGGACTACTAGGATCAGGAGCCACAAGAATGACGATCAGCACAAGGAGCCAGGGCGATCGATGGCTTGCCGGTGCCGGGCGTGCCGGTTGCAACTTTATATGAGCGGGTCACATAGCTGTTGCGGCACTGCGGCCTGCCGCTGCCGGACTTACCCATGACGTGAAGATAGGAGGTAGTGGACGTCGGGGTGGCCGTAGGACGCGCGCGCGTAACTCAAAGCCAGCCGGCTCATCATCACTGGGCGGAGGTCATGCAAGTACCATGCGCGTGTATGCATCTATGTTCACAAATCACAAATGCATGCATCTGCCTGATCGACATGCATGAAGATTAACCATACTGGGCAAGAGAGCAAGGAGGCCCACCTCCGTACTCGGCAAGTATATACAAGATGGGCAGCCGTATGTGCGGGTCAGATGCGAACACACGCAGGCTGTGGGTGCTACGACATCTGGCGTCCACGGCATCTACACATCAATCTTGGCAGGACTAAAGGTGTGGTCATCTTGCCAGATCTCATCATTACAGTTTAATTTTTCTCCTATGATGTATTAAATTTGGCAATCCCTTGGTTATAATTTAATTTGTTTTCTTTTTGTGTACTTATGCTGTACAGTACTGCTTAAAAACCAAGGAAAGAATTACAAAAATGAAAGCAAGAGTCTTGGATTACTTTCGACAAATAAGTCTCGATATAATCCCTATTCACCATAACTTACTTTATTATAATTTCATTATATTACTTCAAGTTTATATCTTAATGATGCTAGAAAATTAAGGGACCATGATACATGCAGTTATAAACAAAACCTAAATGGAAAAACACAAAACTCCACAATTGCCAAAGATAACTTACGAATTCCATAATATTTATTTTTATAAATTACCATGACCCCTAAGTTTGGATTCATATACAATATCGGGCATCATGAAAGATAATATATTGTAATTAATTCTCCCTCTGTTCAGGTCAAACCGCTCAATCTAAGTTTATAGTAAATAGTATAACCAATTATGTCTCTAAATAAATTTATTATAAAGATATATTCTATAACTAATCTAATTGTATTTGTTTTTGTCTCATTGTAGTTAATACTTTTTCACGTAGTTTGGTCAAAGTTTAACTCTTTTTGCTCCGTGAAATGCGAGAATTGCATTCTTTTGTAGACAGAGGGAGTATATAACTATAAATTTGTACCTAAATTATCCATCTAGGCTGTTACAAAAAAAATCTCACATCCATGTATGCTATTATCTCTACTATAATGGCACACTTCTTTCTATTTTTGACACAAGCAACACCATCCGTCGGATCTCACAACCAAGGGTTAGGATTCAAAGTTTGTGCAGAGGTCTTACGTCTCTCACATCCGTGCTCAGCCTAACACCCGCAAGGAACAACCACGGTTCGAATCGTAAGCCACTCAATGAAAAAATAAAAAAAGACACGTGAAGGAACCACACTGATTCAAAAACGAATCTCACTATCCCCTAGGGCGGCATCCTTCTTGCCGTGATCACCGCCGTCAGCGAGGGCCGCCAAACCTAATCTCCGTCGCCGAGGCCCGGGGCAGAATCAGTCTTGGCGCATCTCTACTATAATGGCACACTTCTTTCTATTTTTTGGCACAAGCAACACCATCCGTCGGATCTCACAACCAAGGGTTAGGATTCAAAGTTTGTGCAGAGGTCTTACGTCTCTCACATCCGCGCTCAGCCTAACACCCGCAAGGAACAACCACGGTTCGAATCGTAAGCCACTCAATGAAAAAATAAAAAAAGACACGTGAAGGAACCACACTGATTCAAAAACGAATCTCACTATCCCCTAGGGCGGCATCCTTCTTGCCGTGATCACCGTCGTCACTGAGGGCCGCCAAACCTAATCTCCGTCGCCGACGAGGCCCAGGGCAGAATCAGTCTTGGCGCATCTCTACTATAATGGCACACTTCTTTCTATTTTTGGCACAAGCAACACCATCTGTCGGATCTCACAACCAAGGGTTAGGATTCAAAGTTTGTGCAGAGGTCTTACGTCTCTCACATCCGCTCAGCCTAACACCCGCAAGGAACAACCACGGTTCGAATCGTAAAGCCACTCAATGAAAAATAAAAAAAGACACGTGAAGGAACCACACTGATTCAAAAACGAATCTCACTATCCCCTAGGGCGGCATCCTTCTTGCCGTGATCACCGCCGTCACTGAGGGCCGCCAAACCTAATCTCCGTCGCCGACGAGGCCCAGGGCGGAATCAGTCTTGGCGCATTTGGAGGGTCCGCGGGCCTGATCACTGGCGGCCAGATGCAGATCACCGGTGCCGACGCGGCTGATCCCGTCGCCGACGAGGCCCAGGTGATAGCAGCAGCCTCCCTTGATCACCTGCAAGCCCAAGATCGGAGGCAAGACATCTTAGTCCTGTCGTCTAGATCGCCGATCATTCTTTTAGTCTTTACATACGGTTTTTTATTTTTTTGATTTTGAAATCTACCATGCAGATCACAGCTGGCCCTGATCAACGCTGGTCATCGCCGGCAACGACGAGGCCCATCATCTCAGCACTCCAGATCGGGTATTCTGGTAAACGATCCATATGTTAGATTACCTTGACAGGTACACGTTCAGTCCTTTGATATTTAAGATCCGGGTGCATGCATAATCAGCTGATCTTATTAATGCGCGTCGTCGTCGCTCATGTCCATACCTACGATCGATCCCTAATTTGATTTGTACTTAGGAATAAATTCATCTAAGGAGACTAGGACCAGGGATCAGAGCAGTTTGGTACATATTGAAGTGCATATTGAATTGTCAAATGGACCAGAGATGCAGTTGGAGTACATAAGTCTATTTTTTAATTCCTAATGAGTCATGATTTGTTTTTTTTTCTTAAAACTGAGAAGTTTTGATAGGAGTCGAATGGGATAGCATGAGTGGTTGAGATATTGGAGCATTGTTCATTTATTGTCTTTGCTTTTGGTTCAAAACTTCGTTTTGAGTTCAGGCTAGGCAAGATTCTTTCCCAAGCGATCAATTTCATTTCTTAGTTTGGTCGCTGATCGAGTTGCGGCCGGCCGGATCTTGATCACCAGTACTGGCAAATACAGTAGAGATTTGTTAGGTTCTTCAGTTTATTATGGGATTTGTTAGGTTCTTCTTGGAGATATTGGCACTGGCAAATATAGTAGAGATTTGTTAGGTTCTTCTTGGAGATATTGGCACTGGAAAATATAGCTTGGTTCTTCGGTTTGGTATGGGAGAGTTAGCTGAATTCCAGGAAAACCTATAGAAATACTTCTTCTGCTGAGAGACATACTGGATCATTAGCTTTTGGCATCGTCGACCAACCTGAGCATCCCTCGCACGACGATGACGATGACGATCCGAGGACGTCGAGCACCAATGGCAGGTACACTATCTGGTTCGTTCTGATTGGATTGAATTTGGTTGGCTTTCCTGTTTTTCCTGATCTGGTGCTGCAGTCTGTGGGGTGGCCACTACGCCTAAAATTAATGTCCATGTTCACACGCATCCCCTAGAAGTATTGTGCAATTGATTATTAGAATTGACGCTTGTATTCCTTCTTGCTGAAGGCAAGGTTGCAAGAATCAAGTTGGGAGTTGGGATAAATGATGACAAATTGAGCTGCAACCTTGCCTTCAGCAATGGATCATGGTTGCGGTTTGCTAGCTGCAGAGCCCGACGGGTTGGGTTTTTTTTTCTGGAGACATGCACACTTCCTTTATGATACCTTTTCCCTTACTTTGTCTTTTCCAGTTACCGATTCATTTTGTTGGTTGCCCTTGAGGCGAAGTATGATATCATGAGCATTTCAGCTCACAGATTCTATTTTCAGACTGCAGAGGAAGCTTTGCACAGTTGCAACATCATCTTGGAGAAAAATGGTTCAGACCATTGCAACTTCGAAGAATGGAGAACGTGGTGGGTTAAATATTTAGTAATATCAGTCATTTATTGTTTTCCATTTTGGGGCCTCGATCTGATATGCATTTAAATATCTCATATCTTTTATTTCTGTATTATTATTGATGTTCAGTAAATCTAAAAGGTCTGATGGTGAGGGAAGAGCGGACTCCAGGCTGTGCAGGTGCAGGTGTCTCCTGATGTGCTTTCTCTAAGCAGGTGGGAAGGCCATCACGGAGGCTGGGATGAGGGGTGTAATTAAAGTGGAGGACGAAGGATGGATATTTATAGGTTCTTCTATTAAATTTTTATTATATATTTTCTATAAAGAACTCAACAATATGATAACTCATTTTCAAAGATAATCATTTTGTTTTTACCGTTAATTAGCACGTGGCTATAGCTGCAGTGTAAACGTTTGGAATTATATTTTTGAATAAGTTTGTGTATGGAAAGTGTCCATATGAAAATTGTGACATGAATTTGATTGAGTTTTGGGATTTACTGTAGCTTTAGCACAAGCATTCCACTGTGCCTTAGATGGTAAAGGCAGACATAACTTTATACATGGCAACCCTAAAATAAAACCGTAGCGTTAGCACGGGCAATATACTAGTGAACAATAATTCAACATCCATAAGCACAATATATGCACGGCTATTTGGAATACATATTTTGACACATGGTGGAATTGAAGACATAAAAATGATAAATCTATGGAACTGCACCATTCTATTGAAAATCAAGATTTTTATATGGATGGATGTCCATGATAGCATCCAATCTGGGGTCCAATTGAAAAAAAAAACTGGCCAGGATTGTTTTTGCTGCTGACCACTTTCTTTTTCAATGCCCCATCGCTATTTACCTCTGGACATTTCTTAGAACAGCCTTAGGATGGCAACAATCACCAACATCCTGGGCTGATTTTGTACAACTTTTTCTAGATGACTGCCATAGAGTTAGGTAGCAGGTAACAATGTTTATCTGTGCAAGGGCAATGTGGACACTGTGGAAGACTCGTAATGATATGCCGATTAACTAGAAGGTAATGGCATCTCCGAAAGGGATCGAGTTCAAGACTCTACTCCTGATCAAGACCTGCAGGCCGCTACTGAAGACAAAGATGGAGCCGGTGGCGGAAGAAATGCTGCATCTACTCTCATCGAATGCGCACTCAGCCACCGAGAGGAAATAGTCACAAGAAGGAAAGAGAGTAGGAAGACTTGTCTTTAGAATGTTAGCCGGATATCTGTGCTTGTTACGATGCGGCGCCTTGAGCCGCCTACTATTTGTTGCTTGTGTTTTATCCTATGTTCAGTTGCTGGGATTAGAGTTAAGGCTAGAGGTTTATGGTAGATGGTCAGGGCAACACTTTTGAGTGTCGAGAACTTGTCAAACCGGTATCCCCTGTGGTCGACCGGGTGTTTGTTATGCTTTCAATAAAGCCGGCACTACCGTAAACCGGACATTTCGTGAGAGGGGCGAATTTTCATGAGAGTGGAAAATAAACTCTCACGAAACTAATATTTTCATGAGAGTGATGTAAATCCCGCCACGGAAACTTGTTTTCATGAGAGTACTCCACGTACCATCATGAAAATCACCTCTTTTCGTGAAGGTTTACTCTCACGGAACTACCAAACTCTCACGAATTTCATTCTTGAAGGTTTACACTCACGAAATGTCATAACAACCAGTCATGAAAACACCAATGGAAACCTGGTGCCAACATCTACTCGTGAAGGTGAACTCTCACATAAATAGTGAACTCTCACGAAATCCATTCGTGAAGGTTTACTCTCACGAAAAGCCATAAAAACACTCATGAAAATCACCTCTTTTTAAGAAAGGTTTACTCTCACGGAACTACCAAAACTCTCACGAATTTCATTCGTGAAGGTTTACACAAACGAAATGTCATAACAACCAGTCATGAAAACACCAATGGAAACCTGGTGCCAACATCTACTCGTGAAGGGGAACTCTCACGTAAATAGCGAACTCTCCTCACGAAATCCATTCGTGAAAGGTTTACTCTCACGAAAAAGCCATAAAAATACTCATGAAAACATCGATGCTAACATGATGGCAACATCCATTCGTGAAGGTGAACTCTCACGTAAATAGCAAACTCTCACGAAATCTATTCGTGAAGATTTACTCCCACGAAATACCACAAAAGCAGTCATGAAAACACCGATGTAAACACCGGTGGCGGCGTCCCACTCGTGAAGGCGAACTCTCACGAAAAATAGCAAACTCTCACGAAATCCATTCGTGAAGGCTTACTCTCACGAAATAGCATAAAAAACACTCATGAAAACACCGATCCAAACATGAGTTGATATTTTTCAATAGAAAAATAATTCCTTAAAATCTAGAAAATCAAGAACACGAACCAAAGTTTTTTTTTTTTTTAATCCGCAATGAAATTTTTGCAACTAGTCTTTCTCTCTCATACTAACTCCAAATGTAGTGATTCTTTTTTTCTAAATGTTTCTAAAATCATGCTCTATCAACTTATGATGTTCTTATAGCAACTTATCATTTTTCTGTTTGAGAAAGTGTTAGTTAACACTATCACAAAACCAAGGTTCCCGCAGAGAGTCTCTGGAACTTTGTGAGTGAGTTGTCCATTTTGAACTACAATTTTCGAACGCTTTCTCAAAAGCAAAAATGACCTGAATAACAATTGTAGATCTTGATGAGTTATGAACTTTTGGTATTCGTGACTTTTCAAGCGAGAGACCATCTAGGGCATCGAAACCCGTCCCGAGCCAAAAAATTTCAAAATTCAAATTTCGAGGTGTCAAAAGTTCAAAAAATGAAAAGTTGACTCTAATACCAAATGTAGATCTTGGAGAGCTCTCCAAAACTTGTATTCATGACTTTTCGATTTGAACCGTGTAAGGCCTCGAAAAACAGGCTCGAAGGTGCAATTTTTAAAAAGACCAAAGTTTGACTTGGTCAAATCATGGTCAAACGGAGCACTAAACGACGTCCGTTGAAAAACTTTTTGAACACATGGCTGTTAGAACTCATCAAGATCAACACTTTTTATACGAGTCATTTTTCCATTTAAGAAAGTGTTAGTTAACACTATCACAAAACCAAGGTTCCCCGCAGAGTCTCTAGAACTCGGTGAGTGAGTTGTCCATTTTGAACTACAATTTCGAACGCTTTCTCAAACGCAAAAATGACCTCGAAAAACAATTGTAGATCTTGATGAGATATGAACTTTTGGTATTCGTGACTTTTAAGCAGAGACCATCTAGGGCATCGAAAAACCCGTCCCGAGCCAAAAAATTTCAAAATTCAAATTTCGAGGTGTCAAAAGTTCGAAAAATGAAAAGTTGACTCTAATACCAAATGTAGATCTTGGAGAGCTCTCTAAAACTTGTATTCATGACTTTTCGATTTGAATCCAGGTAAGGCCTCGAAAACAGGCTCGAAGGTGCAATTTTTAAAAAGACCAAAGTTTGACTTGGTCAAATCATGGTCAAACGGAGCACTAAACGACGTCCGTTTGAAAACTTTTGAACACATGGTCTGTTAGAACTCATCAAGATCAACACTTTTTATATGAGTCATTTTTCCATTTAAGAAAGTGTTAGTTAACACTACTCACAAAACCAAGGTTCCCGCAGAGAGTCTCTAACTCGTGAGTGAGTTGTCCATTTTGAACTACAATTTCGAACGCTTTCAAACGCAAAAATGACCGAAAAACAATTGTAGATCTTGATGAGTTATGAACTTTTGGTATTCATGACTTTTCAAGCGGAGACCGTCTAGGGCTTCAAAACCCGTCTTGAGCCAAAAAATTTCAAAATTCAAATTTCGAGGTGTCAAAAGTTTGAAAAATGAAAAGTTGACTCTAATACCAAATGTAGATCTTGGAGAGCTCTCTAAAACTTGTATTCATGACTTTTCGATTTGAAACCGGGTAAGGCCTCGAAAAACAGGCTCGAAGGTGCAATTTTAAAAGACCAAAGTTTGACTTGGTCAAATCATGGTCAAAGCAGACACTAAACGGCGTCCGTGAAAAACTTTTGAACACATGGCTGTTAGAACTCATCAAGATCAACACTTTTTATATGAGTCATTTTTCCATTTAAGAAAGTGTTAGTTAACACTACTCACAAAACCAAGGTTCCCGCAGAGTCTCCTAACTACGTGAGTGAGTTGTCCATTTTGAACTACAATTTCCGAACGCTTTCTCAAACGCAAAAATGACCTCGAAAAACAATTGTAGATCTTGATGAGTTATGAACTTTTGGTATTCATGACTTTTCAAGCGAGAGACCGTCTAGGGCTTCAAAACCCGTCCCCGAAATAAAAAATTTCAAAATTCAAATTTCGAGGTGCCAAAAGTTCAAAAAATGAAAAGTTGACTCTAATACCAAATGTAGATCTTGGAGAGCTCTCTAAAACTTGTATTCATGACTTTCCGATTTGAAACCAGGTAGGGCCTCGAAAACAGGCTTTCGAAGGTGCAATTTTTTTAAAAAAATCAAGGTTTATGAAAATATATGAGAGATTTGTCCATTTAGAACTACATTTTGCTAACACTTTTTAAATGGACATGCTGCCTCTCAAATTTAGTAGAGTTGTCTATAGGCAAAATGACCTAAATCAATAAAAGATATATGAAAATATGGAATAAAAATTGATTTGATGAATAAAAAAATTTAGACTAGCAGCGGCACACACGCATTTGGCTGACGTGCACACAAGTTTTAGAAAAATTGGACCCCGCCAAACATCCCGCCCATTTCCACTCAGCGCGCTCAGGATTGCCTAACCCCACCCTACCTCTCCCTAGTGAAACATCAGCCGCCGCCCTCTCCAATCGTCGAAGGAAAAAAAAATGGCGCTGCCTCTCCCCTGCAGACGCTCGCCCGCGGCCGGCTCCTGCCACCACCGCCGGCCGCCATCACCGGTGCCCCAAGCCCTCGGCTCAATCCAGTGAGGAGGGCTCCGGATCTGGCAACCTACATCTCGGTGGGCATCCTCTCCCTCTCCCTATCTCTTGCATCACGGTGGTCATCCTCTCTATTTCTCGCTTTCTGTCCCTCCTCACAGGACAGATCCGCACAGTAGGAGACTACACCTCCGCAGACCGAGCAGGGGGTGTAGTGGCGAGCGCTAGAGCATGGGCCAGGGATCTCGCGAGGCTGGACCATGGCGTCGGCGTCCCCGGTGGAGGAGCCCACGGCGGCGACCGAGGCGAAGCCGTGGCTGACCGGTGACTCCTTCATCCGGCGCCACCTCAGGACCCTCGCCCCGTATCAGTCCATCCTGCCCTTCGAGGTACGATACGAGTCCTGCTGCTAAGATTCCCCTGTATTTTTGGGAAAGAACGCCACCTTTTGTCATGCTCTCGAGGTGCTCGCGAAAATGCTCCGAGGCTAAGTTCTCTGGCGATACTGTGCTCTGCTTTTACATTCGCTGAAAAAGAGACAGGTAAAGAAAACCGAGCCTTGTGGAAGTGCATCGCTGAAGTATCCTTACTCTCTGTCTTAGTCTCCTAGAGTCTGTTATCATGTTGCATCACTACTTGATAATATTACTTTCAGTATAATCCATGTTTTGCAGGCGATGGCCAACACCACACCTTACTGCACACGCTGCTCTCTGTCTTAGTCTCCTATAGTCTATTATCATGTTGTTCGCCTGCCTTTATCTTGCTAACGCCACTTCGCAGCCCAACTGCTCGACAAAATGTTCCTCTACCCTGTACAGTTAGCCTATGTAGTTTTGACATTCGGTGATCTTTCCCATGTCCACTAAAATACCAGGTACCATCTAGTACTAAAAGTTTCTCACGTTCAGCAGGACATGGTGGTGTCGATAGAAATTGAATGTCCTGTTAGTCCAAATGATGATTCTCTTTAACAGGCATCCATCCGTGACACGGAAATACCAGTAAATGAGCTGTTGGTGTTCTACTTTTCAGTTTCATCATCTTATTTTTTGGAAACGAAAATGATTGTGCTTCATAAATGAACAAAGTAGCGCTGTAGGTGGCTGTTTGTCGCAATTCTCTTATGCCAACTGTGCATTATCTTTATAGTAATATGTCACTTCCTGCTGCTTTTGTGGCTGCAGATTCTTGCTTTCAAATGGTCGTTGTCGGGATGGTTCATAAGCTAGAAGTCATATATCCCATCTGCTCAGTAAGTATAACTGAAATTAGAGAATATATTGCCGCCACACTTTGTCCTAAAGTAGTAGAATTAGAAGCTTAGTGTCCTTGGCTGCGTATCATACAACGGCAGTAATCAGATCGTCCTAGAATCTGATGAGTCTATGCAATAAAATTCAGTCAAGTATAATTCAGTGTAAATAAAGTTAGCTTTGACAATCTGAGTGTGATTGAACATCAAGTTAAGATATCAAACTACACTAGAAATTCCAACAGAACCCCTGAATTTTCAGCCTTGCAAATATATTTGTCTTCCACTGTGTATATAATGATGCAATTTATAAGTTAGTTTACAAGTATGTGTTTTGTTCTTCCAAATCTGAACTCCTTTGTGAAAAATTGCTTATGCCGAGGAGAACTTGGGCGAGAGTGAAGTCCGTGAAGCACACCTTGCCAAATCCCCTTACTTTATAAGGCTCGGTGAGAAGGTAGAACTTGCTATGCTTCTACAATTTTATCTGTGGCCTTATTCACAAAAAAAAATGTGTCTTGTGGACTGTGGTTGACACATTGTTGAACCATTATTTCAGGAAAAGGCCCTAGAACAGCTTTAAGTCACTGAAGGGAAAACTGTAGCTGTTGGCCAAAAGATGGATCTTGTGTTTCACACTTTGCAGATTGGGTTTTTCTACATGGATTTTGATCTGATCTCAAAATCCATTGATAAGGCAAAGAAGTAAGCTCTATCTGTTTGTAGTTCCAAGCTGGCATTTGGCACACAGATTTAGTGATGATATTTTACCATGTATTTTACTGTCTGTAGCTTGTTTGAGGAAGGAGGCGATTGGGAAAAAGGAAGAACAGGTTGAAAGTATATGAAGGCTTGTACTGCATGGCAACCAGAAACTTCAAGAAAGCTGCCAGCTTATTTTTAGACTCTATTTCAACTTTCACAACTTATGAGTTATTTCCATATGATACATTCATCTTCTATACAGTCCTCACAAAAATTATGAAGAATTTTTTTGGATAGCCGATTCACATTCTGCATGTCCCCTTTCCTTCTATTAGGAATGCATTGCCTCTGATAAGTTCAGATACAGTACATGCATGAAACTTATCATGTTGGATGTCTAAGACTAAGCCTTTTACTGTAATGGTTGGACCCTTGGATGGAGTTAGAATGTATTGCAATTGGAATCAGACACATATATGCATGTTTGTTTATTTGTTGGATTGTCATTTGGATCATTTGTGCATTTGAAATTTGGTTTGAGATGCTTCGTTATGTAATTTTCATGAAGGCATCGACTCTCAGGGAAAACATCCTGTTGTGATGATTTGAACATGTTTTTCGTGATGGTGTGCTCATGAAATCCTGTCACCTTTGAAACTCTCACGAAATATTAAACTCTCACGAATTAACTTCATGACCGTGAGCTCTCACGAAATACCATTCCTCTCAAGAAATATTTTCATAACGGTGAGCTCTCACAAAATACCCTTTACTCTCACGAAATGATTTCATGATGGTGAACTCTCACGAAAACACATCAACTCTCACGAATTGACTTCATGACGGTGAGCTCTCACGAATACCCTTCCTCTCACGAAATGAATTCATGATGGTGAACTCTCACGAAACATATCAACTCTCACGAATTGACTTCATGACGGTGAGCTCTCACGAAATACCCTTCCTCTCACGAAATGATTTCATGATGGTGAACTCTCATGAAATACAACTAAAAACCGCCATGAAAATACCGATGCAAATGCGGTGGCAGCGTTATTCTCATGAGAGTCACCGTCACGGAGAACTCTCATGAAAATAATCCGTGGCGGTGAACTCTCATGAAAATGTGTATTTCGTGAGTCTAATACCGTGAGAGGTGATGCGTGACGGGGTACTCTCACGCATTGTTTTCGTGAGAGTAAAACCGATTTTCGTGACTTTTTGCACTCTCACGCCTTTGGTCTAAAACGCTTTGATCGAATTTATACTCATCCTCCATGCAGCCAGCATGAATCACTCACCGTTAGCAAGAAACACTAGTACCCAAATCATTTTGGCGTGACGGGCATTTTTGATTTTGCGTGGCGCACCGTAGCCCATCATCCCTAAAGTGAGGTCACGGTTAATCAATCGATTTTGCTTGTCGGCATATAGGTTCGCCACTCACGGTTAATGGGACCGCGGGCGGGCGCATTACAAGTGCCCGTCACGGTAAATATTTTTTTTTTTAAAAAAGAGAAAACCCCGAATAAAGCCCGCCGAGCCCATCCAGCCGCAAAGACCGCCGATCCGCAGAGAGCTCACCGCCGCCAATGGATTTCCCCGGGGCCACCGATTTGCCGCCGAAGTGGAGTAGGGGGCGCCGCACCGCTGATCCGCGGCCCCACGCTGTTCGTCGGTGTAGGGAGGGGGTGCGCCGCCGCAGATCCAGCGCCAGCCCTCGCACATGGCCGCCGGCGGGAAGGGGGCGCGCCACCGCGATCCGGGCGCCCCCACACGCTTGTTCGCCGGCGGGAGGGGGCGCCGCGATCCAGCGCCGCGACTTGTCCGCCGTGAGTGGGAGGGGTGGGGGCGCCGGCCAGATCCAGCCGCCCACATGGCCGGAGTGGAGGAGGGGGCTCCTCGCTGCGATCCGGGCGCCGCCGCTGGCCGGAGTAGGATGAGGGGGTGCGCCACCGCGATCCGTGCCGCACCTTGCGCTGGCTACCGCAGCGGGGAGTGGGCGCCGCCAAGATCCGGCCCGCCACATCGCCGAGAGGGGAGGGAGAAGAGGCCGGGAGAGAGTGGGAGGGAGCCTACCGGGTAGGAGGAGACGAAGTTTTTTTTTTTTTTTTTTTTGAGAAGGGTAGGGAGACGAGTAGCCTTGGGGCCTCGTGGTTTGGTGAGCGCTACCGAGGGAATGAGGCGATCGGCCTTTCTCCCAAAACCCGGTCGCTATTTATACATGTTATGTTGACCGGCCTTGCTTTTGGGCCAGATGGGCCTGGACCTTTGCGTGACGGGCCTTTTAGATGCCTGCCACGTAAAATGATTTTGTGTGGCGGGCGCGTTAGGGTGCCCGCCACGCAAAAATCAATTTTTCGCGGCCGGGTAAAACACGCCTGCCAGGGAAAACAAAATTGGATGTGGCGTGATATTAACCGTTATGGACAAAAAAAAGTGCCGGCCACGGAAAAGATTTTGTAGTTTCACGCAAAATGATTTGGGTACAAAGCAGACCCCTGCTGTGTACTATATATATTGTGAACCTGGTGGGCCGGTATTGTGGTGCGAAGCGCTCTTTCAGCAGGGAAGCAGCCCACACCTGGCCCGAGATAGGCAGAGCAGACGGCTCAGCAGAAGGCGGGTGTGGCCGCCCAGAGTTTTTCGGCCCAGTGGGTGGCCCAGGTTGTCGGGGTTGCTGTTGTCGGTCCATTGAGCCTGGAATTATATATGCTTGCATCATGCATAGTAAACTACTATTCACAGTTGTTGGAAAAGCAGAGCATTAGACGACGCATGAGCAAACTGACGTAGCTGAGACTGCAACGACCAATGCAACAACGTCAGACTGTTCTTTCGTGTCAACTGTCTTTGACAATATTCTGAAGCTTGGTTTTGACCCAGGATGCTGTTGCCTTCTTCCGCCACGTCGGCTACCGCCGGGACCCAACATGGAACAAAACAGCACCTAATTTGCCCTCTTCCTCAGTTCCTCTCATGCATGCAAATCTAAAGCCAGATATGAAACGACGAGCGAAGTATGGGAGCCACGCAACTTTCTGATCTAACGCTTTCAGTTTCTGAATCAGAGAAACTACGCTGCATCCTGCATAGTAAGCTATGCTTGCGATCATTTATTTAAACAGAGATCAAAATGAAACTTAGTATATTTGATGTAAATACGATTTGTATGTAACAAGTATGGAGCCACAGCTGTGTATTGCGGCTGCTGCAACTAGCCCAAGCAACAACTATGGGGCGATGTTTATACAGAGAACAGAAACAGAGCTCAAGTTTGTACAGAGTTCACCCAACGTCTGAATTCAGACAGCTGCATGCGAACTAGGCAAAGGCAAAGCACGAATACATTACGTACTATTCCATCTGAAATACACTGTCAAATCCTGAAAAATACTGGGCAACTGTGTAGCACACAAACAGAGCCTTTCTCATCAAAAGTGAGCTTTCAAGCATTTTGGTTTTCAGTGTGTCGCTTACTCTGACTCATTGTGGCTGCAGGTAATTGGCAAGCGAAGAAACCTTTGGATGGAATGAGTAATACGAAGTAAGAAAGCTGTCCCTTCTTCTCTGGATTGGTAACAGCAATCAAGAAAAAGTTTTGGCGACAATTACAAATAAAAACGATGGTGATAGCACATGTGCCTCCTTCAGTTTAGCACAACATAATTTATGTCCCTACTTGACTTGCACGTATTACATGATAATTTCAAAGCGAGAAAAATAATAAATAATGGAAAAAAAAAACAAGCAGCAAACAGCATGAGGCGATGTTTATTCTTATGAAATGTCTGAAGCAGCAGTAAACAGAGACGTCGGCCATCAAACGAAGAGGATGCACTCGACAGTTACAGAAGCAATCTTCATGCATCAGCATCTCTGATCTGGGAACATGGTTATTAGCAGCGAATCTGCAAGAGAGCACAGGTAAGTCAAGAGGTAAATCTGCATGCCGCAGCAATGAACCAAAGCAGAAAATACAGCTTTTTAGTGAAGTCGAAGCCATATCATTGGGCTGAACAGAATTGAAACGTACCAACAGAGAGCTAGCTATCTACCACCGCGGTCTCTTTGTCATCATCCTCTTCATTCCATGGCTGAAATGGATCATCATCATCATCCGATCTTCTGCAATGTTTTTTTTATTATTTTTGGTATGTTAAAATAAGAAATACATGCATGCACATCGAAAGGTTGGGATGGATGGAATTAACAACGAATACATACATGTAAGTAGTAGCTTTGTACGTACCTCTTCATATCATCTTTACCACAGTATTTAATTTGGAGTGCGGGGTGGTTGGGATGGACTTCAATTGCGTGCCTCAGTGCAGCCTCCTCTCTCCTCACATCATCCTCATAGCCGCCGTAACACTCCAAGTCAACTTTGACTCTGCGAATCGATGGGAGGTGCTCCAGCCCAATGTCCTCACAGCTAATGTTGCTCTGCACTAATTCCTTCACTCTTACACCAAACTGAAGCTCCTCGAGGTTTGGCATAAGAACTACTGCTGGTGCTACTCTGCAGACGTCTTTCTTTCCTCTCCAACAATTGGGCATATGTCTGACATTATGGGAGACAGTAAGCGAAGCAGTTGAATCCTCATTGGCTACAAACTGTACCATTAAATCATACAACAGCAAGGATCTCAACTTCTGGAAGCAACCATCTGCTTTAGTATGAGTAGTTACTATTGCCTTTGAAAAAGTCTCCAGATAGAGATAACAGAGCTCTGGCAACCCCCCTAGTGCCTTGAGACCCTGCTCCTCCAGATCACGAACCAATATCTCCAAGTGGGAGAGGCTAGAAAGATGCACAGAATTAAACCATGACGGCAACCTGGGGAACCATATACGTCGAAAAAACAAACTTCGGAGATCTAGAGTGGGCACTGCTACATCCCAGGCATTCATATTAACATTACTAGTGATGAAAAAACCCAGTGTGAGATGCTGCATCTTGTGCAGATTGCCAAGAGACTGCAACAAATCTTTTTGCATGCTTTCATCCATAGCTGCTGACCTGTAGTAACCGATACTAATCTTGAGCACCCTGACTTCACAAAGGTTGCCTAGATCCTTCACAAACTGCCTCCAGGACTGATCGTTATTAATAGGTCCTCTTATTTGTAGCTCCTCCAGTGAAGTCAACCTCCCTATTACCCCATCTGGTGCCGTGATGTCCTGAGCACGTAGGCATACTAACTGCGTGAGCATGCCAATGCTACACGGTAATTCCAGGAAACCAACATTCTCCAACTCCAATGCTCGTAGAAACTTTAGCTTGCCTATTCCTTCTGGGAGCTGTTTGACCTGTATGCCACGTATCCCAAGGTACCTCAAATGAACTAGATTTCCAATATCCTTCAGGCTCGGGCATTCTTCTCTAAATTTGCATTTCTCCAAAGCTAGTACGCGGATGACTTTTAATCTTGGATGCAAGGACGTCCACCTAACAATAGCACAACGTCTGGCAAAAAATGACCTCACTTGTGGGAGGATCAAATCAGTTTTCAGACTGAGATCCAGTTCTCTGTTTTGTGGGGCTAACCGACGTGCCTGGCATTGTGATAATGTACAATCAACACTGACAAAGTTTTCATCACGTGACTTAGAAACTATAAGATCAAGTACCAGATCATGAAGGCGACAACCATCTACGATACCACAGACTTCCGAATCCACTGCCTGGATCATGCTTCTGTTTATGAGGTCATGGAAGTATTCCTCTCCTACCTCAAATAACCCACGTCTTGGTTTCTTCTCGACAAAGCCTTCACCTATCCACATCCATATCAAGGAATCCTTATCGATAAGAGAGTCTTCCGGAAATAAACTTAGATACAACAAACAAGTCTTCAAGTGAGATGGAAGGTCATAGTAACTAAGAGACAATATATGCATAGTATTTTCCATATGCCTATCATCCTTATCTTGATAGAAACCTGGAGAGTTGTGCACCTCAATCCATTCTTTTCTTGTTTTGCCCAACAACAAACTTGCCATCGTGATGATAGCCAATGGTATACCACCACACTTCTTTAAAATTGTATCAGATAACTCATCCAACTCATTATTTGGACACTTGTCTCCACCACCAAATAATCTTGTACAAAATAGTTCCTTGGACTTATCATGTGAAAGTGGTTCAAGCTTGTAAACCAAATCAGCTTGTTTGCCAACTTCATCTTTACGAGAAGTTATGATAATTCTGCTTCCACAATTGTTCTCCACAAGGGCTAACTTTATTATTTCCCAAGATTGAGGCTCCCATATGTCATCAATAACAACAAGATACCTATACATACGAAAGTGCAAGAGCAATTAGTAATTAAGGTCATGTTCCCAAGAATAATAATTAAATAAACGCTTAGACACTATGATAAATAATTACTTCCCAGGCTGCTCGAAATCTGTCTAAAAGTGGAGAGCAATCAACCAATTATAAAACACTATATGCAATGACCATCTAAGTATAGTAGTATGATTGAACATTATACGACCATTACCTACTATAATTCTTTCCAGAAGAAAAAAAAATATTTTTTCGAAATGCTATGACACGACCATTGCCTACTATAGTTCTTTCCAAAAAAAAAATAAATAAATTATCTACTACGATACACATGCACTAGACGCCATACTTACTCATTGACAGTAGCCGATCTTTGACCTACAATTCTACTGTTGGCACACGTAAATTTACAAACTAGCACAAGATGGCACAGACCTCTTATTTTCTAGAAATTGCCGGACATGATCAATGAGATGCTGCTGATCCAATTCCTTGTTGTGAATGTCCTCGTACTCTTTCTTATCAAGCTCATAAAGAATGTCCTTGAAAACTTTTGTAATCTCAGGCTTACGAGACACAGATACAAATGCTGTGCAATCGAATTCTGATTTCATCTTGTCATGAAATGCTTTAGCAAGGGTTGTCTTGCCGAGTCCTCCAAAGCCAACAATAGAGACTATCCTTTGTTTACCGGATGACATGCCACCATCTTCCTTTGTCAACCGCGAGATCAGCTCATCCCTTGGCTCATCAATGCCGACGAGGCTAGCCGCCTTGGTGTACAGAGCTGTTATGCGAGGGTCAATCGAGGTTTTTGCTAGGAGGAATATCATCAACATTGTACCTGTGTAGAGAGATGAAAAAAAGCAGAAGAAAGAGGTAAATAAGAGAAAATTTTGTTGAAATTCAAACGAAAAATCTGTGTTGTCCCGGCACTGACCTCTGACGTCGCTCGGCCACGTCCTTGACCCGCTGCATGATGTCCTGGATCTCTTGGCCGATCTCATGGCGAGTCTTTGCATTGCTCACAATACTTGTCATCTTCTTGATGAACCTTTTGACGCTCCTTTTGCTGGGAGGCTCAGAGGCCTGGACACGCACTAGGAAGGTGTCAACAATGTCCTCCATGTCGTAGGAGAGCTCACGAACATCCCGAGCCCAAATCTTGACTACTTCTTTGAGCTGCTCCTGTGGCACCTCTCCGACATCGCGGAGGGCAGCATGCATACTCTCTAGCTCACTTGTGACAAACTCAATGTCTTTCTTGACTCCCTTCTGAAGGTTGTACTCATCCGTGAGTAGCTGGCCAAGCTTCGGAAGCAGGGTGCCCAGCGCCCCTGTTGCGAAATCCATGGCTAGCTCCCAATGTCTCTACTGACTAGTGCTATATACTCCAGAGGCACATGTGAAAGAGCATCTGGATCTTGAGATCAGAGAAAGAGTTGAACATACGGTGCCCTGGTTAGAGTGCAGATCGAAGCAGCGTTCATCCACTGAAGAAGAAGAATAAGAAGAGAGTGTTGTCAGAAGAAAATGAAAATGAAACGAATCGAAATGGAACAAGCCAAAGAACAACCGATCGAATCGAACTAACACATCACATCGTTCGTTCTATGGCCAACCAATACTTACGAAACAACCCAAGCCAAATTAAAATGTCACCAACTCACCACTGCAGTTGAAGAGAGGGCCTCTGGAGACTGGAGGCCACAGGGGGCATTCGATTAGTGGGCAGCGGGTTGAGGAATGGAGTGTGTGGGAAGTGGACGAGGGAGAGGGATTATCACGCGGTTGAAGGTTGGGTCCCGCCACTGGTGGAGGCAACAACAGCGGCGGTGCCTTACGCAGAACCCTGTCTCCGACCCGCTTCTACTTGTTTGTCATGGGAGTTGGCAGACATAGGCGAAGCAGCCGCATCCACGACGGCTGGTGTGGATCACGCGGCTGCCTCGGCATCCAAGTTGTCTAGTTGCACTCCCAGGGTAGTGGCGGCTTGGGTCTATCAGCATCGTACCAAAGCCAGGTGCCCGGTGGACCGCTGTCTAGAATAAATACATGTTACAGCTCCCTAGGAGCCAGATTTTTTTTAATTTGGCTAACAATTTAGAAAATAATAGTGATAATTGTATCTCTAAAAATTTTATTGCACCTCTGCTTCTTAGAAATATAATTTATATACCTATAAATTTGTATCGAAATTACCCACATATATATGTAATTAATAGAGATCAAAAGTAAAACTTTTGATTATCTAAACTATTCACCTTGACTATTATAAAAATAAATAAAAGTACCTATAAATCTACATGTAAATACTAATATTATTATGAGAAATGAATTAATGACCAGTGTCATTTTAACTAGTCTCCGTCGTTTACTACGTACATGAACAGGTAGTACAGCACATGGAGTCTGTACGGTAGACGAACAAAAGGTGTGAGGCAGCCGGGCGTCCCATGTGCCACGACCTAGACCTGCAACAACTTAAACTTGGACTTGTATGGCGGAGCAACATAAAGGCACCAACGGCATGAAAAGATAGAAATAACTGTTGCCATTTTCTTCTACATGACTAGGACACGAAACAGAAAAGTACAACAAATGGAGTAAGCATTATTTCTTGCTTTTGAGGTGAAAGCAACGAACAGGCACTGAACAATAACAGCACAGATCATAAAACGATTGTGTACGCCTCCTCGTGATTCCTGGGCCATGCATGTCGTTTTTCAATGGACCCCTCTTGTCCACAGCTTTCGTCGCTAACCAATATAATTCGCTAGACTGGTTACATTCACTCCTGAGCTACGAACTGAATGAAGAGCAAAAAACAACGAAAAAATGTGACAATATTCTGAAGCTTGGTAGTGGCCCATTGGCGACTGAGCCAAAGATCCACCACGTCCCCTTGCTTGCCTGACCAACTCTCGGACAATGTCCGTTCCCTTCCAACAGGTCAATAATACAACCTCGTTACTAATCTCTATAACTGGCGTTATCAGATCCCACAACACCGACGAAGCAGCACCATGGAAATCAAAAAGTGCTCCGAAATCCAACCAAACGAAAGGCGTTTTTAAGTTCCCGGCAGCCGGTAGTTCATTACGTGGCCGTTCCCGCACCCACGTGGAACCAAACAGCAAGCACCTAATTTTCTCTTTTCCTCTCGTGCATATATAAAGCAGAGAAAACTTTCTGATCCAAGGCTTTCAGTTTCTCAAACAGGGAAACTATGCTGCATCGTGCATAGTACGCAATGGTTGCGATCATTTATTTAAACAGAGATCAAACTGAAACCCAGTATGGAGCCACAGCTGTGTCTTGCTGCCGCTGCAGTCAGCCCAAGTAGCACGGCTGAACGGACACCCAGAGAGACGAAACGGAGCTGAGTTTGTACCTGGAATTCTGGAAACATGGTATTACATACTATTTCCATCTTAATTCTATACCTATTATTAAAACCCGAAAACTGCTGACACTTTTGCAACAACCCCTGTTTTTCGAGCCTGGCTCTCGCTCCGTGTCAGTAATTCTTTCCTATATCTATCCTTAATAATAAGAAAGACAAAATTTCAGCTTTTTTCGGTCTGGGCCGTTTTTCATCTGGCCCATTAATTGTACTAGCCAACCGTGCATGGCCCATTCGTCTGGCATATTATCTACCAATGCGCATGGACGGAGCTAGCAGTGGGCGGCAGGTGAAGCTCAAGCCCCCCTAAAATCCCGGTAATCAAGATTAATTACTGTAGCAAAAAAAAAAAAAATCACCATTAAATCTCTATGCAAATTAACATCTCCTTTGTTTCAGCCTATCTAAAATTTTTTTAGGCATCGTCATGGCGGCCTTTCAGACCTTCTTCCTCGCGTGATTGCTGTTTTTCGTTAAAAAAAGGGAATCTAAGTGCCGCGTCGCCAGGGCCACCGCTAGACGCCGCGCCACTACACAGACACCGGGATTGGGTCCGGTCTTCTCCCTCACCTCCCTCTGCTCTCTTCCGCATGGTGCGGCTCTCTCCATCCCTCGCGGCCCATCTCTCCTTCCCCCACTCCGTCTCTCCGGCCATACCCAGCATGGAAACATCTCCTCGCCGGGAGATGGGCGGCGGCGCGAGGCGAAGCGGCCAACAAGGACAGATCCTCCGGCAACGTCGGCGGGCCGGCTGCCATTCCCGGCAGTAGCAGGCCCCCAGGCCGTTCGGTCGAGACGGAGCCGGAATCGGATCGTTATTTTTTGTTTGTTTGTTTTTATATAGAAGCCAGGAGTTGAGCTGCCAGTGCCATTTTGCTCGTGTAAACTTTGATAGCGAGCACCCAAGTTATTGGTTGCTGCTTCCAGGCGATCAATTTTTGACATATCTTAATAACGTCAACCAGGTGTGCTTAAATTGTGGCACAACTGCAAAAATGAATGGACTGAAACAGTAAAAGGATTAGTGTTGTGGAGTATATGTTAGTGGATCGGGCCATTCGATCCTTTGAGCCGTCGACTGTTTATTATTTGGGCTATGTGCTGCCCAAATATAGGCTGAGTCCACTCGATCATATAAGGCCACTATTGTGATTATATTCCCTTGTGCTTGTCTTTTTTTGTTTCCTTTTATAATCGGAACTGCGCAAAGAGGACCACAGAGATGATAGCAAAAAAAAAAAAAAAAAAAAAAAAACTTTGCTCTATTCCTAGATAGCTTTGTAAATATAGAACCATGGAAAAATCGTTTTATCTATGTTCACGACTGATCACGCGATATCATCGGCCGTTGACGCATAATGAAGCATGTCATCCGACTCTGCTGTTTATCAACATCACTGCATTCATGCTGCAAGTTCAGATATCAGGCTGCAAATTTGACAGCAGTATCCGAGTACAGGTTCACACCATAGCGTATACCACTAGCATTCACATGCTTAACAGTGTTGAGGTGGGCACAAGCTACTAATTGCCTTTCTTTAATGAAGTACCATCCACAAGGAAATATCCACTCAAAACAGAGTAAACAGAGCATGTTCACAAAGCAAACGTGGCTAACCAACTTAATACATCCATTTTGTACTCCTATTCCGAAATATCCACTTTGCACTCCTGCCATGTCATTCTCCTATGTATACAGGTGAGGCTGCCGAGACCAACTCCTGGTCGGTGACCTCATCATTCTCTTCTGTAACACTTAGTGAAGCTGCTGAGACCTCCTCGCTGATCTCATCATCCTCTTCTGTATCGTACAGTGAGGTTCCTGAAACATCCTCGTCGGTGACCTCATCATCATCCTCTTCCTGGAATTAATATATCTATAATTATGCTGCTGGAGTAGAGATCAGCAGAAACCAATGTCCTTTAATATATAAATGAGAACCTCAAACTTGAGTGCAGTATTTAGTTCCTCCAGCATAGCAGCCAACCGTGGATACTCAACCATAAGTATCTCGAGCGCGCGTTCCATACCCACAGTGTCCTCCGTCTGTTGCCAGGAGCATACAAGCATTTCAGTTAAATACAACTTGCACTAATACAAAAATGATTTATAAACACACCTGTATTTTTTAGTGGAGGATTCTCTACCAAAATCTACCTCGAAAAATCAAGTTGTAGAGATAATTATATTTATAGAAGCTGCTAAAATAATAATCAATCTAACTAGACAGCTGTGGGCCTTTAGTGAAGTTATCAAAAAAGTAGCGCATTGCCTTAAACTTGCATTGTTCCAAATGAATCCAAATATTAGCGGAGTTATCAAAAAGTGGTGCATTGTTCCAAATTTTAGTACTAATGAATCCAAATAAATTCTTAAACTTGCATTGCCTCGTGCTATCAAAAAGTGGTGGAGCCCGAGACTACGATGATTCTTGTCTTATTCCTTCTCTGTTTTCATGGTGGTTTCTCCCAACTCGTCTCCCTATATCCTCTCTCGTCTTTCCCTTCTGTCGCCCAGAGCATGGTGCGGACCGGGCTTCTCCATGGTGGGTGGTCCGGCAAGCGGGCGGACGCTCTCAGCATGTGTGACGTGGCCAAAAAGTCCCTACCCCAACAAACCTGTTTTCACCACCTCTAACAATCGGTTTTGTGGGAGTGTTGATGGGTTGGATACATAGCTTAGTCAAGGCTTGTATAGATGGAGCTAAGTTTGCACAAATAAAAAAACTAATGAGTAACCAGCACAAAGTAGTAATACAAATTGATACAAGCAGCTAATTCTGAGAGTTATTCTACATAATCATATCAGTGGAAACACATTACCACCCTTTTGAGGTCAGGATCATGTATATTTTCAGACACCAGAAGTAGTTCATGTTGCACACGGCCTTTCGTGGCAATAAAAAGCTCCCAAATTTGGTGTCCATGCAAAGAAAAGGTGGCCAACGAACACAATGGTAAAAACAGTAGGAAAAGGTGTGCGGTACTTGATGGTATGATTTGTTCCATTCACAATGCATGGATTCAGAATTCATGACCCTCAGGATCGAGTGGAAAGTACCTTATGCTTTGCAGCATCACTGAGATTCATATTGGTTTTTGGGTCAAGAATATTGAGTACCTCTCGACTCACTACGTTATGAAGTTGCATCTGTTGCTTGATTCGTCCCCAAAGTCTTACAGCCTGTAGTTAATCTTAGCCTGTATAAGCCAGAGATTGAGCATTGATGGATAAACTGCACGTAGTGCAGAGAGCGGCACATACCCTATATTTTTGTCGCTCCAACAACATCTGCATATCTGAATCAGACTTCACCATTTTACATTCACCGTATCTTATGATGTCAACCGTAGGAGGGTTGTTGGGATGGTGGATATCGACCGCCTCCCTCAGCTCGGCCAACACTTCATGCACCTCCGTTGGGATGCAAAAATCACAGATGACATGAGCCTTGATTCCCCGGAGTAATGAGATCTTTCCTAATAATCCAAAGTTGAGACCCATTTTGTCCATTATGATGTCAAACACACGGATGTTCAGGTTCAAGACTTGAGGCATTGGCATAGCTCCCTGTACAAACACTTCTATAAATTAACATAGAGACCAAAACCCGTGCACATACAGCACAAATCATCATGAGTTGAGTACCTGCAGGCTGAACGCATATTTCAGTTCGTCCAGCATTTCGGCCAATTGTGGATAGTTGACGGTGAGTATCTCCAACGCCTGTTCCAAAGGCACCTCATCCTCCTGTTGTGAAAGGCGAATGCATTTCCGTGAAAATCAAACTGGATTTGTAGAACATATTAGGCTGCTATATGTGGGAGCTGAGGTAACTGTAATTAACACGTACTGTATCTTGCACAAGATGTAGTTTATGCCGCACGTGGTGAAGTATGGCAGTGAATTGCTTATGAAATCCTAGCGCCTGTTCCAAGCAAGAAGCCCATGAAACCATAGGGTTAGCAAAATGAGTTCGAGTCCATTCTACACAGAAATAATGGGTCAATTGTTGGATATAATGTGGGATGGCCCATGAAACCATAGGGTTAGCAAGAAGCCCCCTCGGTTTTCATGGCAGTCGTTGCCAGGAAGCAGATGACCACGGTAGCTGATGCTCTCAATGGGGATGCATCGGTGAAATGGTAGATGATGCTCTCAATGGGGATGCCTGGGTGAGGCACATCACAGACCCAGCCACTATGAGACTGCTTGTCGAGATCAGCATGCTCTGCGATATGCTTGAGCAAGTCCATCTTTCGCTGCAGCCTGACACTTTCTTATGGAAGCAAACCAGGGACCAAAACTACTCGGCGACATCGGCTTATGCTCCGATGTCCTTCAGTTCGTCGGCACCATTGGAGGCAAAGCAGGTATGGAAGACGTCGGTGCCACCAAGGATTCACTTCTTTTCTGGTCGTTGATGCATGGCAGATGTTGGACGACGGACAGAAGATTTCACCATGGGTTACAAAACTCAAATGTGTGTGTCATGTGTGATCAAGGGGCGGAAACCATGGACCATATCTTACTGGGATGCAGCCTCAGTAGAGAGGTCTGGTATATTTGGCTTCACAAGTTACACCTACAGGATTTGATTGTCGTAGCTGAAGAGCAAGCAATGGTGTGGTGGCTGAGATGCAGGAAGCTAGTCCCTAAGCAGCTGAGACAAAGATTCGACTACTTCTTCTTCGCTGCTGGCTTGGTACTTTGGAAGGAGTGGAATGCTAGGGCTTTTATTGGAGTCTGATCAACACCGTAGAAGATTGCTTAGCAAATTCAGGAGGAGATCGACAACTGGAGCTCGGCGGGGTTCAGGCCAATTCAGTCACTTCTGGCTGTGGGTCGCTGATGCTTGTTTCTGGTTCTTTAACGTAGCAAAACTGTTTTATGTAATAACAACCACTTGTTTCCTAGGTTCGGGAGTTCGGTAATCGTTCGACTACTATCCATCCTCTGTTTGCATCAAAACTCTATTCTGTTTAATGAAATATGCACCTAGGCATTATCACAAAAAAAAATAATTACCTGTGATTTATATTTAGGTTCATTTCATTTATTAAAAATAACAATAATACATCGACGGCAAATATATGGTGGGAAATTTTAAATTTTTAAAAACAATTCATTGGCGGTTATGCTACGGGAAACAGTTGGCAGAGGCAGCTCTATTAGGCCTTTGGGGAAACAATTTTTAGAGGCGGTTCTATAAGGTAATCTGCCTGTGTAAAATAGTTTGCACTGGCGGTTCACATAAAAAACAAGTGCCTCTGTCAATGAGTTTACACTTACGGTTACCAAATCAAAGCTATCCAGCAGTGTAAACATGTTAACATTGGCTCTTCTGAAGAAGACACCTGGAAAATTCGCGATTTTCACTGGCCTTTCGCACTGGCGGTGGCCCTAAACGTCAGTAGAAATAGGTCTGGAACCGCCGGTACTAAACTTTGCTGAATTAATGACAAGGCGAGCTTGGAAGTTGAATGTGAGATTGATTAAACAATTCATGTAATGAGTTAGTCAATCAGGCGTGATGAGACATACCTTATTCTCTGTATAATCGATGCGATTCAAGTTGGTAATAATCAGCTCGCCCATCTCGATTGCCTCACTACTCATTGCCTTATAAAGTTCCATCTGATGCGGAACGTGTTCCCAGAGTCTTCGGGCCTGTTAAAATTTATCCAATGAATAATTGACCATTAAGAGCTACGCTACAATTATGTATGTCTAATAAATTAAGAGGAGGTCTTGATACAATTACGTACCCTCACAGAATCAGAGTTCATCATTTTAGCCTCAAGGAAACTTATGACCTTATGATTCTCAATGAGTACCTGCAAGCTGAATGCATATTTCAGTACATCAAGCAATGCGGCGAAACGGCAACTCTCGACGGTTAGTATCTTCAGCGCTCGTTCCATAGCTGCAATGTCCTCTGCCTGATACGTGGAGAATTCGTAAGGCTCGTAGATATGTTGATTAGTACTCACAAATGGAAATTACACTACCACATAAATAGTTTTTTGTGGACACATGATTTTCCATTTCAACCGTGATTGCCACTTTTATATCCACATACAATAAATGGAAAAGACTCATAGCTCACTGTCCGCATGGCAACCCAGGGCTGGTCCTGGATATTTCTGGACCAAGAACAATGCTAAAATTTTTGTCCTTTTTATATCAGCAAGATAATCTCGTTACTAGTACACACACATATCAAATAGTTATCTGAAATTTTATAGAGTTTGCGGCTAACATGGTCAATATCAATGACATAGTCCTGCTAATATTTAGAGAAACAAGCTAGTATTAACCACAATTTCATAAAATTGGGTAGCTTCGTCGTGCGTCGGTTGTACATTAATACATATGATTAAGGATCATAGGAAAGAGAAAAAAATACAGACGTACCAGATTATTGTCGCGGTGCCGTCTGACAGCAGCCTGATGATAGAGGAATTGTAGTGCAGTGTGCCGATGATCGCCGGCTCGCCCTATGCAGAACTGCAGATGAGCAGAGTGCGTGCGGTTAGCCGGTTACAGAGATCTGGCCGGTCGGCGGACGGGCGGCGACTCACTTCCTCGCGCAGGAAGAAGGCCGAAAGGGAATGTCCCACGTAGAAATCAAAGGAAAGGAATCAGAGAAGTCTCCTACTTGCGTTGTTGCGTTTTTTTTTTAGGGGAAACCGGAGTTTCATAAAATATTGGAAGAGGGATTACAATCAGACATTATGATGCCCAGTAGCCCCCGGTTTCATCTGTTCTAGAGTATCATCACGTATTGGGCTGAGTACTAGTACTCATCGCATACCCTGCCCATCACCGAGATGGACCTGGGCCGGGCCTGTGCCAACCATGTATAGAAATATATTTCACAGCAAAACTGTCCCAGCTAGAAACGCCTAATTCTAGGGGTGTCAGCATGCCATCCGGGATTGTAAGTAGATTTTTCCGCATCAAGGCTCGGTTGGAGCAGAAGATTCAAAATTTCTAGATACAAAGTTGGGGCCTGTTCACAGCAAGCTCCACTTATCACTTGCCCACTCTCTCCCCCTTCTCTCTCCCCCTCCTTACTTGTTTACAGCACCCACTACAATAATTTTTAGAAATGCCTCCAATTTTATTTAAACAGCTCTAAAAATGGTTCTTGAGCCGGTTCATCTCTCCACATCATGTTTTTTAGAAATATCAGGAAAGTATAGCCACCTCTGATAATAGACTGTATTTTAAGATGCGGCTAGGTCTTTCAGCCTCCTCTCGAGGCGGCTGGACCTTTTAGCCCCTTCAACAGTGGATTGCTTGCGACAGTTAATAATTTCATTATTACAGAATGTTCATCACCGCGGCTACTGACCTATCGGTGGTGATAGTCTTGTAAAAAACAGGTGGTGATAATCATTTCCAAAAAAGTAATAAATTAGGGATAGAAGAATAGCAGTCATGTTACAAATTGATGATGATGATCATTTCCACAATAATAAATCATGCCCAAATAGTCATGTAAAACAGGTGGTGATAATCATTTCCAAAACTAATAAATTAGGGATAGAAGAATAGCAGTCATGTTACAAATCGATGATGATAATCATTTCCACAATAATAAATTATGCCCAAAAGAATAGCAAAACTTATTTTTAATCTAGGGAGAGCCCGATAGATTCATGGTCACAATTTTCACACAATATTTTTTTGCAAATAGTCACGGGGCGGCTGGTGGGATTTGATCCTGTGACTTGTGCCTTTTTGTCTGGCTCCTTTAACCAATTTACCCTAACGTCCCTTAGTTAGTGAGTAGGTGGCCTTTTTGTTTTGAGTTTTCTAGATGCTATAATGAATATTGGAGGTCCGAAATGAATTCAAGTCAGAAAAAAACCCAACTAGAAATTTTTTATCTCGTCGAGATATACATCTTTTCTTTTGTTCTTTCTTCCATCAGAGGACCTTTTAAAAATTTGAAGTTTAAAACTTAAGAACTTCATTTAAAATTTTATGACTATAATTGATTTCAAATGAAAAAAATTATTAACCTACAAAGATATAGATCTCATCGAGATATATAATTACGGTTTTGGTCATTTCCCCATCCAAGACCATTTGAAAATGTCATGTCCCAGAATTTGGCCAGCCATGGACGGGCTAGAGAGGCCAACCGGCCACGGCCGGCCCGTAGAGGCGTCGTCTTGGGGCCGGGGCTGGCCGCCGCCGCCATCGATCCCATCTTCGCTCACATCATCGGTTTGAGTTAAATTAGGACTCTTTTGGTGTGAAGGAGATATTAACTCTATAAGGAAATCTCCTATTAGGAAATAAATAGGATTGCTTGTAAAAGGTATTCCAAACTCTATAAAAGGAAACCTTTAGAGATTGATTCGTTACAAGTCCCATAGGAGGACCATATAAATAGGGAGCATGTAATATCTTACGGGGCAAGAAATAAAGATTAGTTCCCGTGTCTCCTGCCTTCCAACCGCCACCGCCCCTACCTGCGCCGCACGCGCCGCCCCGCCGCCCAACACCGCCTCCTCCTCCTCCCTCCACCTTCTCACGCCGCTCCAACCGCCTCCGCCCGCGCCATCCTCGCCATCACGCAGCCTTCAACTTCGGCGCCCGATCGTGGCACCGCCGCCCCTCCCAACAGGGTTGTGACAGAAAATTTTTAAATTACCTCATTTGGAATCTTAGAGAAATTAACTAAACGAAAGGTATAATACTTGAATGTATCTTCTTGGCTACTTTTTTCATTTGATGACACTTGGTGCATGGAAATTCTATTTCAAGATTTTAAATTTCAAAATTCATTTTTCTAATTTTCCCAAATGACCACGGATTGAGAAAGTACCTACTCCAGTCTTAGTACCCGACGACGTCTGCAATATTATAAAATAAATATATGAATTATAGTACCGTTGTATTGAAGTAACGATCATCCATAAACGCATTAGCTTCCACCGAGTGTAGTCCATCTACCACACGGCGTTGTAGGGCGCCGTTTTCCTCACAGAATCGTTGCACCTGCAAGAAAGGAGGCCAAGAACCACAAGGGTCAAGAAAATGTGCGAGCGTACGTCAATTTTAGGCCAATTTGAACATGGTTTCAGTCTCATTTAATAAAGTAATACTACTAATCAAATATTCAAATCTCATGACATAACAAAGTACTTATTTTGCATGTGCTTCGTTTAAATGAGTAAAAGTGTGCGCTGCATGTGCTTCGTTTAAATGAGTAACTAAGCCTCTGATCAAATTAATTTTTGTTCAGTTAAGGATAATAAAATAATTGTTGCTATCAACTACAATTCCGACGCTTGTATGTTTTGGGTATTCATCGTTCGCTAGCAACTATAATAAGATTTTGCTCTTTCTCTCCATGGAGACAGTACCTTATGCTTTGCATCACCGAGATTTATCAAGTCGGTTTTCAACTCGCCCATCTCGATCGCTTCCTGACGCATTGCCATTTGAACATTCATCAGATGACTGACTTGTGACTGTAGTCTTCGCGCCTGTTCATAATTTTAGACTGCGTAAGTAAGTGTATACTGTAACGGTAAAACGAAAGAATGTTACCAGTACGCAGTGCAACAGGTATACATACCCTCTTTTTTGTTGTTCCGTCTTTGAATCTAACATTTTGTCTTCAAACATCTTTCTGATTTGAAGGGTTGGACGGTTGGGGTGGATGCAGACTGCATGCCACAATTCAGCCTCCACTTTCTCCACCATCGTAGGGGAGCAAAATGCACAGTTCAATACAATTACCGCTACCTGGAGCGCAGAAAAGTTTCCCAATCCAAATTTGGGACCGAGGTCATAGGTACCCACAGGGATGTTCAAATATATTCCTTCAAGCCTTGGAACAGCTCCCAGTTCAAATTCTACTTGGCCTAGTAGTCTGAGAGCATGGAAGCATCTCAAATTCTGGAATCTTCCACCACCAACAATACTAATTTTTTCTGAGAAACCGGAGGCGGTTAGAGTGAGAGAACAAAGGTTCTGAAAGGTCCCAAGGATTTCCATATCCTGCTGATACAATACTGATAACTGCAGTCTCAACCAGCAGAGCTTGGGAAAAGCTTGAGGGTTAATCCACTTCGGTAGCCTTGAGAATTCCAACGTTTCTAACTCCAGGGCACGGAGATTATTGCAGTATAGGACAAAACTCGGTTGCATGATATCATGCTTGCAGGCAAACTCTTTTGACGTCTGGATGTGTATAATTTCCATCTTTTGCAGATTACTCAGGACTAGTAGAAATTCCTGCACCTGTTCTTCGTCTTGCAGAGTTATTCGTGTGTAGAAATTCCTGAGGTCTCTTAGCTTGCCCAACTCCTTCACAAACCACTTGTTGCCATCAGCACCATACAGGTCCAGCTCTACTAACGACGTCAGCTTGCCGATCCAATCCGGGACCCTCGTCTTGTCATCAGCATGTAGGCACATCAATTTTGTAAGCTGCCCCAGACAAGTTGGTAGTTCTTTTATCCCAGTTCCCCTCAACATTAATGTCTGGAGAAACTTAAGATTTCCTATTTCTTTAGAGAGATCACGGATTGGTGTATCCCATAGGCTGAGGAACCTCAGATGAAGTAACTTCCCCAGATACTCTGTATCAAGATGACCTTCCAGAGGACAACACTCATGTAAAGCCAACACACGCAGCAATTTAAATCTAGAAACCGGGGGGATGAGGTCTGTACCGCAGGCAATAAATGACCTCACTTTTTGCATGCCCACATTATTAATAATTGGAATCGGGCTTCCCTTTTGCAAGGCTAGTCGACGAACCGCACATGCTTGTGAACCTTGCTTACTATCCTGCACACCAGCAAAGTGTTCCTTCCTTGACAAATCACGAATCATATGAAGTACCATGTCATGGACACGACAACCAGTTACAAAGCCTCCAGATATTTCCACTGGTTGGATCATGCCTCTATTTATCAGCTCATTGAAGTAGCTTTCTCCTATGTCAATATGGTCTTTTCCTTCTTCTGCCTGGACTAGACCTTCAGCAATCCACATCCATCTTAAAAACACTTTGTACACAACATAATCTTCAGGAAACATACTGAGATACAACATGCATGTCCTTAGATGACAAGGTAGATCGTAGTAGCTGAAAGATAATATCTTCTTCATATTCTTAACTTGTGTCTCATCTCCTTGGCCAAAACCAACTGAGTCGTACACATCAGACCACTCCTCTATTCGTTTGCTTGCCAACAAACTGCCTATTGTAATAATAGCTAGTGGTACACCATCACATCGAGCAAGAATTTTTTTGAGATACCAAAGCCACTTCATCATTATTCCCTGGCCATTTTTCTTCTGAACCAAAAGTTCTTGTATATAACAGTTCTCTTGATTGGCTTTCTGGAAGTTTTTTCATCTTATAAACTTCACCAATTTCTTCAGAAACATTAAAATTACAGTCGTTGCAATTATTCTACTTCTAGGATTACTGTCGATCGAAACCATTTTTAATGACTTCCCATGTTTCTTTATCCCATATGTCATCGATAATCGATGCAGTACCTGTGTATGAAAGAGCAGGAGCCATGGATCAATAAATGAAAATTTACTGAATGGTGTTCATCATAATTTATCCCAAAGGGTTGAGCACACATATTACATCCTACCATGTATTATAATTACAATAACTACCAATATATGAATATGGCATATGTCGTGTTGTTGTTGCATGTAATAATAATAATAAAATATATACAAGTATGTAAGTTATAGAACCATTGTTTTATTGGCAAAAAGCATTATGTTTAAAATGAATGCTTTGATCCTGAGATGGTACCAAAATAAAACAATATCCCCATGTCATCTATTATCTCATTACAAATGTTTTTAATAAGATGTGACCTCTTTTTTCTTGGATCGCCAAGATATTAACACATTAAATGGAAAAACACAAAAACTTATTCCATTTGATTTGCGAACATGTTGATATGATCTGTACCATTGATTGCTACAGTTACTCAAGAGTCTTGGTTATATCCCAAATACTAATATGGTTGACCAAAGGGCTAAATAAATCTAACATTTCATATCAAATATTACGATGGAGTACTTAGCTATCTGGGAGTCTATATACAATAATACTTTATCTATTATCAAGATGTAATCTAATAGTACTTGCATGTGTCAACCATCGAGTCTAGCTCTACTATTAGATTTCTTTACCTTCTTTGCTTGTTTACAGTTAAAACTTATCATGGTTGCAAGTGGAGGATGACATACTTGAATGTCAGAATCCTCTCATCTCCATTAAGTCATGTGGGGAAAAAAATGAAATTTTGAAGGGATAGCCTCATGTGCCTTCTTCAATCCCGTAATTGTAGACAAACAGTTGTAGGGCTAGGTACCTCACAGAACACTACACTGCACGGTAATAGCACACCATCTCGGATCTCTAAATGATCCTAAATGATTGATTGGTCGACTGCTTAATTACACCAGCCGAAGGGAAGAAGTCATGTGACGACACCACAACTAGTAGCAATAAGAAATGGCGTAATGTAGTTGATTATTGGACTAATTTTTTTTACTATAGATGAGAACAAAAAATGTACTGTCATGGCCACACAGGCGCTAGCTGCCGACGCGCACAGGCCACCCTAGACTAAGGGCTTGGCTATTTTGCTGAAAACCCCCAGCTGAAACTACTCCATGTCATGTCAGGCTGTAGGTGCCGCAACGAGCCCCGCGAGGAGGACCCGTCTCCAAGGTCGTGCAAGTCATTGGCTCAATGTCACCCGGATGCGCAGCGCCCACTCCCAGCCTAAGCGCCGCCGTGGATACCAGGCCATCGCTCCCATGCCCAATATGAGGATTGGTTCCGAAGAAATTGCGGCCGCTCGCGGGCAGTGATGCCCAAGCCGAGGTCGACGACGGCGAGCTTATCGGCGTCGTCGTCATTGGGAAAACATGTATTGGATAGAAGAACCACAATGCAAATGTAAGTATGGGAAATGAGAAAACGCCAGGCAAGTGCACGCACGGTCGCACGCAAGCGCGCCGCGCATCGTCGCACGCGCAGCGGAGCACAGCCCGCCGCCAACCAAATTCATCGCGCCTTACCGCTCTTTTGCTTAATTGCTCGCGAACCCAGCCTCTCTTTGCTCCTTGCACTCCTCAATCACCCACTCGCCTTTACCTCTTGCCGCCGCAAATCATCGGGCACCGCTGCCGCCATGGCCTTGCCGCCATGGCCGCGAGACTACCTTGCCGTGGGCTAAGATCCTCCGAGCACCTATCGCCCTCCCATTTGATGCTTTAGCTTTCCGGGTGCCTTGATGCTCATCGCCCAATCCTTCTCTTATTCCATCACAGACGCTACGAAACGAGCTCACCGCCGCACCCATAGAACAACTTTCTTCCACGCATATGCCCCGACAAATAGCACCACCGAGGCGACTGTGCCTCCCTGTAGCGCTTGTTGGAGCACGGTGTCTCCGTCGAGGCTGTGTGACATGATCGCCCGCGTGTGCGCGGTCATCGCGGCGAGACTTGGAACGAGATGCCAAACACGAGATTAGAGATTAGATTTGGACCCTGCCACAACCACAGCTTATTCAGTCATTTATTCCTTGCTTATATAGCCAAGCTAGGCTTGATTACAGTCCAAGCCTCCCACGCCACGTTGCGCTAAAAATCGCCAAACCGCTTAGCTGAAACGCGGCTATGCGTGCACTTTCGCACTCCGTGGCATGAGCCCAACAGACTCGAAATGGCATGATCAAGCACGCCTAAGATCATGCCCGCCCCTAACCCGATCGAATCTAAATCGAAACAAAGATTACAATGATCGTGCTCTACTTTAGCTAGCTAACAAATCACCCCCTAAACTTGACGCACATTTACGACTCCCAACGCACTCGAGCTCCACAAATCTCACCCACGCCCGGCTGCCATTGAAGATGTTGGCAAGTTGCACACGTCCCGACGTGTTCCACCTCCACCTTTCCATCATCAATGCACTCACGCAGAAAAATGATACCGGTATTGATGTGTTTATCGCGATCATGATGCACCGGATTCTTGCCGAGCACGATGCGCGCACATGTTGTCCATGAGAGTAGCTTCACCGCCGCCCTTTGTTCCCAAAGATATCCGAAATCAATCTAAGACAACCATATCCCTTGACGGGCCACTGCCAAGCCATCAAGTACGCACTCCGCCTCACAAGAAGATAGGGCAACAATCTTCGCTTTTTGTGAAGCCCAACCGGGTACCGGGCCTCCCGTGAAGTAACCAACACCCGTAGTGCTTTTCCTATCAACCGGATCGCCTCGCAAAGTCGCCACCGCATACCCCAATAAAACCGGCAGCCTCCGCTCCTCTTTCATACTTGCGGCCATACCCCAACGTGCCCTTCCGGGTATCTCAAAGATATGCTTCACCGTGATTCTAGTGATCCTTGCTGGGAGCTTCCATATATCGACTAACCACACCAATTGAAAACGCCAAGTCTAGCCGTGTGTTTACCAGATACCTCAAGCTCCCGATCAAGCTCCCCGTACATCGTTGCATCCATGATGTCTCCCTCCTTCTTCTTTCTAAGCTTCAATCGATACTCCATTGGTGTCTCACATCGATTGCAGTTGCTCATACTTGCCACTTCTAGTATCTTAGCAAATGAGCTGTCGACGAGAGGGTTATGCCACCCTCACCTTGCATCACCTCAATGCCCAAATAGTAAGTCAACAGGCCCAAATCACTCATCTTGAACTTGTTCTTCATCTCTGATTTGAAACGCCCAACTTCAGCCACACTGGGTCCCGAGATAATCAAGTCGTCGACGTATACTCCCACAAGCAAGAAGGAGTTCTTGTTGTTCCTCCTGTATACAGCATGATCCAATTTGCTCCTGACAAAACCAAGAGCCACCAGCTCACTGTCAAGTTTTGAGTTCCACGCCCTCGGGCCTGCTTCAACCCATAGAGCGCTTTTTTTAGCTTGAGCACCTTGCTACCATCACGAACTATGAAACTCGGAGGTCGCACGCACGCATACGCCCCTACGTGAGATCACCATTTAAGAAAGCCGACTTCACGTCCATATGATGAACCTCTCAACCACCTTGAGCTGCTAGTGCCAACACGACTCTTACAATCTCCAATCTAGCTACCGGTGCAAAAACCTCATCAAAGTCCATCCCATATCGTTGAGCATAGCCCTTTGCAACCAGACGTGCTTTGTGCTTGACAATTTTCCGCTTGGATCCTTCTTGACTTTAAACACCCACTTCAGGCTGATCGCGTTGTGTTTGGGTGGAAACACACTGACATCCCAGGTCCGATTGACTTCAATCACCGCATCTTCGACCGCGATCGCCTCACACCAAAGCATTCTTTTGACAAAGCCTCCTCGATTGTCCTCGGCTCATCTGCCGCACGAGGCAAACACCACTATACTCGAACTCCCGTATGCGCTTCGCGGGTGTCAAGAAGATCGTATCGTCCCCGTACCTCAATCACGCTACCGTCAAAGTCAACTAACCCATCCATGGGTGGAGGGCCCACCGGATCACCGATCCTCCTTGATGTGAGATTGGGGTATGTGGAGAGCCGGGAGACTCACCCCCCCCCCCCCGATGGAATTGAAACAATAGGGAGAAACCGCTCGGAATCGCCGTTTTTAGATGCGTTTGTCGGATTGTCAATGATAATGTGCCCATCATCATAACCCCGAACTAAAAAAGTTTAGTGCACCGCCGTTGCCGCTTCACTACTGCCGGTTTTTTCTCTTCCCCAATTCCATGACCTCTTCTCATTGAAGACTACATCACGAGAGATCATCACCGGTTTCCATTGTCGGGATTGTAGATTCGATACCCCTTGGTGCCGCTCATAACCCGTAAAACACCCCAAAATGCTCCGTCGGACAATTTGCTTTCCCTGGGTCCAACCTTCTTCGCGTATGCCATGCATCCGAAAGTCCGAAGATGTGTCACCCCTGGTTTCTTTCCAAACCATGCTTCAAATGGAGTCTTCCCGCTCAGGCTCTTGGTTGGAGATCTATTCAGTATGTAGACTGCAGTCTTGACTGCTTCTTCCCAATACAGCAACAGCACATTCATGCTTTTGAGCAAACACCGCCCCATCTCCACCACTATTTGATTCCTCCGGCTCAACAATGCCGCTTTTGTTGTGGCGTGTAGGAAGTATGTGCCATATACCATGCTCGCTGCAAAAAACCACAAAGTCCCCGGAGTTAAACTCCCCCTCCACGATCTATCCTGATCGCCTTCCAACGACGGCCAGACAACAACTCTGTCACCGTCTTAAACTTCTACAGAAAGCCAAGTGCCTGATCCTTGGATGACGAAGCTCAAGCCACATATATCGGCTAAAATCATCGACAATAAGCAGAAAATAAGCCTTTGCTCCCGGTGTAGCCGGTGGTATTTGACCACACAAGTCGGTGTGCACCAACTCCAATCCTTCAGATTCACGGTACATCGAGGCCTATCAAAACGGTGATCGATGCCGCTTGCCCAAAGACGCCGCTTACACACCTGTTCTGCCTTCTTGATCAGTGGCAACCCCTCCATCATGACCTTTCCTCCGAGCTCTCGCAAAGACACGAAGTTGAATGCCCATAATGTGCATGCGGCGCCAAGCTTCCTCGTCCATCTTCGACAATAGGGCGGGGCAATTGACGTCGGCCTCACCTTGACAAAGCATAGAGACAATTTTTCCTTTCTGCCCTAATCAACACTGTCCTCTGGACTCCGGCTTGCTCACGATCTAGCACCGTCATGACACCTTTGTCGATTTCAACCCTGCAACCTCCCTCTTCTAGTTGCCCCAAGCTTACAATGTTGCACTTTAGAGATGGGATGAAATAAACCCGAGTCGGCACTTTCGGTGTTCATCATTCTGCCGCCGAGATCGTCACGGCGCCGATCCCGCGCGATTTGCACCGTAGACCCATCCCCAAATCTGACTGCTCCCCGCACGGACTCATCCAGGCTCGCCAAAGCGGCTCGGCTACCTGTCATGTGGTTTGTCGCCCCTGTGTCGAGTACCTAAGCACCTTCATCATACTTGGAGGGAAACACGTGTTCCTGATTCAGGAACAAGCCTGTACAAGACTTTCGGTGTCGCGACGATGCTTTTTGTGCGCCCGAAGTCTTTGGCGAGTATCACCTTCAGCGTTGACATGGTGAGCCACATCAAGCTGATCCTCCTTCGCCTGCTTCCGGTTTGGGCACTCCTTGCCCCAGTGACCGTAAACACCGCACTTTCTGCACTTGCCTTTGTGTAGCGGTGGCGCTCCAGGCTGCTGACCAACCCTCTAATCACGCACCGGCTTGCCACCACCTCCCGTCCTCCTTTCTTGACATATTGTCCACCCTTCTTTGCACCAGAGCCTGAGGGCTCCTCTGACACCATATGGCTCTTATTTCTCGACGCCCACTCCTCCTCGGTGAGCAACAAACGACCCGGCCTTTGTCGGTGGCAATTCAACCCGAAAAAGGTTCAAACCGATCTTCGGTTGCGTAGACAACCAACGGATCTTCTATCGACGACTTCTTCGGATCTGAAAAATCTCGATGGACCTTTGCCACTGATTGTACTTTGGTGGCACCACCTGAAATTTCTTGGCAACGCGTATGTTGTCAACACCGGTTTCTCAAGTCCCCGGAGATTCGTTGCCAAGTTTGAGATCCTCACAAAGAAAATCATCGATACTTTCACCCGCCTTGAATGATTTAGATTCAAATTCAGCAAGCAACTTTTGTGTGTTTACCTATTTCACCCTCTCAGCACCCATGCGCATCGATTTGATAGCCGCCCATGCCTCCTTCATTGACTTCTTGTTGAGCAGCATAGGATGCATCTCAGTTGACACGCCACGCAAGATGGCTCCCAAGGCGAGCCGACCATGGCGCCGCTCCACCTTGTCGGTCGATCACGCCCCACGTGTATGGCCGAAGTGATTGCACCGACATGCAAGGCCCACTCGATAGTTCATGCGGGGCGGTGGTCGGCCGGAAGCAGGTTCCCTACGACTGGTTCCACGCCGCGCTCCATCTTCTCCTTGTCGGGGCTTGTCCCCCCACCATGTCGTCGGCTTGTGACGTTCACGCCTCCTCCTTCTCGCAAGCGATGGACTTAACCACGAGCTTCTCTCCCTCGTCTCCTCGCCACCAACACCACCTCCACCGCTTCCCGTGGCTCCGATACCACGTGTTGGAGCACGGTGTCTCCCGAGCCCGAACGTGATCACCCGGCATGTGTGCGGTCACCGCCGAGACTTGGAATGAGATGCCAAACACGAGATTAGAGATTAGATTTGGGCCGCCGCCACACAACCGCAGCTTATTGAGTCATTTATTCCTTGCCTATATAGCCAAGCTAGGCTTGATTACAGGTCAAGCCCCCCACACCATGTCGGGCTAAGTGTGTCGATCCGTTTAGCCGGAACGCCGCGTGCGCTCGGTACGCCGTGGCGTGAGCCCAACTTCCGGCCGGCATGATCAAGCACGCCCTAAGATCATGCCCGCCCCTAACCCGGATCGAATCTAAATCGAAACAAAGATTACAATGACCGTGCTCTAGTTTAGCTTGCTAACAGCGCTTCCACTCTTAACGACCTGTAATAGTATGGCCTCGCGCCATCGATCAAATCCGGCGGCCGCCGCGACGCGGCATAATCGACGCCCTGCGGGCGCGACCGCTGACACGAGGAACAAGATCGTCGGCCTTGTCCGATCTGAATTAGTGGCGTAGGGACGCGACTGCAGCCGGCGGTCGGGCCCCCGCTGCGGCTAGCTGCCGACAAGCTTGGTGGAAACTGCACACACACCCGTACATGCAGCGCCGCGTGAGGGTCCGCAGGCGATCGCTCTCTTGCGGCCCGATCTTGGCGCTCGACGCCGCTCATCGTGTCGTTGTTGCCGCTGGTAGTGCCCGCGCGGTCTAGCCTCCTTGGTCCATTCTTGAGGGCAAGTCGGCGGCAACCGAGGGGGGGCCAAAGCCTCGAGGATGCTTCTCGCCTCTCCCGACGCCGGGAGTGCCTTTGTTGCTGACCGAAATCATCGTCGTCCGGAAGAAGGCGAGGTCGTACGAGAGTGAGGCGAGGAGCAGTTCCAACAGGGGATTTCGGCAAAATGTCCAAGCCCATAGTCCAAGGTGGCATGTCCACGTCGGCAGTCTGTGTAGCCATGATAGTACCGTTGATGAGCAAGAACAAAAGATCTAATACCTACTTGTTACGTTTTTTAGGTGGAGCTCCTCAGCAGCAACAAGGCTCCTTGGACACCGGGCCCGCAAGTCGGCGGAGGCTTGGGTGGACAACAAGCCCTCGCCGTTAACTACGGCCGCCGTCCCGAAGAAACGTAGTTGCTCGTTTTTTATTTTTTTACTCAAGGGTAAAATAGTCTTTTTACCCATCTAGTTAACACCATTAGCCCTCAAACCAGACGGAAGGCAACATTCCTAAGCAGATTTTGTTTCAAGGCCACATTCTCAATTTCAAAAAAAACGGCCACATTCCTATGATAAGTTTTTTTAAGGGTCATATTCTTAATTCTCTCATAGTTTGCGTGCAATTTACTCGAAATTATTGGTCAAACGGTTTTGGGCTACAGTGCAATTTACTTGAAATTATTCATCAAACGGTTTTGGGCTGCCAAACGAAAGGAGTGGTCTAATGGCCAATTTTTAGCTCGATGGTAAATTCATTGCTCTGAAGTTATTTTGAAACATCACAAGTTTCTTATAGAACTGACATTGATCTCTACAACAATTTTGATGTTGAGAGGCAATTATTTGGCTCGTCTATGCTCAACCGGCTCATAAATTGATTTTCAGATTTTCAGAGGTGAGCCACTTGATCTGACTATCGGACTTAGGTCGGTCTCCGTGGGAGTGTCCTTTGAGTTTCATTTACATTAAATGGACTGCCTTGTAGGCATTTTGGATGACTTGTTAGCGTCTTTAAGAAGAGAGAAGAAATGGATGACACTCTCTTGGCACGATTACCAACTATCTTTGAGTCATGAAATTAAATGTCTATGAAACTCTAGAATAAAATTGTGCATTGAAAGAGGGTGTTTCATCCAAGTTTCATTTAATTTAATATGACGTGGCAGTTTTGAAAACAATAGATTAAAATCCTCTACTGGGACTGGCCTTAAGATAGAGTTTTAAAGGCAACTGGCTTAGGTGGCCTTCTTTAGAAAATTGACTTTTATGAAACTAATAAGCTTAACTGTAATAAAGCAGGTGTTTTTTTAACTCGCGATGTATACACTAGAGGACACCCCAACAAAAAATGGGTTTCTACCCCTTCTGAAAATTGATACATATAGTAGTGTCGAAAGCCCTTAGTGAACCACCATTAAAATAAAATGGTCCTACAAAATCCATTTTTTTAATGTCACAGGGGGAGGCGTTCCCCACCTGATACAAAATCTATTTTTATAACAGTAAGGGAATCAGCTTCAGTGCAAATTATAGAAACTACAATTAAAGCCACATGATCTGAATCTAATGTCCATAGAGACTGGTGAGTTTTTCACTTAAACCCTCCCACCTGACATGCACAGGTTAGATTTAAATCCAGGTGGGAGTGTTTAAGTGAAAAAACCCTCACACGTTAGATCCGTCTTTATGCGCCTTGATTGTAGTTTTCATAGTGTGCATACAAAGTTGGTTTCCATAAAGCATACGTTCCCAGCAAGTAATTATTTAAAATTCTCTACATAGCCCCCTATATGATCGAAAGGCATTGAAGTAGCTCTGCAAATGATAGATGCGAAAGCTGATAAACAGTAAAATAACATGAAACATGTATAGAGACCCAAATGATGCATGCCTCTTTCAGTGTAGTCTTAAAGTGTCAGACTAAAAGCACTCGTCAATTATAGTGTAATAAAATTTTTTCAATAGCATTAGGTGGGTAATATGTACCTTTTCCCTTTGATAAATTTACGAAGTTTGTTGATGAGCTGCCTTTCGTCCAATGCCATCAGATCAGGAACGGTGGTCTTTCTATTGTACTGATCAGAGAACTGTTTCTCATCCTCATCATCAATGAGGTCAATTAGAATGTCCCTCAGGACTTTCTTTGGGTCAGGGTTACGCCCAATAGGAACAAAGGCACTGCATTGGAATTGAGGATTAACCTTGTCATAAACTGCCTTGGCGAGAGTTGTTTTGCCTAATCCTCCAAACCCAACAATAGATATTATTTTCATCTCATTGTCGGACGTGTTGTCCTCCCCAATGGATAGCATCTCAATGAATGCATCCCTTGGCCCATGGATGCCAACAAGCTGCGAAGCTTTTAAATAGAGAACCGAAAGGCGAGGATCAACAGTTGTTGCCGAGGCAGGCTTGGCCACAATCTCATCTATTTTGTATTTCTCACGCATGTTGGCCGCTTCATGAAGTTGGTTCTTGATGTCTTCAATAGCACCAGAAATATCACGGCGAACCTTGGCCTTCCCAAACAGGCCGCCCATCTTCTTTAGAGCTCGCTTGAGCTTGCTCTGCTTGGCAGGCTCACCACCCTCGACGCACACGAGGAAGGTGTCGATGACATCCTCCATATCGTAAGACGCGTCCCTAACCTGGCGAGCCCATACCTTGACCTGCTCGTCAAGCAGATCCCACGGCTCTTCCGCCACCTTGCGGAGGGCGGCATGGATGCTTTCTAGCTCCTTGGAGACCAACTCCACTTTCCTCCTCACGTTCTTCTGCAGCTTGTATTCTGATTGCAGCAGCTGAAGCAACTTGGGGGCGAGGTTGCCCATCGCCCCCAAGACGACAGCCATGATGGGGACTGGAGCTCTCACCTCTCAGGTTGAATCACTCTATCTGCTTGCTTTGCTCTGTAGGTATGTGTGCTTGTGGATGGTAAAAAAACAACTTGTCTCTCGACCACAAGAACCATGTGGAGGTTTGGAGCGACTCAGCTGGCTGAGCAACTCCGGATGGAATGGTCGAGGAGGCAGTGATGGCCAATATGCATGCACTGTCTATGAGCGTGGGACGTATCTGCTGATGGGTCCCGCCAATAGCGCAGCAGTAAGTCAACAGTCAAGTCTTAACTAGGGTCCAGTGCTAGTGGCATAGCATGCATCCCCACAACTACCCTGCCCACTGTGTGCATGTGTGGTGTGAGTGCGTTAAGGGCGTCCACAACAGTAGCTCATAGCAGTTCATATTAGCATTTTTCTTACGTGTAAAAAAAAAGAGAGACTATCTCTTATCTAAATGTTCGCTCAGAAAACTAGGTAGTTTATGGGCTGCTCATAAAGACAGAGAGAAATGAGAGAAGATGTATAATAAAATACCATTTACGTGTGGGGTTTTATGTGATGAAGTGGCAATGATATATGTAAGCGAGTAGCAGACTCAACTGTTGTTCAGATATAGCTATGGCATGCAATCTTCTTCGTCTCCCGCAACTACCCTGCCCAACAGTCAGTCGGAATCCAGGCTAAAAAAAAGACTAGACTGCCCACTTGTTCAATAATCATCCAATGGAGAACGCGTTAATAAATCAAGCACCCACGGGTTGCGCTTTCACACGTTTTCACTGTACTCGTACTAGCAAGCAGCCAAGCAAGGGAGACCTCGGGAACCGAGCCGTCGTTGTAGCGTGAGTCGTCAGTATAGTATCGGAGGAGGGAGAGAGGGACTGCCGGAAGAAATTAGCAAAAAAGATCTAAGCGAAGGCAAAAAGTTGTTTGTTTAGGTGAGCACAAAACCAGGATACAAACAAACTGATTTCCTGAAAACTTGAATAACTTGCCAGTCCCCGCGTTTGCGCGGGTAGATGTATGTACTAGCTTATAAGTCAACATACATGGTTGTCAAAAGATCTAAGCGAAGAAATTAGCTTTGAAATAATATTTTGTACAGATGATTTCAGGCTGGCAGCTTGTTGCCAGTGCTTTCAGCAGGGACAGATGCGCATATCAAATATATTATACTTTGTAGAGTGGCTAAAGTATCAACTATCATATTATTACTCATTTTGTGAAGTTTATCACTTTGGAACATAAATTTATATAAAATGTATGATGTGGTGCATACATGTTGAATAGTCAACTGTATGGTCAGCAGGTAAAAGTAACCGCAAAAGAAGGTAACATTTTCCTGTACAATCTGCAAGTAATTAGAAATTGAGACTTGGCAGCACAACCATCACTTCAAATGAGAAATATGATAATTAGAAACAAAAAATCATTCAGGTATAGGATATTTGCACGTCTAGGTTGGATGGCCCGTAGATCAATGCAGCGGCGAAATTACATTGCTTTGCCAGATGACCAGATGGCACTCGCACTCGTCAGGAAGAAGCCTATGATGAGGGTCCAGCGACCAGCGCTAGTGGGCAGTGGCATCTCCCTGGCACCTGCCCCAGGCCAAGTCGCCAGCCAAATATGTTCGTCCTTGCGTTTTGCTGAGTTACAGCGTCGGTGACAACGTCGGTGAGCAGTCGTAGTAGGCAACTTTACCAGCTTTACCGTGGGTGCGACTTCACAAGCATGAAGCATGGACGACAAGGGGGCCTAGAAAGACGTGTGTGGTGGAGCCATGAGGGCACTTACAGTCTTTAAAACTATTATAGTTTATATAGTCTTGAATTATTCACAAAAACTATCTCCCACAATACAATTTTCTATCATGATGTCACATGACAAACTTGTCCAAATTGCCTTGGTTTTGGCGTGAAGACTTGGTTTCTTAGTTAGACTTGGTTTTGCTTTGTTTTTCCCTCTCTCTTCAATAAATACAAATACGTCACATCAGTAAAAAGAATAAATGTAGGAGAATAAATGGCGATAAAACCATGATAAAAGTCTGCACCGCGAGTCTTCCTGAATCTACACCATTCTTCTGCATGCAGTCACCATGAATTATTGTGTTAGCAACCGATGCATGAGACCATGCATGAGACCCCGTGAACTGAGTCAGTCGTCGTCTCCTCAGTCCAGGACTAGAGCCTTTATGTTACTAGTACTCTTACTAAACCGCTGGTGGGGCACATGTACAGAGGGAGAGGGAGGCTGCAAGAAATTCATCCTGCTCGCAGCGTGTACACTTGCTGAAGTTTTATTTGGGCCCACGAGGAGAAAATGGTTCATTGGATAGGTAGTTTCTTTGAAACTACTAGTAGCTTATGGGATAGGTTTATCGTTACTTCTTCGTAATGGTCCTAGTAATTCATACGGTACAAAAGGTGTCATTCTCATTTCGTAACATGTCAAATGTTGCATAGCCTTGCTGGCCGGCCTCATTGCCGCCGCGCCCTTTGCCACGGCTCACTGGCCTACGCATTGCCTCATGACCGGATCTACCTGGCATGCCTCAGGCGTTCTCATGGCAGTGACGCGTACCACATTGAGCATTTGAGTGCGGAGCATGGCGGACGGGAAGGAAAAATAGGGGATTGTACGTGGAGTGCTGCATACTGGATATGTCTCTAACTAGTTGTATTATAAAATTACATTTCAAAATTAATTTAATGATACTTACTAGTATTTTGTATTGTAAATGACACTTATATTTCATAAGAGGGGACTGTCGACGCGGTAGGCGCCCAGCAATGATCACCATCCAGAACGCAACACGTGAATGGTGCACGCACCGCGCTTTCGCTGTCGTCGTACTGGCAAAACAGGGGAGACCTCGGGAGTCGGGAGTCGAGTCGTCGTCGTCTCGTCAGTCATCAGCCATGGGGGTGCAGGCGTGCAGCAATGGGGGTCCAGCGACCAGCGCTAGTGGTGCACTGGTGTCTTCGTCTTGCTGCCATGGGCCACTGCCTCGGCCAAGTGGCGGCGCCATTTCTGTTCGTCCTTGAGTGTTTTTTTTTTTTTTTGTTCGGGAGGCTGCGTCCACTCTGATCGGAGGAGGCAAAAAAGTTGTTTGTTTAGGTGAGCACAAAACCAGGATACAAACAAACTGATTTCCTGAAAACTTGAAATAACTAGGCAGTCCCCCGCGTTGCGCGGATATGAGCGAGAAAAGCAATTGGTGACACTAATAGTATATCATTGCATATGAATGTACCATATATATCATCATACATGGTTGTCTTAAGTATACACACAAGAGAAGATGAGAACTGAGCAACTTTTGACAAACCTAGTGTTTTGCAGCTGCACAAAGGTCTAAGAGAAGAAATTAGCTTTGGAATAATATTTTGTAGAAATGATTTCAGGCTGGCAGCTTGTTGCCAGTGCTTTCAGCAAGGACAGATGCGCATATCAGATATAGTATACTTTGTAGAGGCTAAAACTATCATATTATTACTCATTTTGTGAATGAACTATTGTTTATCACTTTGGAACATAAATTTATATAGAAATGATTTCATGGTTATTCTAAGTATACACTTGCTGGATTTTTTTTATTTGGGCCCACCAGTAGGAAATGGTTCATTGGAGGCTAGTTTACTTGAAACCACTACTAGTTTCTGGGATAGTAGGTTTATCGTTACGAGTTCTTCGTAATGGTCCTATTAATTCATACCGTACGACATCCCACCTAGAAAAGGTGTTATTCTCAAATGTTGCATAGCCTTGCTGGCTGGCCTCAGCGCCGCCGCGCTCTTGCCGCAGGTCACCGACCTACAAATTGCCTCTGAACCAGGTCTAACTACCATGCCTAGGTCGTTCTTGTCGGCAGTGACGCATACCACATCGAGCATTTGCGTGCGGAGCATATGGAAGACGGTAAGGGAAATAGCACATTAATTAGATTTGTCTCTAACTAGTTTTATTATAAAATTATATTTCAAAATTAATTTAATGATACTTATTTTGTATTGTAAATGTTGTTAGTATAGAATTTGGACCAACTTGAAATTATTTTGTCCATGGTAGTGGCATATGACCCGTATCTCCTCCCATACCGCCAAGTACGGTGATGCCCCTGCTAATAATAACCTCACATTATTAAATTGTCTCGGCGGTAAGCGCCCAGCGATGATCGATCAACATCCAGAACGCAACGCGTGAATGGTTCATGCCTCTACAGTCTGCACACACCGCGTTTTCGCTGTCCTCGTTCTAGCAAAGCAGGGGAGACCTCGGGAGTCGGGACTCGAGTCGTCGTCGTCTCGTCGGTCATCAGCCATGGGGGTGGAGCAATGGGGCTCCAGCGACCAGCGCAAGTGGGCACGGCACTGCCGTCTTCTTCAATTCGTCTTCTTGCAGATGAATTACCGAGCGGCCGTGCTGCTGCCATGGGCCACACTGCCCCTGCAAGTGGCAGCGCCATTTCTGTTCGTCTTGCTTGCATGTTTTTTTTTCTTAGAGCCCACTTAGCTAAAAAGAGTGAACCAAAAAGTCTTTGCAAAGATTCCGCCACATCAATATCTTGATGCATGTATGGAGTATTAAACGTAGATAAAAAAACTAATTGCATCGTGTTTGGCTGAAAAATGCGATACGAATCTTTTAAGCCTAGTTAATCCATAGTGAGACAAAAATTAACAAATACAAACGAAAAAGTATAACAATAAAGAAAAACCCAAAATATTTCACCAACTAAACACCCTCTTTACTCCATTATTACAGCGCGTCGCTGCAGGCCTAGCTGACAGCAACCCACCTTATGACAATCACATGGATTTACCAAAAGTCGGCAAATGCAAACACCTTTACCGTGGGGGCATCTTCACAAGCATGGCTGCATGGAAGACAAGATAAAAGAGGTCCTAGAAAGACGTTGCTTTAGCCCTTTCTCTCCATGCAGCCAGCCAGAATCACTGTTATCAAGCAAGCAGCCAATCAAGCAGGGAAGAACCCTAGTGTGTACTATCGTAGCTGTGGCACATTGGAGACCATGCAGGTTGATGTACGTACTATCATCAGTCGACTAGGCGTACTCTGAAGCAGCTGCTAACATAACTTTGGATGAAGCCGAGTAGTTCATGTACACAGAGACAGAGAGTTTCTTCACTTTTTCTTTAATTTTGAATGCAGCTCGTCATATTTGTCGTAGTTATATATATTACAGCGCGTCGCTGCAGGCCTAGCTGACAATCACATGGATTTACCAAAAGTCGGTGAATTCAAACACTTTTATCGTGAGGGCATCTTCACAGGCATGGAGACAAGATTCAAAAGCACCTTTCCTCCCCATGCAGCCAGCATGTGATTCATGTACAGGGGAGATCCCGAAGCATCAGTCGACTGGCGTACTCCGACGCAGCTGCAAACTTAACTTTGATAAAGCCGAGTAGTTCATGTACACAGAGACAGAGACTTTCTTTTTCTTTTTTTTACCGCACACTACAGGAAACCGGTTCTTTGCCGAGGGCCACGGGCGCTCGGCAAAAGCACCTTTACACTCGGCAAAGCCTTTACCGAGAGTGCACGGAAAATCGCTGAAGTCAGATATTCTTTTGCCGAAGTGCCTTTTTTTCAAACACTTCGGCAAAGTATATTCTTTGCCGAGTGCCTTTTTTCAAACACTCGCAAAAAAACTTTTGCAAGCGTCGAATTTGGCCCTCAAAGAAAGAAAAGTGACCATTAGCGTCAGTCATAACTCACGGCGTCTTTTACGAGTGCCGACACTCGCAAAGGTTTTTCTTTTTTATTGAATTTCTATGCCGAGGGTGACTCTCGGCAAAGTTTTTCTTTTTTTTTGGGAATTTCTTTTTTGGGGGCGACTCTCGGCAAAGTTTTTCTTTTTTTATTGGAATTTCTTTCTTGCCGAGCACCGACGCCAAGCAAAGCTTTTTTTTTTTTAATTTTAATTTCTTTTGCCGCCGGCCGACTCTCGAAATTTATTTCTTTTTATTTAAAAAACATATTTTCCGAGGGAAGACGCTCGGCACTCGGCAAAGGCACCATCTTTTGCCGAGGGCAATTGCTTTGGCGCCGGGAAAACGGAACTTTTACCAGCCTATATGTCAACTTTTACTAGGTGTTATAACTTATGTAAGCGTGGTGCTTATATACGTTATATCTGCAAATGCCCGCTATATGCTGAGTTGTGGGGTAGATCGTAGGGGTTACAAACCTATTGAGTCCTCTGTAATCCTCCCTCCGTGTATAGTGAATGGTAGGACATGTGTCGCTAAGAAGGTGAAGATCTCATTATTGAATCCTTCCTAGTTGATGTTCCTTTGGTATGGTATGAAGTAGTAATGCTAACAATGATAGTTAGATATTTGCACTAACTAGAGTTTAGCAATAGCATGCGATGATAATTACTCATTAGTAAGTTTTCCTTATATTATTCCATGTGAGTCCTTAGACTAGAATACTCTGTTGAATCTTTATGCTTTATTTATGAGGCTTGATCCCTTGCATTTATCATTTATTTTTATTATCATATATATATATCTTTATCATATTTATTTATCGTGACATTAAACTTGTTATTAAGTAGAAGCATTATTCATTATTGGTTTATTACTATTCCATATATAAGGATATTATTAGTACTACGCATATCTAGTTGTAGATACCTTCCCAAAGGTAGAATAGAAATGACAACCCGGTCTTTACTCTAGGTAAAATGCTACAATGGTATTAATTCTCGTCCGCTTGCGTAACCTATTTTATTCCTTCAATATATATATTCTCTTTACATTATTTTACGCCTAGTCGTATTATTTTTTTATGCCATGTTATACTTTCTAGTTCCACAAGACGGGGATGACAACCTGTCTTTACTAGAAGTATAGGTTTCTTTTCCGCTAGTTTATTAGTGGCAAAGTAATTTTCATATACCGGCATTGCTTGGTGTCATTGCTCTTATAGCATTTTACGCCATTGTTATTTTAGTGATGTCGTTAGCGGTGTCAACACCGCCTCGGCCGGCTAACCATGGCGAGCTCCTCCACGCCCGCCTCGGCTTCGCCAACCATGGCGAGCTCCTCCGCGTCCGCCTTGGCTTCGCCCATCCCCTTATCCCCCCCTGCGCCGCATTTCTTTGGCCGGGCGGGCGCGCACGACCGGGCTCTTCTTCGAGGTCACGCTGGGGGCACCTGGATGTCCTCTCCCGCTATCCCTCCACATCGGGCGGGAGTTCCCACTCATCGCCCTCCACTTCCCTCTTCGCTTCTTCTCGCCATCGGTAGCACGCCTTGTGCAGCCGCGAGACCTCCAGCGCACTCAGCGCAAGCCGATGTCGGGCGATGCCCTTCTTCATACCGAGCGCGTGCGTAAGGTCGGCATCATCTCGGCCTGCCTGACATCACCTTCACCTTGGTCCGGGACGACACCATCACGCTCGAGTTCAACTCCTCCGCCACCGTGCACACATCGTGCTCGGCGCTCACCGTCACCGCCGTGTACAAGGGCGTCCTCATCCGCACCCATGCCGCCCGGGCGTCCGTCGAGCGCCCTACGCCCCTCTCTCGCCCGCCTTCCATCGCCACAATCGGGCCCGACTCTCCATCGCCCATCCGTGTCATGCATGCGACTGACGCCTCCGCGAACAAGTCACCCACATCAGCGCCTCCTCGCGTCGGCTCCTCCTCTTTCGTCTGCGTCAACTCCATCCACCTCTTGTGGGGGCAGCGTCGAGGCTCGCTCCTTCAACACGCCGGTAAAATGTGCCTTCCTCTCGCATCCGCGGCACGATGCGAGGGCACGCTCGTCCCAATCTCACGCGTTCCGTTCGGTGGACACCGAGGGGGCCGGTGCGCCGCAACCACGCCTATGTATGCCTCAACCTCGCCGACGCTGGGCCGGTGCTCGGGCACCCGTACGTGACATCATCTTCGCCACCGGGGACACCGAAGCTTCCACTCGCAACGAACGACATCCCGGGCGCCATCCCCACGTATGCGCTCACGCGCTTCACTAGCCTCGTTCGCTCCGACATCGCCGACATTGAGGCTCATCTCGCCGGCACCAACCTCACACAGTTCACCGCACTCGGCGACCTCAAGGCACTCATCTTCTGCCCCTAAGGAGCCTAGGAGCCCACCGTCTTCAGCCCTTCCCCCAGCCGTCGGGGTGACCTACCTCCAACATTGCCCCTCATGGTGTTCGACACCTGGTGGCGAACTTGTCCAGAGCGCTCCTGAGGAGATGAAGGTCGTTGTTGTCGGTCCTTATACTCCAAATATAACCATCAACTATTGCATGAAATGATATAAAAAGGAACACAAACACTAGTTGTGGGGTTTGATTCTAACAAATTCCACGAGTTTTAGTGCTTTCACTTGTTTTGCAGGAAATATCTCAAATAAGGTATTAGAGTGCACCATTGCGAAGAGCTCGTCGAGACAATCGAAACAGACATATCATTTGCCATATTTGGAGTCCGGAATCAAAAGATACGAATCACGACTATTAGTATAAATTCCAGTGACCTAAAGGACGAAAGAAGACACCACGAACAAGATGGGGCTCACATGTCATAGCGGAGGGTCGGCCGGCCTAAGGGCCCAGGCCAGCCATCCGTGCCTAGAGCCCAATGTAATACCCGATTTTAAAAATAATAGTAATAAAAATAATAATCATGTTGACCGGGGACCACAAATAGGATGAAAATTTTGACTTTTTGAATCATAAGTTGTACGGATGATCAGAGACCGTGGTTGCGTAGATCTCGTCGAAACGAATTTGTTTGACTACTAATTTGTTTCAATTGGAGACCGAAGGAGTTTTTAGCGGAGCCATTAAACGTGGACCGTTGGATGTGGCTTAGGGTAATCTATTTTCCTCCCGTTATGAAAAAAAAAAATTTTCATCTTCCGGCTCCTTCCAGAGCGCCGCCACCGCTCCGTCCTTTTTGCCCCAATCCAACGCACGCCACTACCTAATCCCGACGCCGCGTCTCCAAGACCAAGCCTCGCTGCTTCTGGTCTGTGCTCTGGCTCCGCACCTCTGTTCCTGCGCCGCCGCTATTCATCTCCAGCAGCTCGGCGCTGCTCTGCACCTTCCTGCATCTGGGGTTGCTGCCTTCTGCCCACGCTGGTTTGTCCCCGTCAGAATCCTCCCCTTTCTATTCCTGCATCTATTGCTGCGTCCGACCGTGTGAAATTTCTTAGTGATGGTGCTGCTGTAGGGCAGCGACCTATCCTGGTGGTGTACCTCCCGTACGGCAAGGGAGGAGGCCATGGGGATCAGCCTGGGAAGGAGTCCGTGACTTGTTGCATGCCGATCTAGCCTGGGTACCACTCAAAAGCCTATATTTAGAATATATATCTGAATCTGATTTATTATTTGTTTAGCCGGGATGGTAGGATTTATCTGTACCTAGTTAATCTGGCGCCGGCATGCTCCCAACTTTGCAACATTTGGATCCTGGTTAGTGCGAGAGACCTGATCCTGTTCAGCCAATTGTTGACCAATCGAGTGATTTATTTTACTAGAATCTAATATTATTTTCTATGGAGATTGAACATAATAGTACTTAGTAGTTATGCAATTAGCAGTAATCTATTGCAATCCGTGGCATATATACGTGTATATATCATTCCTAACGATTAGTCCTGATTGGCCAGGTTCAATATGACTAGTCTGTTTCACGAGTGAAGCAATTCTTGATTGAAACTAGCCTACTGGAACTAGTAGTTTTCTATTACTCTGTAGGGTATCTTATACGAACATAGCTTTGTTAGTGTCCATGTATATATTAGCTTCTTCATGCATATGCTAAATTGTTTTCCCAAATGCACAAACTCTGTACTAAGGTTTCCGAGTGAGTTCTTCAGAGAAGTCAAATTGTAGATGTGATCTCTTTGCTTTCAAGTAATTCAGTTCTAACTAGGCAAAGGTGTGTTTTGATCCTAGACCAGTTGGTGACTTTATAATGCTCGTAGATGTACAGCTCCTCTTCCAGCGACCCTATTCTAGCTGATAGGTGGAACAGAGAAAAATCCATCAATAAATAGTAATAAGTGGACAGCCATAGGATCAGCTGTGCTTAGATTAAACTATATTTATCCAACTACTTTTGGTTTCTAGTTATTGTTTTTGATTCGAACCTGACTGTTCAGGTGGTGGTGAACTAGATAGCAGGACCCAAACCACTTCCCAGAGCACTTCGCTCCATTGCTAAGGCAAGTGCATGACGAATCTTTGCTTCGCTTGACGCTTATTATTCGAAGTTTTCTTGCTTTCCCATGTTCAAGTATTATATTTCTGGTTCAAGTTCAAGTTTCTTGTTCATGAGATTCAAGTTTCAAGTTTTCATTTACATTCAATTCGTGCCGGTTTATCCGAGGTGCAATTTGGTTCTTATATTCAAGTTCCCGGGAGTAAGTCTTTGGCACTTGCTCGGCTTTACCGTAAAATGCTAAGGAGAATTCAAGTGTTGTCCGTTTCGGGATGGAAACTACTATTCAATTGATGTTCCAGTTATTTCTCCTGGATTTCAACATGACATTGGTTATTTTGGTTCTATTGTACTTGCCGAGTGTTTACTCACCCTTGTGTTTAATTGGTTTTTAGGTACCCAAATGACGTGTCATGCATGGGAATAATTGGGAGTAGCTTCTTCATGAGCACGAGCCTTTTGTCTACTCATACTTCACTCTTTAAAACTAAGTTGACACTTGTAATAACCTAGTTAAATGTCAACTAATGGTTGTTTGTAGCTATTGGTGTTTGTGTGTGGGATGGTTCTTTTACTTTATCCGAGCCGTGATGATGATGCTTATGATCTTTACATGATAAATTGTGTTTATGATGTCGTGATTTAATTGTCTCTGATGTCTTGTTTTTAGAGGAAGTGTTGCCAAAATTTTTTGTAATTTCTCCCTTAATAGAAACTAGGTGTGGAGTGGTAGCCCCCAGTTGTTTTCCTAGCTAGGGCGCTACATTTGGTATTCGAGCTTAGGTTTGTAGAAGCCTTAAAACTTGACATATACTAAAATTGACACACTTTTTGCACTATAGGATGGGTCTGCATGGGTTGCATTGCATTTATGTTTTTGTTTATTTTTCCTTGCATCTCTTATGTAGATATGATAATATGTTGATAATAATTGTGTCCTTATTTTGGTGGATTATAGCTATGCCGACAAGGAGGAGTGCTCGTGTAGCTAATCGAGGTGGTGGTGGTAGAGGTCGGTGGTGGTGGTAGAGGTCGTGGGCCGCAATGACCAAGAAGACCATGAACCTATTATTGATGAGAATCAAGAAAATGAGGAGGCTGTAGCAGAAGTCAATTCTTTTGCTCCAGTGGTGGTGGTGAAGTTCCTATTGTTCCCGCCATTAAGAGGATGACTTTCACCAAGTGGATGTCTATGCAAGTTGAGAAATTTGATGGGTCGTGGACTCCAACCGATGCGGCGGTAATCTCCGCAAGGTGGAGAAAGTCATGAATGGTTGCGAGTTGACTTCGGAGGAGAAAGTTTTCTTTGTGCCACACCGCTTGATAGGCCCGGGCCGATATCCGGTGGGTGGTGTTTCGAGGCGTGGCTCGATTTTTCGTGGTGCTATCACTTGGGAAGTTTTTCCGAAACAATTTAAAGCCAAGTATTATCCGTAATCGTTCAGGGGATAAGATGAGTGATGCATTAAATCATATCCAACGAGGAAGTAAGACAAAGGGTGAGTATGTGAGAGACTTTAGCAATATTGTTCGTTTTGTACCTGCTGTGGCCAGTGATGAGCGTGAGAAGGTGAGGAAGTTTTTCGAGAGGGCTTAATGCACGATATAGAGAAGTGATGGGAAGGAACCCACCAACTACATACCTTGCAACAGTAGAGGAAGCTAGGGGAATGGAATCCGAAATTCAGCTTACTACACTTCAAAGAAAATCATTATGGTAATGAGAGTGGAATAGGCACAAACCAAAAAGAGGGCCCATCAGGGGGGTGGGCGGTCCTCTCAACGACCCCCATTCAAGAAATTCAAGTCAAACCAACACTCTTAGTACTCTCAGTCATTCAAGCCAAAGCAGTCAGGGGGACAATCTTCAAGTTCACGCCTTACTGGATCTCAATTCGTGCGCCCGATTGTTTCGGGCAGGTTTAATTTGCTTCAAGTGTGGGAAGTCCCACCATTCTTCGTGGTGTGGTTTTTCTCGGAACTTGCGGCGTGTGTGGTAAAGATGGACACGCCCATTGTTTGCAAGAAGAACCCGATTCTATTATCTAGTGGCGTAAGTCCAGTTTCTTCCCCATTATCCGCAACTAGCTCTCACGGGTCAATTCCTTCCGCTTGGTGGTGGTCGAGGTTCGCCTTCAAATGATGGTCGCTCCTTCGTGTTCTTATCGCCAGTATCCACAACAAGATATGCCTCCCCGGCTACTACCGGCCTCCTCCACCAGCTACACTGCTCCACATGCTCATACGAGCTATCTACTTCATATGCTCCACCTCACTTGATCGCACCTTATGCTCCACTTCGCTTGCTGCACCACCACCCTTGTTCGCTCCAAAGACTACGCATCGGGGCAGTTCCAGTGCTATGAATCCTCCTCGTAGTTTACACCATGCCTACTTCTCTTGGGCGTCCAAATGTGGTCTCGTGTACTTTTCTAGTTGATTCACATGAAGCTCTAGTGTTATTTGATTCTCGTGCTACTTTCTCGTTTGTTTCATTGAATTTGCAAAAGGGGTGAAACCGCCTAGTCAAGAAATCTCCGAGTCTCGCTCGTGTGTGAGTTCACCGGGGGTCTAATATCTAGTTTAGTGGTCCGTCCGGGTTGTGTGATATCCATAGATGGGGATGATTTTGTTGCTAACCTAATGGTGATTCCTCTACCAAATTTTGACGTGGTCCTTGGCATGGATTGGTTACATCGTTATCGGGCCATTATATCCTGTTTTTGAAGACAGTTTCCTTTTGAGACTCCCTCAGGCCATACCATAACTTTCCAAGCAAGTGCTCCCTCATATTCTCTATTTTTGATGGCAAGCTTATTTCCTGGTCGCCGATCTTGGAAGACTGGATTCCTTTGGACATTAGCTGAGAAGCCAACCATATCCATGGTGATTGAAGAAATTCCTATTGTTCGAGAATATCCCGATGTTTTCCGTAAGAGCTTCCTGAATGCCACCCAAGCGGCAATTGGGAGTTTCGTATTGATCTTATACCGCACAAGGCCTATTTCCATAGCGCCATATCGTTTGTCTCGCCCTTTTCAAGATGAATTGAGGAGGCAATTGGATGATCTCTTGTCCAAGAAGTTGATTCGTCGTAGTGTGTCTCCTTGAGAGCTCCCCTCTTCACTAAGAAGAAGGATGGGAGTTGGCGCATGTGCGTGGACTATCGGGGCTTGAATGCAGTGACTATTAAGAACAAGTACCCATTGCCACGCATTGATGAGTCGCTTTGTTCGGCTACAAGGTGCTAAGGTATTTTCCAAGATCGATCTACAAATCGGTACAATCAAATTCGGTAAGGGAGGAAGATATTGAGAAGACAACATTTGCAACCATGTATGGCCACTATGAATTTAGAGTTATGTCTTTTGGATTGACGAATGCACCTCCCTACTTTATGGAAACAATGAATAACATGCTATGCAAATTTGATCAATTTGTGGTGGTATTCATTGATGACATACTCATCTTCTCTAAGTCAAATGAAGAACATGAGCAACATATAAGGATGGTTCTTCAAACCTTGAGAGACAACAAGTTTTATGCCAAGTTGAAGAAGTGTGAGTTCCGCTATCGGTTTGGTTTCTTAGGGCATATTATTAATGAGAAAGGTATCTTGGTTGATCCTAGCAAGGTTTCGATGTAGTAGACTGGAGAGACCATCTAGTGTCAAAGAGGTGAGAAGTTTCTTAGGAATGGCTGGTTATTATCGAAGATTTGTGAAGGATTTCTCTATAATTGCTAAACCTTTATCTATGCTCACTCATAAGAATGCGAAGTTTGAATGGACTAGTGAGTGTGAGCGTAGTTTCCAAGTATTGAAGGAGAAGTTCGTTTCTGACTCCCCGTTCTCACCCTACCCGAACCGGGCAAGCGATTCACTTTGTATTCGATGCTTCACGAGTAGGCCTTGGGTGTGTCCTTATGCGGGATGGGAAGGTTATAGCCTATGCATCAAGGCGCTTGAGAACACATGAACGTAATTACCCTACTCATGACCTAGAGCTTGCTGCAGTTGTGTTTGCCTTGAAGATATGGAGACATTATCTTTACGGTGAGCCTTGTGATATTTTCACTGACCATAAGAGTTTGAAGTACATTTTCACTCAAAAGGATTTGAATCTAAGACAAAGGAGATGGCTAGAACTAATCAAAGATTATGATCTTACCATCCAAGACACCCCGTGTAAAGCCAATCCGTGGCTGATGCTTTGAGTCGTAAGGCTACCCCCCGCTACATTGAATTATTTGATAGCTGAATTTGAGCGGATGGATATATCATACCGTTATGTGGGAGTTGCGTAAACCGAAACAAGGGTTATCCTTGAGTCCGCCTTTACCAAGGCGAGTGTTGGAGGCACAACAACATGATCGGTTCTTGCAAGATGTGAAGAAGCGCATTGGTGAAGGAAAAGTTGGGAACTTCAAAGATGGATGTTTCGTGTGCCATTCGGTTCGCGTGGGACGCCTTTGTGTGCCACAAAAGGCTCAAGTCAAGGATGAAATTCTTCGAGAGGCACATCGTACTCGATACACTATGCACCCTGGTGAGAATAAGATGTATCAAGATTTGAAGAAAAGCTATTGGTGGAAGAGGATGAAAGTGGATGTGGCATCATGCGGGGTATGCCAACCGGTTAAAGCCGAGCATCGGCGTCAATTTGAAAAACGCAACCACTTAGAGGTTCTCGCGGTGGCCATGGGATGATATCACTATGGATTTTGTGGTTGGTTTACCACGCACTCCTAAAGGGAAGGATGCTATTTGGGTTGTTGTAGATTGCTTGAGTAAGGTAGCTCATTTTATTCCTTACCGTCCTACCAATTCGGCCAAGTGACTTAGCTCCAATCTATATGCGTGAAATTGTGAGACTTCATGGGGTGCCAAAAACCATTGTTTCGGATAGAGATGCTAAATTTGTTTTCAAGTTAAGGGAGAGCTTGCGGGGATGCCTTTGAACTAAAGTGATACTTAGCACTTTGCTTTTCACCCTCAAACGGATGGTCAATCCGAGCAATTCCGACTTTGGAGGATATGCTAAGGTCATGTGTTCTATCATGGAGAGGAAACCGAGGATCATTTGCCTCTCGGTGGAGTTCGCTTACAACAATAGTTACCATGCTAGCATTAGATGTGCACCTTTTGAAGCCTTGTATGGAAGGAAGTGTAGGTCACCACTTTGTTGGGAAGTCGTGGGTGAAAAGGTAGTCCTAGGACCAGATTGGGTTCTAAAGACGCAGAAGCGTATTGCTGAAATTCGACAACAAATGCTAGTTGCACGTAGTAGGCGTAAAAAGCTATCTTGATGTGCGAAGGCAAGGTCCGGAGTTTCAGGTTGGGGATCATGTACTCTTGAAGGTTTCTCCTAATAAAGGTGTCGTGAGATTTGGAGTTAAAGGAAAGCTGAGCCCAAGGTATATTGGTCCTTTTCCCATAGTGGAACGTGTTGGGAAGTTAGCTTACGTGGTTGGAATTACCTAATCCTATGAGTGGAGTGCATAATGTATTTCATGTTTCCATGTTGAGAAAATACATACGAGATCCAGAACAACATATGACTTTGGAACCAGAAACCATCGAGGAAGACTTACCCTTTGAGGCACGTCCTGTAAGAATTCTAGAGGAGTCTGATAAAGTCTTGCGAGGAAAGACACTCAAGCAACTGAAGATTCTTTGGACTAATCAGACAGAGCGAGAAGCAACGTGGGAGCTTGAGTCTCGAATGCGGGAGAAGTACCCGGAGTTCTTCTCATCTGGTAAGCAGCTCAGTTTCTTGTTTGGATTATGCCTATTCCTTTCAAAGAGTAAAGAATTCGAGGACGAATTCTGTTGAAGGAGGGAGAATGTAATACCTGATTTTAAAAATAATAGTAACAAAAATAATATTCATGTTGACCGGGTGGACCACAAATAGGATGAAAATTTTGACTTTTTGAATCATAAGTTGTACAGATGATCGAGACCGTGGTTGCGTAGGTCTCGTCGAAACGAATTTGTTTGACTACTAACTTGTTTCAATTGGAGACCGAAGGAGGAGTTTTAGCGGAGCCATTAAACGTGGACCGTTGGATGTGGCTTAGGGTAATCTATTTTCCTCCCGTTATGAAAAAAAAAAAATCATCTTCCGGCTCCTTCCAGAGCGCCGCCACCGCTCCGTCCTTTTTGCCCCAATCCAACACACGCCACTACCTAATCCCGACGCCGCATCTCCAAGCCTCGCTGCTTCTGGTCTCTGCTCTGGCGCCGCACCTCTGTTCCTACGCCACCGCTATTCATCTCCAGCAGCTCGGCGCTGCTCTGCACCTTCCTGCATCTGGGGTTGCTGCCTTCTGCCCACGCTGGTTTGTCCCCGTCAGAATCCTCCCCTTTCTATTCCTGCATCTATTGCTGCTTCCGACCGTGTGCGTTTTCTTAGTGATGGTGCTGCTGTAGGGCAGCGACCTATCCTGGTGTCCTCACCTCCCGTACGGCAAGGGAGGAGGCCATGGGGATCAGCCTGGGAAGGAGTCCGTGACTTGTTGCATGCCGATCTAGCCTGGGTACCACTCAAAAGCCTATATTTAGAATATATATCTGAATCTGATTTATTATTTGTTTAGCCAGGATGGTAGGATTTATCTGTACCTAGTTAATCTGGCGCCGGCATGCTCCCAACTTTGCAACATTTGGATCCTGGTTAGTGAGAGAGACCTGATCCTGTTCAGCCAATTGTTGACCAATCGAGTGATTTATTTTACTAGAATCTAATATTATTTTCTATGGAGATTGAACGTAATAGTACTTAGTAGTTATGCAATTAGCAGTAATCTATTGCAATCCGTGGCATATATACGTGTATATATCATTCCTAACGATTAGTCCTGATTGGCCAGGTTCAGTATGACTAGTCTGTTCACGAGTGAAGCAATTCTTGATTGAAACTAGCCTACTGGAACTAGTAGTTTTCTATTACTCTGTAGGGTATCTTATACGAACATAGCTTTGTTAGTGTCCATGTATATATTAGCTTCTTCATGCATATGCTAAATTGTTTTCCCAAATGCACAAACTCTGTACTAAGGTTTCCGAGTGAGTTCTATAGAGAAGTCAAATTGTAGATGTGATCTCTTTGCTTTCAAGTAATTCAGTTCTAACTAGGCAAAGGTGTGTTTTGATCCTAGACCAGTTGGTGACTTTATAATGCTCGTAGATGTACAGCTCCTCTTCCAGCGACCCTATTCTAGCTGATAGGTGGAACAGAGAAAAATCCATCAATAAATAGTAATAAGTGGACAGCCATAGGATCAGCTGTGCTTAGATTAAACTATATTTATCCAACTACTTTTGGTTTCTAGTTATTGTTTTGATTCGAACCTGACTGTTCAGGTGGTGCTGAACTAGATAGCAGGACCCAAACCACTTCCCAGAGCACTTCGCTCCATTGCTAAGGAAAGTGCATGACGAATCTTTGCTTCGGCTTTACGCTTATTATTCGAGTTTTCTTGCTTTCCAATGTTCAAGTATTATATTTCTGGTTCAAGTTCAAGTTTCTTGTTCATGAGATTCAAGTTTCAAGTTTTCATTTACATTCAATTCGTGGGATACTTTGCCGCGTTTATCCGGAGGTGCAATTTGGTTCTTATATTCAAAGTTCCCGGGGTAAGTCTTGGCCCCACTTGCTCGGCTTTACCGTAAAATGCTAAGGAGAATTCAAGTGTTGTCCGTTTCGGGGCCGGAAACTACTATTCAATTGATGTTTCGATTATTTCTCACGGATTTCAACATGACATTGGTTATTTTGGTTCTATTGTACTTGCCGAAAGTGTTTACTCACCCTTGTGTTCATTTGGTTTTTAGCTACCCAAATGACGTGTCATGCATGGGAATAATTGGGAGTAGCTTCTTCATGAGCACGAGCCTTTTGTCTACTCATACTTCACTCTTTAAAACTAAGTTGACACTTGTAATAACCTAGTTAAATGTCAACTAATGGTTGTTTGTAGCTATTGGTGTTTGTGTGTGGGATGGTTCTTTTAGTTTATCCGGCCGTGATGTGATGCTTATGATCTTTACATGATAAATTGTGTTTATGAGCTTTGTGATTTAATTGTCTCGGATGTCTTGTTTTTAGAGGAAGTGTTGCCGAAATTTTCTTTTAATTTCTGTTTAGTAGAAACTAGGTGTGGAGTGGTAGCTCCCGGTTGTTTTTCCTAGTTAGGGTGTTACACCTAAATTGGCCCAACTTCGAAGCTTCCTCCACCGACCTATGGGGTCGGAGAATCATATCTAACCATTGATTTAAGTCGGTTTAAGGTCGGTTTGATCTAACGACTTTCGATTCATCCCTCGGGACTATAAATAAAGAGGTAGACAACTCCCCAAAAACCCTAATTCATTATTAATCTCATCTCATTGATTAGAGGGGGGGTCTCAATGTAAGGAACTCTCTCTCTTCAATGTAGAGATCTAGGACTAGACTTTCCAATGTAATAGATTAGATCTAGTTGAGAGTTAGGGAGTTTTAGGGCTAGCGCTCGGTTATAGAGATGTCTTCGAGGAGTTTGGTATGTCGTTGTATCTTTACTTTACAAGACTTATGCTTTAATATATTTATCTTCTCTATTTAGTTTTATGCCTTTCATTTATACATGTTTAGTATAGTGTTTATACCATTGCAAGAGATCTTTTGCTCGTATTGAGTGCTCTAGTTATTCGCGGTAGCTAGAGCAAAGAATCTATAGTATAGACATGGTGTTTAGACTATAGGTTACCCGAGGTTGCGCTCAACCCTCCCGTTAGTTGTGGTAGCCCTGGGGGTGACAAATCCTGTTAGGCCTTTGTAATCCACCACGTTAGGGTTGATGTTCGTAGAGAGTTTTTGGCGACCTTCCCCCAATTACTTCTTTCAGTCTTTCTCGAGAGCCGGAAAGGTATGCTGACAACTCCAAAGTGTTTTGTGTGATTGTTATATCTATCCATGTTTTAGTTACCTTAGAACCAAAGTAATATAGAGAACTATTTAGGAACCTTGATTTCTCCCGTTGTCCTCTTGATTAGCTAAACTACTCATTTATCTTAGAACACTTTTAAACATGTTATTATTCATAGATTTATTTTATGCTTTATTATTCATAGTGTTATTTATCATTTATTATTTACCCCCTCACTTTAGTCTAGTTGGTTTGCTAAGTTAGTAGACACATGATTGTGAATTATTAGAATTCTTTAACCATAGCTTCCTGTGGATACGATACTCTAGAATACTCAAAGGGAAAAGCTACAATGGTGTTAGGCGCTTGCAAAATCCTTAATATTATGTTAGCACTTAACAAACATCAATAGTCGCGGCACGTGTGCCCCGAGCCCGTCAAGTTCGACACAAGCGGGACCTACAAACGCCGTAACGGCGTCTGTATTTTACGTCGCCGCGGCGCAAGACGATGCCAACCGTCGGCCGTGGCGTGCGGTTCCACTACGCTGAGCTTCAGGCCGCGCTTGCCGACGTGAACTCCACGGGGCCCGCTTCACGGAGCACCCGTTGTTGACCTGGGTCATGTCTATGCTTCGGACACCAAGGGGTACCGCATCTTTGGCGGAGCATGACCATCTCCAGATGCCCGCGGCGGGCGATGGAAGCGCCGCGGCCCGGCCACAACGCCATGTCGTGTCGGCCTTAGTCATCCTCGTCACCGCTTGGGCGTGTCTGCGTTCGTCTTGCACGCACCTCACCGTCTTCGATCGCGTGCTCAAGATGGTCTTGCCCGGCGCCGGATTACGTTTGCTGTCGGCGTCGGCGGCCATGGTGCAACACACATTTGGGCTCCGACTTCCTCGGCATCTTGCTCGCAGCTCACGCCTCACCATTTGGACGCCCACCAAGTGTTCAACGAAAGGCACCCTCCACCTCAACTGGTGAGTCGAGTGTCCATGACTCTCATAAATGCGCACTGCCACTAGTGATGCTGCTCACCGTCAAATGCATGGAAGCTCAACTGCTGGCGGCTTGAGGGCAGCGACAATTCAAGGGAGAGGGAGTGTCGGTGTCTACCATGTAGGTAAGCCGAGCCCGGTATCGCCACCGGGGAGGTCACGCGGAGGGAATGAACCAAATTACCAAATATCTTGTTATTGTTTATCTTCTCACGGGACCTCGTCGGCCCATGGCTATTGTGAGTAGTGTTCGAATAGTGTTTGTTAGCGAATCCAGTTGGGGTTGCTAACATACTTCGACTCGGTATCTACTTTCTTTTCACCGTGTGCGTGGAAGACCAGCTGCCCTATATATATGAGGGGTGATAGCCGATTGACAACACACAATCGACATATCAATCTACTACATTATTTTGCATCTACTATTTTCTCTCGAGCTTTTGCTTCTTGTTCTTTCATTGCCGTCTACTTCGTTACGACAGCGAGCACAAGGTCCTAGGGGCGGTCAGGCCGACCTAGGGCAGCTCATCGCCGCCGTTCTCCCTGACAAGCTCCCTCCCAAGAGCTCTCGCCGGTTTGTCTTGCGTATCGCGCTCCCGACGAGACTCCCCTTGCGACGTGTCTTGCGTATCGCGCTCGTCGCAGGGGGCACACATGACGTGTTCATGTGCGAAAACATACTTAAGAGTGTTCTCCAAAAAAAATGCTTCAACTCACCAAGGTGACCGTGGTAGAACCTGCAGAGGAGGTGCATCGATGGTCAGCTAAGATACAGAGCACGACCAGCGTGTTTTGCAGTATGGCCAGGATAAGATCGAGTGACCCAGATAACAAAGACTTGAACCTAAAATTTGTTCAAAGCTTACTAAGTTGTTTGTCTTTCAACTCAAAATAAAAATGTACTGAGGAAAGTATTTTTTCTAAATGACGAAAAAATTCTTCAACTCACCAAGCGCATCGCCGTGGCGGGGGATCCAGGGAGTTGCAGGGTGGTAGGATCTTATGAGGATTCAAGTCAGCAAGTTCTTGCAGAGTTGTAGTGCGTTCCAGTGGCTATCCCCCTCACTTGTTTTTCCTTCAGTGCAACAGGAGATCAATCTGAAACAAGGAAAAGAACTTTGAAGTTCGACCGATCTAAAAAGAAAGACCAGGGCCAAATGTTCAAAGCTAGGTATGGTGTTCTGCTTTTACGCTCAATGAAGAAACATACGTAGGAGTGTTTTTTCAAATGAAAAATGCTTCAATTCACCAAGGTGGCGTTTTTCAAATGAAAAATACTTCAAGTCACCAGGGTGGCCGAGGGAGGAGCCGCAGAGGAGTTCCATCGGCGGTAGGCTAAGATAAACATCACAACCAAATGTTATGCATGCATGCAAGACGGCCGGGATAAGATCGACCCGGATAATAAGGATTTGGACCTAAAATTTGATCGGCCAAGTAAGATATTTACGCTTTCAACTCAAAATGTTAAGTGTTCTTGCAAATGATGAGAAATTCTTCAACTCACCACGCTTTAGATCCAATCAAGCGGTGCCGTAGCCGCAGCAATCCAGAGGAGTTGCGCCGACCAGTGTGTCGGCGGCCCGTGCCGACGCCACGCACTCGGTGATGACAAGGAGGAGGAAGCAGCGCGCCGGCGGCCTTGTGGTCGAGCCAAGGTCCAGCAAAGATGAAGCCCAACACAAGGACTTCGCCCTGAGTGGCAACGCTACTAGCATATATACATCGCTTTCCGTATTGAGAGCGGATGAGAAAAAATTGTAACCATACTTTGAATTCGTTAATCTTCATCCGCAATTACCTGTTCTTCCCCCTTCTTCCCTTTCCCAAGTTTTCCCTCCTTCCCCACCTAAGTTGTTCCTCACAATTGGTATCGATTCATCTCATCCTCGAACCATCCCCTTCTCCTCATCCCCATTTCACTTTCGATTCCGCAGGCGCCGTGGTGCTATGGATCCAAACATCCGCTTGGTTCTCGGCGAGCTTGCCAAGCTCAACGGGAAGTTTGATGACCGAGTAGGCGTTTCTCCGCCCTCGAGCAAGGCATTACCGAGCGCCGTGATGACGGATCGCCGCTTGGTGGCGCCGGAGGTCTCGAGCTCCGCCGCGGAGGACTTGGGCCGCGCGTCGCGGATCTGAAGCAACACCCAGCGGATCCGCGGCCGTTGGCGGCTGCCGCTTGGCGTCACCGGGAGGCAAGCTACGCCGACCGCGGCGTCCCTCCTCAATCGCCGCCTACGCCCGAGGCCGCGAGCGTGGTGAACCCCCGCCGAGTTCCACGACGGGTCGGCGACATCGCACTGATCGCGCGGCCGAAGTTCGCCGCGTGGAAGCCCAAATACGTGGATGATTGTTGGTAAAAGTTATCCTACAGAAATATTTATGAATAATCCGCAAGCGAACGGATACCGGTGAGCACTTCACCCGGGAGAGGGTTTTAAATATCGTATCCACAGGGAGAAAGGTGTGAGAATAGTGAGGCTGAACTAAATCCTTGAGATTATAGAAAGGACTGGAGATTATAAAGGATGAGAAGATGTCTATGGTTGTCTAGTTTATATCCTTATAAGGCTTGAAGATATTTCTTAATGGGGACGTACTCAAAGGAAAGTAGGGACGAAACGTGCAATCCTCCAGCAACAGGGTCCTACTTGGCCTATCCTACGGGAGGTGGACTCCAAAGGAATCAATGGTACTTTCACTACCACGAACTACCACACTCCGGAAGGTAGGGTGTATTTACGAGCTATCTAGTCCAAACACCACGCTTGCACTAGGGGTAACAACTTCAACTCAAGAGCGACAAGAATCGAAGTACTCTAATAAAGAGTCGTAAACCGAAAGAAAATATAGACAAGGAACTTACTCAAATATAAGGTTGATCCACCACGTAGTCTCGGGATCGGCGCCACGAGGCCTTTAATCCCGGAGGTACATGCGTAGAGAGGAGTCACCGATGTCCTGCTTCCCCTTCTTCTCCTCCACCCACTCTTTATCTCTCAAGACTAGATCTAGTCACTCTCGTGGGGTATTAAAGATCTAATCTCTCAACTTGCTACTACTCAACTTGATCTAAGCTCTTCTTCTAAAATTGGAGAGGTAGGGCTTTGGCTGTTGATCAGAGGTTGAGTCTGATGAATAATGAAATTCATTCCCAGTCAAGCGGTAGGGGGTCTCCTTATATAGCCCTAGCCGATGAATGTGGACCCTTGGATCAAACCGACCTTGAACAATGGTGTAGATACAACCTCAATGTCGGTTAGAAACCCCACCTAAGAAGACGAGGCCGGCATGTGGGTCCCACCCCGCGGTCACCAAGGACCTTCTGGGCGACGCCGGGACTCTTTTGCTCCTTTACTTCTCGTTTCTCCCGGTGTCTTCTCGGTGTCTTCTAGAATGTTTTGATTCGATTTTGGATTGAAATTCATCTCGGACAAATCTCCTTATCGTATGGGGTGCAAACTCACGGGCTTTTTACGCATTTACCCGTTAAGTCCCTTAAAAGATATAAATCACCAAAACTTATGGAACTATGTTAGTAAAGCCCCTAGTCTATGTATATATTCATTTTATACCCTTATTTCATGTTTAGTTGAGTTATAAATATATAGCTTAAGAGGTGTCAACAAGCTCCCCACACTTAGGCTTTTACTGCCTCTCGAGAAAAGGATGGATATAGCAAAGTTGTAAGTCAAGACATCAAGCATAAAACAATCTCATGGTCATACACATGCATCGCGGGATTCACTATGTCTACCAAGAACTTTGAGGAGTTGGAGAACGTAATAGTCGAAATAGAGTACCTTTTCCCTTTCAATCAAATCACCGGAGTTTTTGCAATGATTTTTGAAAAGAAACATAGCTTACCTTCTTCTTTTGTGGTACTCTCGAATCACTCAATATACTTGTATGTGGTATTTTTCAATCCTCACAAGGCATATATGATTGATGCCCTTAAAAACATCCTACTTCTAATAAAGCTTTATCCGGAGTTTTGGTATGTCAAGGATGTAGCATACTTACCTTGCATGTATTTGCAACGTCAAAGCCACATCCGAGGAGAGACATTCTCTTAGATCAAGATATGCATGTGTGTGGATAATATAGTGGCTATCCTAATTCTACTATGCTCTTATAAACTTCTCTCTTTTTTGATCTATGAAACACTTTTTGCAAGAAAGGTCATGGGCTATCTTTTATTCTTTTCTTCTCTTCTTTTTTTTATATAGAGAGGCGGGCATCTAAGTACCCATTGTTTTCATTTGTTGGACACTTGTCCATTTTTTTAACTCTCTTTCTCTTTTTTTCGACTATTTTTTTGCATAGCCCATGCCTTGCTTTACAATTACAACAAGACATTAAATTGAGAGAGATCAAAAAAAACTGGAGCATATAAATATTCCTATAATAATTTTGGTTCTATCTCCGTAGTAGAGACAGAAAAAAAGATGGATAAAAGCATGTTTGTGCGTACTCTCGGGGTAAGAGTAGCATATATATGTGGGTGTACGTGTTCTTGATCTTGGGAGCATGACAAGTCTCTCAACTCGTCACGGGACTTGACAAAGCTCAACACAAAAGCAAGTAGCTTATAGCTGGTTTTTCAATACTTGTAGCATATATGGCTTTGGTAGGATATAATAATTACCACAAAGAAGAGGTATAGCTATCAATTTTAGTGTTTTCGAAATAAATTCTCCAAAATGAAAAGATATCAAGAATCAAGTTCTCACCAATTTTTCTATCTCATATTCTACAACAACTTAAGTAACTTGGGGTCCCTACTAAATTAAGTTCCCAACAAAGAATTGGTTCAACCATGAAAAAGTGTTATGTGAGTCTAACCTTGAACAATGCATATCAATCTCTTTCTTTTTATTATTATGTTGGATTATAAGCATACTAGCAAAAGGTTCGAAACTAACGAAACAGAGGCCAAAATATGAATGAATGCGAAGTTCGAGAAAGCAAAACGAGAGGTAGACAAAGTTGGAGACGAGGGAGATAAGATGACTGGCGCGGCCGCCAGACTCCTTACGCGACGCCCGAGCCCTCGTGGGTTTCTGAGTCGAGCTTAAATCGTGTTCAATCCTCGCTCGTGTCTTTTGTTTTACTCGCTTTTTGGGTTCGATTTAGTTTGTTCTTGACGTTCATTCTGTCTCCCCCACAATCGTCTTTTATTATCCTTCATTCAAAAACATGGTGGAGACAAGAAAACATATACGAAAAAACATAGAGACAACACTTCGAGATAATGGATCAACCTTTATTTATTTAATAAGAGCACTCTTTATTACAAGCAAAACCAATCTACTAAATTATTAAGCAAACTAACTTTAAAACGAAAGCAAACTAAACGATTAACTAAGGCGAGTGCTCTTATAGATCGAGCATCCTATGGCTTCTCAAAAAAGCCTATTGGCCGATCCTTTCGAGAGTAGCGGCTCTCTTAACTAGCGCAAATTCTCTTTCTCTAAGTCTTTTAAGCCTCTAGTGGTGGCACTCCAATTTGTATGCTCGGTGCTAAGGAAATTCTTCATATGGGCATACTTTCGGCCGACGTAGCTTAGTCATGTTCATCCTGCCCTCGTCGTGGCTTGACCATGAGCTCAGCTGCCTCCCTGGGTTGAATGAACTTGACTTGCTCCGGCGTGGCACGCACACCATTAAGGACGACGCGAGGATCTGTGTAGTTGAGCTTCCGGATGTTGCCAAACTTATCCCTCTGGATGCTTGCAAGCTTCTCATTAGGACCGAGAGGAAGGAGCTTAGTGCCCTTCGGCACCTGGATCTTCTTCTTCATAGCTTCCTCACGCGGACCCGAGAAAAGCGTCTTGCAAGGACAAGGGCTTGTGAAGGCTTAGCCGAGGTGGTGGTGTAACCATGGCGAGAGGCTTGGGAGTATAGGGAACTAGAGCTTGGGAGTTTGATGATGGTGGTGGCGAGGAGGAAGAAGATTGAGGGGTCATAGATGACCATGCGGGTATCGGTGTTCTCCATGGTGAAAAGAAGAGGTGCTGGTCGTCGGTCTTTGGAGGATGGATGAGATGAGATTGTATTCACATGGGGCTTGTTTATATAGTCCGGATGACTTGGATAGGAGGTTAGGGTTTCACGATGTATTCCTATCTGAATGGCTCCAAAAAGTACGGGATTCTAATGGGTATGTTCTAGAATGTCGGCGGGGAGAAAGTTAGACACGAGGGGAGACCAGGGGGCGGCGGCGCCGGGGATGTTCTGGCGACGCCCGAGTCCTGTTGGACATAGGTTACGCCCTTTTTTCTCTCGCTCTGCTACTCCTATTCTAAGTGTAATACTGCATTACTTTTGGCCCATAAAATAGATTCTACGCGAACTAAGCCTCACGGTTAGGATAAATCAAAAACCTCACTACATCTAATTCCTCGGGCTTATCGGGCTCATAGAAAATTTTAAGACGTTGGCCATTTACCTTGAATAACTTACCTTCGTGGTCCTGAAGAGTGACCGCTCCATGAGATGATGAATTCACCACCTTGAAAGGTCCTTCCCATTTGCTCCGAAGTTTTCCATGCCCGAATAATTTAACCCTGGAATTAAAGAGTAATACCCGATCTCCCCGGGTGAAAGTCTTCATCTTAATCTTCTTGTCATGCCACTTCTTGGTTCTTTCCTTGTAGATCTTGGCATTGTGATAAGCTTTCTCTCTCCATTCATCCAACTCTGATAGTTGCATCTTCCTCTTTACTCCTGCGGCTTCAAGATCCATATTCCATCTCTTGATTGCCCAGTGAGCCTTAAACTCTAACTCCACAGGCAAGTGACAGGTTTTGCCATAGACAAGTTGATATGGAGTCATTCCAATTGGTGTCTTGTAGGCTATCCTGTATGCCCATAGTGCTTCTGGAAGTCGATCCTTCCACTTAGTTCCCATCTCTTCCATTTTTTTTACGTAAGATGTTCTTGATTTGTTTATTTGAAGTCTCTGCTTGCCCACTTGTTTGAGGGTGGTAGGCTGTGGCAATATTGTGACGAACTCCATGTTTTGCTAAAAAGCGTCAAAATCTTCTGTCGATTAAATGGCTTCCTCCGTCACTAATTACCATTCGTGGTACTCCAAATCTTGGGAATATAGTTTCTTCAAACATCTTTATTGAGCTACTGCCATCCGCGGATCTGCACGGCAAGGCTTCAACCCATTTTGAAACATAATCAACCGCTACCAAGATGTGTTCATAATTTCAGGATTTTGGAAACGGTCCCTTGTAGTCAATTCCCCAGACATCAAAGAGCTCTATCTGGAGATTGGTTGCTAGAGGCATAGCATCTCTTGCATTGATATTCCCGTGCCTCTGACAAGCTCCACATCTTCGGATGAAGTCTTTTGTGTCTTGATACATGGTTGGCCGAAAAAATCCTGCTTGCCAAATCTTTCCATGTGCTCAAATGCCCCATAGTGTCCTCCATATGGTGATGAGTGACATCTTTCAATGATCAAGAAGTCCTTCTTACATTTAGCACACATCTCTTGAGTAGCCCGTCGAGCAAACTCGAAGAGGTATGGCTCATCCCATAAGTGGTGACGACTCTCATACATAAGCTTCTTCTTATCTCACTTTGGTGCTACATATCCTGCAACTATAAAATTAACAACATCTGCATACCGGGGATCGGTATGGGTTACCCGATAGAACATATCGTCCACTGAGTGAGTCATTAATGGGCAATTCATGTGGTTTTTCAAAATGCATTCTAGACAAATGATCGACAATGAGAATTTTCTACTCCCTTTTTATCTTTAATTTCTAAATCAAACTCTTGGAGTAACAAAATCCATCTTATCAAACGAGGTTTAGCATCTTTCTTGGTGAGCAAGTATTTCAAAGCAAAGATGATCAAGTATAAACAATCACTTTAGCTCCTACCAAGTAAGATCTAAACTTATCTATAGCATAAACAACTGCTAGCAACTCTTTTTTTAGTGGTAGCATAATTAAGTTGTGGCCCGGTCGGAGTTTTACTAGCATATGCAATAGCATGATGCTTCTTGTCTTTAGTTTGCCCTAACACTTTGCCCTCACGGCATAGTCAACGGCATCACACATAATTTCCAAAGGCAAAGACCAATCGGGGGGTTGGATGATTGGTGCGTAAATGAGAGCCTTTTTTCAAAGTTTTAAAAGCTTCTAAGCAAGCATCATCAAAAACAAAGGGAGCATCCTTGGCTAACAAGGCGGTAAGTGGTCTAGCAATATGTGAGAAGTCTTTTATAAATCTATGATAAAAACCGGCATGGCCTAGAAAACTTCTTATCCCTTTGATATTCACGGGGGGGGAGGTAAGCGTTCTATAACTTCTATTTTTGCCTTATCTACCTCTATTCCCCATTACGAAATTAGATGACCAAACACTATTCCTTCTCTAACCATAAAATAACATTTTTTTTCAATTAAGGACTAAGTGCTTTTCCTCACATCTTTGCAAAACCTTATCTAAGTTTTCTAGACAATCATCAAAAGTTTTTCCATAAACGTAAAAATCATCCATGAAAACTTCCATAATCTCTTCAATCATTTCAAAAAATATAGACATCATACATCTTTGAAAAGAAGCGGGTGCATTACATAACCCAAAAGACATTCTTCTATAAGCATAAGTTTCATATGGGCATGTAAAAATGGTTTTGCTCGTCACTAGGATGGATTGGGATTTGGTGATACCCGAAATATCCATCAAGGAAACAAAAGTAAGAATGGTTTGCCAAACGCTCTAACATCTCATCAATGAAAGGCAATGAAAAGTGGTCCTTCTTTGTAGCCTTGTTTAATTTTCTATAGTCTATGCACATTCGCCATCCCGTGACGGTTCTTTTGAGGAATTAATTCATTCTTGTCATTTTTAACAACCTGTCATGCCTCCCTTTTTAGGCACAACTTGAACGTGGCTTACCCACTCGCTATGTGGCACGGGATATATAATCCCAGCGTGTAACAACTTAAGAACTTCCTTTTTAACTACCTCTCTCATCGCATTATTGAGTCTACGTTGGGGCTCTATGGATGGGGGAACATCTGGATCTATAGGAATGCGATGAGTGCGAGAGCGGGGCGATTCCTTTGAGGTCTTCGAGTGAATAGCCTAAAGGTGACGATGTTTTTCTAAGACAGTGTTGACGGTAGTTATTGACCACTTTTATATATGTTTTAAACCATCAATGAGGATAAATGCTAGATAAATATTATTATTACTAATGAATTCCACGAGTTTTGGTGTACACTCGGTTTTCTGGTGAAGTCTAGAAAACCCGGAAAAAAGAGCGAAAAAGAGAGGAAAATGAGAAACGGAAGAAAAGGACCAAATCTAGGGCATTGGTATAAATTCTAGGGGTTCAAATGACGAAAGAATGAAGCTCGAAGAAGCCTGAGACCCGAAACCCCTGGGTGGGGCTTGGGCGGCCCATGCCGTGCGCGGCACCCTATGGAGGAACCACGTGTCCGGCTTACGAACCCTCCTACAACCTACGGAGTAGATCTAGTCCGTCCAATCAAGTCGGTTGGATCCAAGGGCTGAGATTCATCCTATGGGGCTATATAAGCGGGCGGGGCTCCCCAAAAACCTAATTCATTAGCTAATTCATTAGATAGAGTTCAAGTATTGATTAGAGAGGGATCCCAATGTAAGGAACTCTCTCTTGTCAATATAGATCTAGGGTTAGACATATTCAATGTAATAGATTAGATCTAGTTGAGAGTTAGGGAGAGCGGAGCTGCGCTCTGGTTACGGAAGAGTCTTGAGGATATGGTATGTCTTTTGTATCTTCTCTACTAGACTTATGCTTTAATAGATTTATCTTCTCTATTTACTTTTATGCTTTCCATATATATGTTTAGTATAGTGTTTATTCATTTGCATGGGATCTTTGCTCGTATTGAGTGCTCTAGTTATTCCGGTAGCTAGAGTAGTAATCCATAGTTTAGACATGGTGTTTAGACTATAGGTTACCCGAGGTTGCGCTCAATCCTCCTGGTTAGTTGTGGTAGCCCCTGGGGGTGACAAATTCTGTTAGGCCTTTGCAATCCACCACGTTAGGGTTGATGTTCGTAGAGCTTTTGGCAGCCTTCCCCCAGCTACTTCTTTCCAGTCTTTCTCGAAAGTTGGAAAGGTACCGTTGCTCCAAAGTGCTTGTGTATGATTGCTATATCTATCCATACTTAGTTATCTTAGAACCAAAGTAATAGAGAAGTGTTTAGGAACCTTTGATCTCTCTCGTTGACTTCTTGATTAGCTTAGTTACTCTTTTATAATATTAGGTAGGTTATTATTTTATGCTTTGATATTTACTTATCATTTATCACTTACCCCTCTTTAGTCTAGTTGGTTTTCTAAGTTAGCAGATACATGATTGTGAGTTATTAGAATTCTTTACCATTAGCTTCCCTGTGGATACGATACCTAGAATACTCCCCTAGGGAAAAGCTACATTGATGTTACGTAAACTGCGAGAATCCTTCTTATTCTTTTAGCACTTAACAAACGTCAATGTAGCGCTTATCGGCCTAAGAGTCCTGCGTTGCGGGTAAGTTTATCATTTATGAGCACGAGGAGACTCGGATCTTGATTTAGGAAAGCATAAGTGAGGCCTTGGTGGTAAAGGTTTAAGCTCAATAGGAGGTCTAGGTGGGTTCTCAAATTCATCTAGAGGTTACGAAGTGGTAGGATTTTCATCCTCCTCTTCGGAAAAGAACTCCGAATCGTCCTCATAACTAGACTCCACAAAATATTCTATAGAAGCCTCTTTCACTTCCTCCATAGGATCTGGTTCTGGACAAGACTCAGTTTTAGCATGGATGGCTTGGACTATAGGTAATGAAAGTCTAAGATCCTGGCCTAGCCACATGTCTAATTCTCCGGCTTGTCCTCCTGAAGTAAGCCTTTCTATCGGTTGTCCTATCGGTAGGTCAAACTCCATAATATCAAAGATATAAAAGCTAAGATGTATCATGATGTTGTTAACCTTGATTGGTAAAACATATAGAATTCCTGAGCTTTGGACAATTTATCCTGAAGGGCTTAGTAACAATTTTGCGGTGGTACTCAATGGCATGTTTTTAAGAAGTTCATGAGCAAAAGACAATGCCATGATATTTGTTCCCACAACAGGATTGTAGAGAGCATCAAAAGTGTCTTTATCAATTTGGCAACGAATAGGTACAGAAGGTGAATCCAAGCGGATTACACTAGAGGAAAGCTCTGATTCTTCTAACCATTCGCTACTTTTGATTGAGACAAGCTTTTCTGTGGTTCCTTTTAAATGAGACTAGTCAGAAGGGTCTATAGGATATGATTGTGATGTTTTAGCCTTCTGAGGTTTCATTCGATATCTTGAGGTGTTTCCATAATCTGTAAAAAGATCATCCTCAATATCGAGCAAAGAAGTCGAGATCGAAGTGACCTCTCGGTTCTTTTGGTTCCGGATCGGCTAGTGGTTGTAAAGGATTTGGAATGGAATCAGGTTCAGCTAATCCTTCTTCTTCTTCTTCTATTTCTTCTATTTTTAAGTGTTTCCCTGCAGTTGGATCATATTCCTTATTTTCCACTATTTTGTTTAGGACAGCTATGCATTCAAGGATTGTAAGATGAATAAAGGATCCATTCGCAAAGGTATTCAAGTGTTTTTGGATTTTCTATTCGAGACCAATATAAAAATGTTGAATTAGAACATAGTCCGGTATGGCTAGATTAGGTCCGGTTTGGAAAGAAGATCAAAATGCTCCCAAGGGCACTCAAAGATTCATTATCCTTACGTTTTAGAGGATAGGATCGAGAGCCTAAAGTCAACTACTTTGGACATGGGGTAGAAGTCTACACAAAAGTCGGTCAAACAAGTTCCCCCGCCGCCTCCCATTCTCTCTTTGTTTTTTGATTGTACCACACGGCGAGCTTTTCCTTTCAAAGAGAATGGAAATAGCGTCCGCCGGATGGTATCATGGGACATGCCTTCAATATGGAGGCACCTACATGTCTCCTCGAAAGTTTGGAGATGCGGGGAAAGGGTTTTCATCTATTTCTCCCCGAGAATGTATGATTTTGGACCATCTCTATTAACCTAGGGCGAAACTCATAGGACCTAGTACGGATAGGTTCGGAAGGATAGCACAGTCTATAAGCTTGCTCCATGGGTGCCAAGTATTGGTATAGGGGGGTAGTATCCATTTTGGATAGTAGCCAGAAGATAAAAAGAAAAATCTATACTAAGAATATGATACAAGATTTAGTTATGCTCACACGTTCAGCAACCGTTCTCCCCAGCAACGGCGCCAGAAATGCTTGTTGGTAAAAGTTATCCTACAGAAATATTTATGAATAATCCGCAAGCGAACGGATACCGGTGAGCACTTCACTCGGGAGAGGGTTTTAAATATCGTATCCACAGGGAGAAAGGTGTGAGAATAGTGAGGCTGAACTAAATCCTTGAGATTGTAGAAAGGACTGGAGATTATAAAGGATGAGAAGATGTCTATGGTTGTCTAGTTTATATCCTTATAAGGCTTGAAGATATTTCTTAATGGGGACGTACTCAAAGGAAAGCGAGGGACGAAACGTGCAATCCTCCGAAAGAATGGGTCCTACTTGGCCTATCCTACGGGAGGTGGACTCCAAAGGAATCAATGGTACTTGACGGTCCAGCGCCCCCCAGGTACCATCCATCGAACACCTCGCACTAGTACCGAAAATGATTTTTCGGCGGGGGGCCATATCTTTTCCGTGGCGGGCGCAATTTGAACCCGCCACGGAAAAGATATGGCCCCTCGCCGCCGGGGTCTTTTGCGTGGCGGGCGCGTTGCGGGCGCCCGCCACGCAAAGGTCATCTTTTACGTGGCGGGCGCAAACGCGCCCGCCACGTAAAGATCTTATCCGTGGCGGCGCGTTATCGGCGCCCGCCACGCGGCCCGGCGTGGCGGCACGTTAGGGGCGCCCGCCACGTAAAAAGGCCGCACCTATAAATGCCGGACGGCCGCTGTTCATCTTCTCCACGAACTTCCTCTTCCAACTCTTGTGGGGGGAGGTTTTGATCCAAAACCGACAAAAACTTTGATTTGGGTGTTTTGGCTTTGATTTGGTGGAGGAGAAGACACTAATTGGTCGATTAATGCCTCTTTTGATCTTTCTTTCCCTCTTTTTCATCCCCTCTAAATCTAGAGACACATGAGGAGAGAAAAACGCCTTTTCTCTAGATCTAGATCTATGGTGGGATTTTTCTTTTTTTTTTTTTGGAGGAGATAGAAAACTCGCCTTTCTCTAGATCTAGACCTCTCGGTGCAACTTCATCTTTTTTTTTTTGGTTTTGGAGGAGAGAGAAAACCGCCTTTCTCTAGATCTAGATTCTATGGTGGGACTTGTTCTCCTTTTTTTTTTTTTTTTTGGTTTGAGTACTATATAACGGCACTAATTAAGCTTTTTGGAAGAGCGAGGATCGATCGGGATGGAGAGGCACCGAGCCCACCGGATGTATGAGATGAAGAGGGTTGATGACGAATACTTTGATGAGGTGAAGAAGTTTGTTGCTCGAGCGAAGCGACCTGAGATAATTCAACGAGGCCGATCATCCGTCCGTGCGCAAAATGCAAGAATCACGAAAGCCTTCTCGACACCGTCGTGCGATCTCACCTAATCATGCATGGCTTCGTCGGTGACTATTTGGTCCGGACTTTTCACGGCGAAGAAGTTCCACCCTTCGATCCACCGGTACCGAGCGGTCCCCTACCGATCACGAGACCGAGAAAGTCCACCAAATTTCGGTCCAATTCCATCGATTTGTTCGAAACCACGGTGGACGTCGGCGATGACGGCGATGACGGTGGTGGTGGTGGAGGGGACGGCGGCGGAGAATCCTATGACGCAGCGGAGGATGTCGGGTTTTGAAGATTTGGTCAACCGACTTCGGTGAGGACGATATTCGTTTGGGTGCCCGAGATGGTTGGAAAACTTCAAACGGATGAAGCGGCAGCGATTGATCCTCTTTACAAAGACGGTCCGGAGGGTTGCACGCGGCCGAGTTTTACCACGAACTTGCTTGATGTTGAAGTCTCGCCATGGTCGGTCGACACTAGCTTCAATGAGCTCGTAAGTTACCCGGCCTCGGCGTATCCATCGCCTAACAAGGTTCCTGCTAGCACGTATCGCGCTAAGAAGTTGATCCGCCCGGTGGCGATGAAAGTAAAGAAGTTTGATGCCCGCCCCAACCATCGTATCCTATATCAAGGCGTCGATGCGAGAATTTGTCGGTTGTCCGCCTTGTGGCGCTAGTCGATACAAGCGGAATGCCGGATGTCGCGTGGGCGATGACGTCGATGAGGAAACAGGGGCGGGCGAAAGAAGAAGAAGGGGGCGAAGAAAACCCGGTCTTGCCGCGAAGAAGATCATGTCAACGCAGGACGAGGAAGAGGAAGGTTACACGCAGAGGAAACGTCCGGCATTGTCAATGTGGTACCTTTCCGGCACATCGCTGCGCGGCTCTCTATGGGAACCCCGAGGATGCTAAGCACATGGCGTGGCATGCATCTAGCGATCGTGTGAAGGATGACGGGAATCTGGCACCCTTCGGATGCTAAGCGATGGCAAGACCGACGCCGCCTACGACTTTGCGAGAGGAGCCCGAGAACGTTCGGTTCGCGTTGAGTACCGACGGAATGAACCCATTCGGTGACTGAGCGGCACGCCGCAAAGACGTGGCCGGTCGTCCTCACCATGTACAATCTACCTCCACATCTTTGTCAAAAGCGCAGGTATGTTTTGCTCACCATGCTCATTTACGGACCCGAAGCGGCCGCAACGATATAGATGTGTTCCTGGAGCCGTTCATGGAGGAGATGGAGGTACTTGTTTGATGATGGGGTCAAGCATGTTTGATGCGTGCCGCAAGGAGAAAGTTCACTCTTCGTGCCATCATCTTTGTCACCATCACCGATTACCCCGCCTGTTTTTTCATTATCGGGGCGATTAAAGGGAAGACCGCCGTGTAGCTTGCATTGAAGAAACCCGCCCACTTACCCGCGGGATCCAAAGAAACCGTGTACATGGAACACAGGCGCTTCCTCTGCGGCAAGCATAGGTACGAGAGATCCAAAATGAATGTGTACTTTGACAACAAGGGCGAAGTCGAAACCTCGGCCCGGCACCGACTAGTTATGGTCCGAAGGTGTTTAACATGGTGAAGGACTTGGAGTGCGAGTTTGGAAAGAAGAAGAAGAAGAAAGACGATGATAAGGAAGACGGCACCTCCAAGACAAAGAAGCGAAAGAGGGATAAACGGAGGAAGGAGCGCCTCCAAAGTTCCTTTCAAGAAGAAGTCAATCTTCTTCAAGTATCTAAAGTACCGGAAGATACCGCATACACCCCACGCGATCGATCGGATGCACCTTGAGAAAAATGTCTTCGAAAGCGAGATCGGTCTCCGATGGATATCAAGACCAAGACGAAGGATGGTGTGAAGTCACGTCGATCTTGTTGACATGGGCATCCGATCGGGAAATTCACGCTACACGGCTTCCGAACGGTAAAGTCGAACTCCCAAAAAGCGGCCTACAACCTAACGAGAGACGAGAAGTTGGCTATGTGTCGGTTGATGCGGGTATCAAGGTACCGACGGGTTTCTCTTACAACATCAAGAGTCCGGTATCCATGAAAGACCTCACAATGACGAACTTTAACGCGCACGATGCTCACATCATCATGACGGTGTTCCTTCCAATTGTGATCAAAGTCGTTCGTCCAAAATACGTGAAGATGGTGGTCACAAGGATTTCATACTTCTTTAACCAAATCAACGGAAGATAATTGCCAAAGCGGACCGCCCACACCAAAGAGTTCATCGGCCAAACAATGTGCCGGATAGAGATGTGTTTCCCACCGTCGTTCTTCGACATTATGCCACACCCGATGATGCACATGGTTGATCGATTGAACAACCGGGACCCGTGTACCTACGAGCGATGTGGACCAGCGAGCGACTAATGTCTACCCTCAATCGATTCAATCATAACCGCGCTTACCCGGAGGGCTCTATGATCGAGGCATACACAAGCCAAGCTGAGGCCGTGAACTGGTGTGTGAAGTACATAAAAGATGGATGGGAGGGCTATTGGGCTTCCAAAGGCATCAACATGAAGGAAGAACCTCGGGGATGGGGTGCGCGGGCCGAAAAGCACGCACCGACATACATAGGGACAAAGTGCTAGACGCTCACTACAAATCCTTCATCAATTGGTGATCATGGACGATACGTGAAAAAGCACCTCAAAGAGCTCCACCGCAAGTAGCAAGCGCAAGAACCTGTCCGAATGATCAAGCGTAGAAGGAACACAAGAGCACTTTCCTCCGGTGGCTCCAAAAGCGTAACATTCCCCCGGAGATGATGCGAGACTGCGGAAGAAGCTTGTGTCGTGGCGAGCCCATGCGGTCACCACGTGGCAAGGGTATGATGTCAACGGGTGCAGGTTCCACACAAAAGAAAAGGACAAGAAGAGTGCATCACGTAATAGCGGTGTTCGATATGAGGGCGGTGAACAAATAAGTGACGGGGAGAAGATGACATGCTTCGCACAAGTCGAAGAAATATGGGAACTTGACTACGGCGGTAACCTCACAGTAACTTTTTTTCCGTTGCCGATGGGTCAAGCCTTCGGCGCAGTTCTAGTGGGCGATTTTGGGCTAACCACCGTGAACCTTCAAAGTGTCCGTACAAAGATGATCGGTGGGTGCTTGCATCGATGTCGCACAAGTAGCCTTCTACATGAACGCTGAGAACATAAATAGACATATTGTCATGGCGGAAAGCAAATGGATCGTGGGAGTTGATGGGGTCCAGAGTCCCAAAACATACAACAACTATGATGAGTTCAAGCTCTTTCTGATTTTCCAAAAAAGATGAAGGCACCGGAGGACGAATCAATCCCGACAAGACTAAAATGATGCCATGGACCCGCCCGATGGCGAAAGAAGACCACCAATGCACCAAAGACCAAAATGATATGTAATTGCGGTTATTCTGATGTAAACAATAGTCCAAAATGATACAAATATCTCACACGAGTTTCAGAAACTACATGGGAGACTAGTAATTTTTGAACTACACGTTTGTAACAATTTGTCGTATGCAAAAATGACCTATATATATATATGAAATTTAGATCTTGATGAGTTATTAAGTTTCCGTGTTCATGACTTTTTAAATCATGGTCGTCTAGTGCTTCAAATGTCGTCCGAATGTGTAAAAAATTTAAATTTCATATTTCGAGGCGTGAAAAGTTCAAAATTGAAAAGTTCACACGTGGCGGCATCATAACCATTTTACAACAATTTATAACAATTTATAACCATTTTATAACAATTTATAATAATTTATAACAATTTATAACAATTTATAACCATTTATAACAATTTATAACCATTTATAACAATTTATAACAATTTATAACAAATTATAAAAATTAATAACCATTTTATAACAATTTATAACAATTTATAACCATTTTATATCAATTTATAAGAATACTTATCTCTTCCGAAAATATTACACGTGGCGGGCATCCTTAAACGCCCGCCACGGTTAATATTTTACGTGGCGAGCATCCTTAAACGCCCGCCACGGATAACATTTTTACGTGGCGGGCATCCTTAAACGCCCGCCACGGATATATTTTACGTGGCGGGCATCCTAATCCGCCCGCCCACGCAAAACATCGTTCCTATAAATAGTTGGGGGCTTCGTCCAAGAATTTCTAAGTCCTCGCCGGTTTCCAAATCGACCCCGGCTGCCCAAAAATTGTCGCCGCCGCGCGTCGTCACCGCCACCGCCGTCCTCGCCACCGTGTCCCCGCCCGCCCTCCTCCACGGATCCGCGACGCGCGGCGCGCCTCCGCGCGCTCCCGGAAGCTTGGGCGGGGAAACCCTAACGCGCCGCCCGCCGTCGGAAACCCTAACGATCCGGCAGCCGCTGTGCCCCCGTCCGCTGCTCCGCCCGCCGCCCCCCGCCCCTCTCCGTCCCCCGCCCCCGTCTCCTCGTCTCCATCCCTCGCTCCCCGTCTCCGTCTCCGTCACCGTCTCCATCTCCGTCACCGTCTCCGTCTCCGTCTTCCGGTCGCGCCGCCGGCGGCCCCCGCTTCAAGATCGGTGCCGCCGCGGGTCGGACTTGGTGCTCGTGGTGCCGCCGGTGTGGTGGTACGCCGTGGTCGGGCCAGTGCTCGTAGTGCTCGTCGGGGGACTGTCGCACGTGGTGCTCGCGTCGGTGACCCCTCTCGGTGCTCGCCGGCGACCCCATCTCCATCCTCTTCTTCCTCCGTCTTTGCTCATTGGTGACCATCCCCTCGCCTTTTGGACCGTGAGCTTTTCAAATTCTTTCTCCACCGATGCCCTCGTCTTACTACTTCTCCATGTCAAGTTTGTAGCTTCAATTGTTACCCATTTTTATTGCCTGTGATACTTTGTTTTGTGATGCCCCCCGCTCGTATGCAATAATTAACCGAGCATAGGTTACTTGCCCATGATGCATATGTCACCGAGCTTGATGCGATAATTAATCGAGATCTAGTCTTTGTTGGCTATTGGTTTGGATCCCTAATTTGATGCTTATCTTGTCTTGATTGGCCAAGCCACATTGGAACCATCAACATGTCCTCTTGACCATAGTTTAAACTTCATACTTTGTTGGATTGTGATGCTAGACTCTAGATGCCACTTTGTGATCCCAATTTTTGACTTAATTTGTTGCCCATTAAGTTTAATTTTGGACATGGCGACCCCCATAAGTTTGTCAAGTTGATAATATTAACTTAAAAAGTAAATACACTCAAAATTGGCTCTATGCCAAACTGTTAGCTAGTGCTTTGTCCATGAACTACCGTCATGTATATATGTCATTTTTCCTCAATACTTTGTCCTACTTGTCATGTATATATGTCCTTTTTCCTCAATACTTTGTCCTCTTGTCATGTATATATGTCCTTTTTCCTCAATACTTTGTCCTACTGTCATGGCTGATACCTACCGTCATGTATATATGTCCTTTTTCCTCAATACTTTGTCCCATTGTCATGGTTTGTCGAGGATGACCCCTACCGTCATGTTTAAACACCTATTCTCATGGTCGATACCTACCTATTCCATATGTTGAAACCGGTCCTAGCTATTGCCGCAATATGTTGGATATATGTTGGATTTGTTGAAACCGCCCATGATTTTCTCATTATATATGTTGGACATGTCACTCTAAATGTTGGTCTAGTGTTTGAATATTAGCCAATTTGGATTTGGATTTATTCTTTATTCTTTGTTGGCCCCCTATTTACTATTGTTGTTGCCTACACTTGGCTTTTTGGCTCCTGTTCTCTCTCTACTTACCGTCAATTTTGAGTTTGTCACCCTTTTTATGCAATGATGTGAACCCAAAAATCAAAAGTGCTTGAGGCAAAGGCATATATGCAATGAAATGAACTTAATTATTGGGGGCTGAGGCAAATGGCGGCTATGATGATTGAATGTCCCCTATACTTGGAAGCTTCTAAACTAGGACGGCTTGTACAAAGCAACCCGCTTTAGAAGCGATGTGATCACAAGGGGCTATATCTCGAGCCAATCTTTTTTATTTCTCTCTTTCCGCAATTTTGAATTACGCTTGTGTACTCCTCCTATATACTATAGTACTAAAGCAAGAGCTATATATTTGTAGCTTGAAATGGCGAATGAACAAGAACAACCTCGTATTGAAAAGGCGAATGAACAAAAAAAATGCCTCGGCTTGAATGGGAGACGCCTAGCGATAGCGATGGAAGTGGCGGCGACTGGTACTCCCGAGTACGCAAGCGGAGCCTCGTATAGCCCGTGTAAGGGTAGGAGGAAACGCATCGAGGAGGAAGAAGATCCTAATTTCAACCCGAGGGACGAAGCACCAAGCAAGAAGCGTCGGGTTAAGGAAGTAGAGGTGAACGGCTGCCACCGCTCCCTCCACAAGCGGCTCGAGCAACAACCCCCCTTCGTCCACGGCCACCTCTTGAGGCAAAGCAAAGGGAGACAAGCCGAAGCGGAGAAGGGGAGACCGTGGGAGGCGAAGAAGATCAATGAGGTCCTTGTCATTCAAGAGTTGGGGCCGCGGGGGCGAGCCACTTGCCTCCCGAAGTCATCGCTGGTACAAAGACTCGGTGTCGTGTTTCGTGAAGGATAAGGTCTCCATTCTTATCGAAGACTGGAAAGCCGTCCCCAAGACTGACAAGTTATGGGTGTTTGGCGAGGTTTCGAAATGGTTCCGATATCCGCCAGGCGCCGATATGGAAAAGGTGCGGCGAAGATGTAAACTTCCTCGCGAAGAAGAAGCTTCCTAATCGGAAGTATAGGCTCAACGCAGACTTTTACAAGAAAGGACGCCTACCCTTCACCAAGTACAACATGATCTCGGAAGAAGTATGGGAAGAGTTACGCAAAAAGGCTAACCACGCCCGCAAAGAAAGGCGAAGAGCGAGAAGTTCTCGAGCTAGCCAAACGGAACAAACTTCCCCACTACTTGGGTTAGTTGGGTACGCCGGGACACAAGCCGGCGTGGCGGGCGGAAGAACGAAAAGACAGGAAGCTGGAGAGCCGGATCCGTATGAGGGCTGTGATGAAAGGACCCGGGACTTCCTCTACGCCCACAAGCCCAAGAAGCCAGAGGCCGAAGCCCAGATGAAGGAGGTCGAGAAGAAGGTCATAGAGGCCACTACGGCTAAGAACAACGACCCTCGAGATTCGCTCGGGGACACGATCCGGCGACGGTGGCCTTGGGAACTCCGAGCATCGCGGCCGCCGCCGTGGCATGAGCTCCGTGAAGAGTTGGGCGACGGTGGGCTCGTGGCGGTCGGATGTCGCCTCGCATCACACGAGGCGGGCAGGTACAAGGAGGGTCTCGAGACAGAAGGGCGTGATGAGGCCTTGCAAAGAAATGATCACACGCCCATCAAAGAGGCCCTCACGAGCAACGACCCCCCTGATGGTCGAAGTCCGGAAGCAGATGTTCCGCAACGCCGGGTATGCCGTGCCACCCCAAAGAACCCCAAGAAGATCCTCTGCTGGCCGCCGATCGACAGACTCCCTGGATGATATCACCGAAGAGACACCATGCAATATGTTGATACCGTCGGCAAAAAAGTTGGGCAAGAAAAAGGTAGTGGCCAAGGGGGTGGTATTTCCTCCCGGATCTTGCAAAGAGTACGGGCGCACGAGATCCCTCTAGAATGTCTTTGAAGTCAACATTGGGTTCGTGGCGCCGAACATGAAGACCGGGAGCCGGACTATCCCTGGTCATAACGAGGTGAACACTCTAGGAGCCGCTGCGTTACAACGCGTCTTTGTGGTCGAAGGTGGACATTGAGCTGAATATGTCGACGTTGACTCCACCTTCCGGCTCAACAAAGAAGACAACAAAAGGACCCGAGTACGCCACCGACCCCTATGGTGACTCCTCCGACGATGGTGAAGATGGTGGGGACGGCGGAGGCAACGACCCTCCTCAAGGTTCCATTACCCCCCCGCTAAGGACCCGGCACAAGACGAGCCTCGGGAGCCGACAACGAAGGAGCCGGCACTTTGAGGAGCCTAAGGAGGCGGCACATCGGCCAGCACCCGAGGAGCCTAAGGAGCCGACACCTCAAGAGCCGGCACCTCAGCGCCCCTCAGAGCCGACACCTCGGGCTCGGGAGCCGTCACATGAGGAGCGGCCGATATACGAGGAAGCAACTGGCGAAAAACACAAGTGCCAAGTCCCGAGGCGAGTAGGGAGCGAGACACCCGCCTACACTCAAGGCCTCCAATGGACAACACCTCAAGCGGGGAAGCGTAAAGGAGCTCGACCTAGCAAACGCCCTCCAGCAGAAGAAGCACACATTCAATAAAGAGGAGGTCGCAAAGACCTCGAGTACCCGCTACCCGGGAGGCCCAAAGAAATAGATATTCGATCCAAAAGGTATGCACCGCTGAAACAACGAGTTGTAATAAGTTATTAGCTACTCCTTTTCGCAACCCTAGGTAATTAACATTTGTACCGCCGCTTTTGCGGGCCAAAATCCCCACCTTATAAGGGGCTTTGTCACGGACGAATGCCCCGCCTCGCTCGAAGTTTGGGAAGTTCATGATCCCAAAGGCCCGGCTCATCGATGCCGAGGACCGGAGACTCGGAAGTTCCATGCATGGTACATGGAGTGCGCAAAGCGTGGATTGCATAGCCGGTGTCCTTCTTCCTAAGGAGTGCTTCCACTACCCCGTCGAGCTCCGGTTCACGATTACATTCGATGACATGTCGAGACTACTTCGTCGACAGACATTGACGTCGCCCAAGTCACCTTGTTTACGATGTAAGCGCAATTTTACTTGCACATGTCCCTTGCATCCGTATATAGATTCTTTCTTTCAAAGGTACCTATGCCCACGCCCACATGTCCTTGTAGGTTGTCCGCCGATGCAGCCCGAGAGTTAAACACCGGTGTTCTTTACCTCTCTCCATGGCACATCCGTGAGAGACGGATCGTCGGTTTTAAGCTAAGAGCGGACCATCCCGACTGGTCAACTTGACTGGACGAGGAAAGACAAAGATCCGATAAGAATGAAAGAGCTAAGAAGTTGGAGGTAGCGTAATACGTCATATCGGTGATGAAAAAGGTCAAGGAAAAAGGGCCTCGATGTATTCTCGCGCCTTTACCAATATGGAATCGGGATGGTAGGACATTGGATCTGTTTCATGATCTTTCCTCGGGACGGAGGGCCGTTATCTTTGACTCACTACGAGGCACGAACCCGCCGGGCTACCAACAATTCGAAAAAATCTTGAGATTGTAAGTGATCGATGAACTCCTTATGCAATTATATACTAGAGTCGAATATCATATATCGTTGACAATATAGTGCATTTCGCATACGCTTACAAGAAATACTTGAAGGATCCGAACTGGCGGGATCGTCGATCCGAGAAGTGTAAGGAGCGCAATGGAGATAGACTCAAAATCAAGCGATATTTCCCTTTGATGCGTAAATGAAACATAGTTTTTCTTAGTACGACTACCTTGCTATAGCTTCGATATTACTAATAACACCGGTTTATTGTGTGCGAGTGCCTCAAACAACCGTGGCGGATCAAACTTGTGTGGATTCTTCGCTCAGCGAGTACCTCCCCCTGCGGAAGGTACAAATCCAGCTACCGACACTCAAGGACGCAAGGAACACGCTTCACGGGGGTGATACAAAGGGCAACCGACGAGATGCGGTTCAAAGACAAGAGCAAACATCCGCAAGTTCGTTCTAGACATGGTAGTTCACGAAGGCCACCCGTACTTCAATCGGGACAAAGGAGTCGGGGCTTTCTTTAGAGTTTGGGCCGCTAAGGAGATGGGAAGAGCTAGGTCTTAAGGACTATCTTCATCCAATCAACATATAGCTCGCAATGTTTGTACGGATATGTTGTAATTGAAACTAGTACATGTTGGATATGAACAAATAGATCGATCGATCGATCGGTGAAACTTGTATATATGAATCGATGTATATATATGTATATATGATGTATATTAGAGTACATGTCTGTGTTATATATATGTGTGTGTATGGATTGATACATGTGTATATATATGTATATGTATATATATATATATATATATATGTATATATATATATATATGTATATATATATATATATATATATATATATATATATATATATATTTGGTATTTTATTTTTTTAAAAAAATTGGCGCCGTGGCGGGCAACATAACGCGCCCGCCACGTCTTCAAATATTTTACGTGGCGGGCACGGCCGCCCGCCACGCCTTAAGGCCACGATTATCCGTGACCTTTCGTTAGTGACGGCCGCAATGCCGTGCCCGCCACTAACACCGCTTTTTTGCCCGCCACAAATATAGTTTTGGGTACAACGATCGCTCCTGAATTTACTTGGTCTCACTTCGTACTCTGATGCACGATCGATTTGATCGCGATCTCCACGAGGGTCCGATCCGCCCGGTTATTCCACATATCTCGCACCTCCATTGTCACCGAGTACCTTGCTCGTTTCTCTGAACTTAGAGATCAGCTGAAAGTTTATTCTCCCACCCATGATGAGTTGTTGTTCACACTCCATTTCATCGATGGATTGCGACATGATCTCCGAGCTTCTGTTAGTATGCATAAACCGCAAACACTGGATTCTGCTGCTTCTCTTGCCTTGATACAGGAGGAGATGGGCCTGGTGCATCGTGGTGGTCATTCTGGTGATTGGTCATCGCCATCCAGGCCGGTGGGGAACGCTCGTGGTGCCTTGCCACTTCCCCCACCGCCTCGATAGGACAAGCTTCCGTCGACCACCGCTGCGCCGTCCCTCAGCAGCTGCGCGGCGGGTGCGTCTCAAGCGGTGACTCTAGCTGCAGTCAAGGCATCCCGCCGTGCGCAGGGACTCTGCTTCAAATGTGCTAGGAAGTGGAATCGGGAACACAAATGTCCGCCTGAGGTGCTGTTAGCAGTGGATGATCTCTGGGACTCGCTGTCTGATGGTGGCGATGTTCAGGATTCATAGGATTCAGCACTGCCTACTGACGGCAGGTTGTTTCTGGCCATCTCACGGGCAGCTGTGCAAGGTCGAGTTTCTGGCCGTGCTATTTGCCTGCAGGGCTCGGTATTGGGACACAAGGTACATATATTGATTGACTCCGGTAGAGCATCATCTTTCGTCAGTGAATCTATGGTCTCTAGTCTTGCTGGGGTTTCAGTAATTCCTTCAGCCAGTCAGGTGTTAATTGCTGGTGGTTCTCGTTTGCCTAGTCTGGGAATGATCCGTCAATTGACTTGGTATGTCGGGCAATATAGTTTTCAGTCGGATTTCCATATTCTGCCGTTACAAGCTTATGATGTCATTGTTGGGATGGATTGGCTAGAGCTTCACAGCCCCATGTGGGTGGACTGGCAGTCCAAGTGGTTGTTGATTCCCTATCAGGGCACTTATGCATTGTTGCAAGGCGATCAAGATTCTTCTCCATCCCATCTGTATGTGCTAGTCTGTGCAGCAGTGGATTCTGTTGCTGAGGACAGTCCTTCTTCACCACTGCCAAAGGAGATTCAGTCACTTCTGTCAGACTTTGCCACTCTGTTTGAAGAACCTACTTCACTGCCTCCTTCTCGTGCTTGTAATCACAGGATTCCAATGATTCAGGGAGCACAGCCAGTATTCATGAGGCCATATCGGTATCCTCCAAGACTAAAAGACGAAATCGAGAAGCAAGTAAATGAAATGCTGCAACAGGGCATCATTCAGCCCAGCACAAGTCCATTCTCCTCTCCTGTACTGATGGTTCGGAAGAAGGACGATTCTTACCGCTTTTGCGTGGATTTTCGTCAGCTGAATGCCTTGACTGCTAAATCAAAGTTTCCGGTCCCCGTATTTGATCAGCTTGTGGATGAGCTAGCAGGGGCTACTTGGTTCTCCACGCTCGACCTGCGTTCTGGTTTTCATCAGATCCTCTTGGAGTCACGAGAGGAGTTCAAGACTGCCTTCCAGACACATCTGGGACAGTATGAGTTCAGGGTTATGGCGTTTGGACTGACCGGAGCTCCCGGCACGTTTCAAGGCGCGATGAATGTGACATTGGCGCCAGGCCTACGCAAGTTTGTAGTGGTCTTCTTCGACGACATACTGGTGTACAGTCGCACTTATGTGGAGCACTTGACTCATCTTTCAGAAGTCTTCAAATGGCTTTAGGCAGATTCTTGGAAGCTGAAGTTGACCAAGTGTACCTTTGCTCAGCGGTCCATCTCCTACCTGGGCCACAGTCTCAGCCAGCATGGGCTCTCTACTGATCCACTCAAAGTTAAAGCAGTCGTTGAATGGCCGAGGCCCAAAACAGTGAAGGAGCTTCGGGGATTCCTGGGACTAGCCGGATATTATCGCAAATTTGTGCATCATTTCGGTATCATTGCAAAGCCCCTCACTGAGCTCTTGAAGAAGGATTCTCTCGTTTATATGGACGGATGTTCACACAGTGGCTTTTGACACACTCAAGTCTGCCATGTGTTCTTCGCCAGTCCTGGCCATTCTTGACTTTGCTCTTCCTTTTCACATAGAGACCGATGCTTCCGGCTCTGGTGTAGGCGCTGTACTCACTCAGAACGGCCACCCCTCGGCATTCGCCGCCAAAGGGCGCTGGGGATCCGCAACCGCGGCCTATCTGCCTATGAGAAGGAACACCTGGCTGTCATCATGGCTGTAGACCATTACGCCACTATCTGCTCCGTAATCGAATTCTTCATTCACACGGATCAGAAGAGCTTGATTCACCTCAACGAGCAAAGGTTGCACACGCCTTGGCAACAGAAGCTGTTCACCAAGCTCCTCGGATTGAGTTACAAGATCCTGTATCGTAAGGGTGTGGAAAACGGTGCCGCCGATGCTCTGTCCCACAGAGGCTACCAAGAGGAAGTGCTTGCCATCAGTTCACCAACTCACGATTGGCTCGAAGAGTTGTCTCGTTGGTACTCTATGGACCCCGAGGCTAAGAATCATGGGCGCTGTTGGTCGTCTCATAGCCTCGGATTCATCTCCATTTAAGCCGCAGAATGGTTTGATCCTTTATAAGCGTAAAATTTGGTTGGGCTCAAACACGAGTTGCGGTGCTCGAGTCATTATGCGGCATTACATGATAGTCCGGTTGGCGGGCACTCCGGGGGCTCCAGGCTACAATTCATAAAATCAAGCAAATTGTTTCACCGCCTAAGCAATGCGCTTTGGACATTACTCAATATGTTCAACGTTGTCGTGTCCGCCCGTCGGCTAAGCCGGATCGAGCTAAGTATCCGGACTCTTACAGCTTTACCGGTTCCCCGTGCTTCATGGGAGGTCGTAACCATGGATTTTGTGGAAGGTCTTCCCACGTCTGGTTCATATAATGCAATCATGGTAGTGGTTGATAAGTTCTCCCAGTTTGCCCATTTTATTGCACTTCTAAGATCCGTTCACGCCGCCAGGCTTCCTCGCTGGCCGCTATTCTTCGATGAAGTGTACCGCCTCCATGGCCTTCCTCTCGTCCATTGTATCCGACCGTGATAGGGTGTTCACAAGTCGGTTGTGGGAATCATTGTTCTCCTTGGGAGGTGTTCAACCGCGCAGCTCTTCTTATCATCCCGAGTCCGATGGACGATCGAAAGCGCCAACAACCAATGCATGGAGACATTCCTACATTGTTTTAGGTGCATTCTTGCCCGCACCGGTGGGCAACATGGTTGTCAACCGCGGAATTCTGGTACAACTATTCCTTTCAATCAGCTTTGGGCCAGTCGCCGTTTGAGGTGTTGTACGGCGTTCCTCCTCCCCATTCGGGGCGGATATCTCTTCGCTACTTCTGTGCCTGAGTTGTCCGAGTGGTTAGAACAGCGTGAGCTCATGCATGACCTCATCCGGCAACATTTACTCCGAGCACAAGCACGCATGAAGCGGCAGGCCGACAAGAAAAGGTCCGAGCGCCGCTCGCGGTGGGAGATTATGTGTTCTTGAAGCTCCAGCCATACGCTCAGTCCTCGGGCTCGCCGTGCTCGCCACAAGTTGTCGCTCAAGTTTTTCGCCCTACAAGATTCGGATCGCGTGGGTGCAGTAGCCTACAAGTTGGAACTGCCACAATCCTCGTCCGTCCATCCGGTCTTCCATGTTTCGCTCTTGAAGCGATCGCCCGGTGATCATGTCGTGGCTGCTGAGTTACCTTCATCTCTCGTTGAGTTTTAGGTTCCTGTCAAGATTTTGCAGCGCCGTTGGTCCTCCTGGATCGTCCGCCGAAAGCAAGTCCTCATTCAGTGGTCGCACATGGACGCCGAACTCGCTACCGAGAACCTCGCTTTGCGAGCCAAGTTTCCCAGAGCACCCGGCATGGGGACATGCCGCCACCGAAGGCGGGGGGGAATGTCAACAGCGCTGCCGGTCGCCACGCACTCGGTGATGACAAGGAGGAGGAAGCAGGCGCGCCCGTGGGCCTTGTGGCCGAGCCAAGGCCCAGGCGCAGCATGAAGCCCAACACGAGGACTTCTGGCCCGGAGTGGCAACGCTACTAGCTTATATACATCGCTTTCCTGTATTGAGAGAGGATGAGAAAAATTGTAACCATACTTTGAATTCGTTAATCTTTCATCTGCGATTACCGGTTCTTCCCCTTTTACCCCTTTCCCAAGTTTTCCCCTCCTTCCCCACCGGTTGTTCCTCACACTGTGGCTGAGACCCAGAGCACACACGCCGGTTGAAAACACAAAGAGCGTCCCTGGTTCCTATGCAAGCGTCCTCTCTTGTGGGCATCCACTTATTGGCTGCACAGGACACTCATCGATGCAGAGGCAGGCGCGTCTTCTCGTCATGTCACTAAGGCAGCACATGTTGCCATCTGTGACGTACGTACTACACATGTACCATGTACCCTCGTCTGCTCCGGTGGTCAGTGAGGTCCGACGACAGCGCCGTTGGACACCATTTGCTGGCAGCGGGCCGCCGCGGGGGCCTTCTTGGTTGGTTCCGAGCATACCTCCATTTTTGTCATTGTCCTCTGCTGTAGGCACAATGCAGCCCGTGAACAGCAGTGAAGATGGGAGCAGCTACGGTGAGCGAGGGCCGACGACTTGACTCAGCTGCCGCAAGGGTCAAGGTCTCCTCGACACCATTGCTGGCAGTGGGCCTTCTTGGTTGGCTCCAAGCATGCCTCCATTATTGTCAATGTCCCCTGCTGCAGGCACAATGCCGCCCGTGAGCTGCAGTAAGTGAAGATGGGACCAGCTATTTAGGATTAGTTCATGATTACGTTGGTGGGGACTGGGCATACATAATCATTACGAATCTACAAGTTTTTTTTTGACAGAAAATATACAGTGTTATTACTCGCCTCCGTTTTCAATAGTAAGTCATTCCAAAAAATTTTGAAAACTCAAAGTATTTCAACTTTGATCAAAATCATAGATAGAGTTACCAAGATTTGGTCAAACTTGAATTGTTTTTACTCTCCAAAGATTCTTTTTAATGACTTCAATTTAATACTGGAAATGAGTACTACACTTGGTGATGATATGAACACTGCAAACAGTAAAATTCACGGCCACTTTCGACGTCGCAATAGCCAATAGGTATATTGTCATTTTTGTCCCTAAATTTGATTCTAGTGTTATCCAGACCCAAACCGGGTTAACTCAACAAGGTTTAACAACCAAAATGGTGGACTTCTCCTAGCGTTTTTAGTTAGTAATAAAACATTAGCACTAGTTATAACACATGGGAATGTGATATTAGTAGGGAAAGTTACTAGGAGGCATTTAGTAGGGAAAGTTCATAGTAAATTTTAAATGCTAAAACACTAGCAGAAGCCTACCTCACTAGAAGAAATCTAGAACTGTTGTGTTTGCATGAAAAGCGGTATAGACGCATAGTGAGACCATCACTGTCATGTCAGACGATTCACACACATTACATTGACATTGCTACTCCCATGGTCTAAAAATGCTGGCATTTATAACATTGAAATTTTGTTTCAAATTTTGCAGGTTTCTCTTTTATATATCAATACACATTTTTTTTTTTCTTAATACAATCGTCTCTACCTCTCATTGTCTTCTATACACCCACTTTTCACTTTTTCTTAATTTTGGTGGCCAAACCTATAACATCCATTTTGTGACGGAGAGAATCTTATACTAAACATTAGTCTATCAAGCTAGATTGTACTATATACTGCTACTATACCCAGGTGAAATGTAATAGAGTAGTAGTAAGGAGAAATGGGACCTCTGCTCTTACATGAACAATAAAATTCACCTCTAGTCCCTGAACTTGGCTCGTGGTGTCATCCAGATTGCTAAAGTCCTAAAGTGATATGTGGGTCCCTAAACTTGGCGATTGTCATCCGTATCCCTAAACTTTCAAGGTGATCACCGCAGCTCCTAAACTTTCAAGGTGATCACCGCAGCTTCCCTAAACTTGGCAAGCGGTGTCATCGTTTGTACAAAACTAATAATATTGAAAGTGACCTTATAGTATTAAAAGTTTTCTCAATTTTCTCGATTATTAATACTATATCGCTATTATAACTTTTAATACTACGGTACAATTAATACTATAGGAATTTTAATATTATTTTTATACTATTAATGATACATAAATATGAAATCAATTTTAGTATTAAAATAATTTACAACAACAAATATATTAGGTTTAAAACTAAAATAAAAATACAAAATTAATTTAACATTTATGTGGTAGAGAAAGCTTTTAAATTGATGCTAAGAATAGAGGTAACTTTTGTGGTAGAATCACCCAAATTATATGGCCTACAAATACCGTCATTGCCCTAAAGGCCTCGACTACCGCACATGAGAGCGATAATCCTAGTAGTCCGTCAAGTGTCCTCGAGAGAACCCCGATTCAACCACATTTTACAACTCATACCGTGATCAACAGAATAACTACAACATTACCACATTTGTTACAAAAATATAAATCGAAGTACCTAAGAATAGTAATATTAATTTATAAAATATTAGTAAGTTACTTTTGAGTAAACTTAACTTAATTAATTGAGCAGAGTAGAACTACGTAGGACAACCGGATCATGTCGAGCCCACCGACATAACCTTGGTTAGAAGCACGAGTCGGTCGAACCTACAATCGGGGGTTAACAAACCCCGAGTACACAATTGTACTCTACAAGACTCGAATCTCGATGAAAAGAAAAGACTCCAAGGATATGTCAAGCTTAAGGGGAGTAGTAGAGCTAGAAAAAGAGGAGTTTTGCGTAAAAGCTTACTACAAGTGGATCCTTACTTTCAATCTTTTAGTCAAGTTTTAGCAACAATTTTGGTGAAGCTTAATGTAGCTAGATTTGCACCTATTCTATCTCAATCACTAGTATTAAGCATCACATATTAAATCCATATCTTCATCTCAAGTTTCCATAGTCACCATGTTCCATTGTTTAAACTATGATGAGTGGTCGAGGATCGAGTCTCCATAACCGAGGAGCATCGACGATTCGAATCGATTATACCCAAATGATTCCTAACCACACAACACATGCAGGTCCTAGACCTACATATATCAAACTTCACATAGATCCTCCAAAATGAGAACGGGTCCAAATACACCGAGAGCACAAGATTTTTGATCCACCGCCTCTACGCCAATCCCTAAGTGCTTCCGTCCATCCCGAGACGCCTATAGGGTGGGCACACGCTACTCCCGCCATCTCTCCACTCCCAAAGGCATGGTTGTCCTTTCCCATGATAGAATAGCCGAGGTATCGCTTACCGAGTATGTGGCTAGTTGCAAAGTCTCAATCACACACATGCCTACATCGAGCGGTCCTTAATCGACACAAAGTGAAAGCATTACATCGATCATTTCATGAGGCAAGCCACCCGCCCGCCTCAATTTAAATATTACCATATTCATCATCATGGTGTTCTCTCTTCCCATAATCAGAGTCGAGAAGAACAAAGATAAAACCTATTTCTCACGACGGTGAAAACCACCATTCGACTTCTACCAGAGTCTAAGCATTACTAAGCATTGATATGGGCCTATTCATACTAGTGGGATAACATCCGAAATATATGGAATTCAAGGTAATCATGCAAAGAACGGTTTCAAACAACTCCTACTTACTTCATGCACAATTCACAAGACCTAGGGTGTAATAAAGTATTTGTAAAACGTAGATGGGTTTATGCTTCGGGCTCGCCTGTTGTTGCGAGGTGGTTAGAATATGTAGAAGAATCACCAAAGTCGAACTTGACATCAATTCCATTGGCGACCGATCTCCCTCCGAAGCTTGATCGACACGATTCAACTCTCGCTTACTACACGTAGATGGTGATGCATGCTTTAGCATGATGAAGTTCATGATATGATGCATGGAAGTGCATGGATGAAAGTCATTCATGTGCATAAATAAACTTAAAACAAGATTAAGAAAGTTTGAGTACAACTTTCCTTCATCATAAAGTTGCAAGCCAACAAAACCAACTTGTTATAATTACTCATAAAGCAAATTTATTTATTTGATAATAATAAACTAAGCATGGTCATTTCAATCACCAAATGAGTTGCCAAGGAACAAAGACGGGTTTTTGTGTTCCAGGGTCCATAAGCAACCCAAAAGATCACACGAGTCATATTGGGATTAACTCTTAATTACCTTAATCAATTTCTTAATTAATTAAGCATAGAAAAGGGTAATTAAATTAAACATGGTCAAATTAATCTCATACTTTTTGTGGAGATTGCTCATATCGTAAAACAGTTACACAAAAAGTTTCATGATCATTGGATAATTATTTTAGCCTACAAAAATCATAGAAATTGCATTTATTAATTAAAAGAGGTAATTTTAAATCATGCCAAAACTATTCATTTTTTAGGTTCCATATTTTTCCTAGATAAACATCATTATATAGAAGCTACAAAAAAACTTTTAGAATTTTTGGAGCTCTAATTATTTCTCTATGAATTTTACAAGAAACTACAGTATTTATCATTTTCTGAAAATCAAAAAGAAAAGGAAAAAGAAAAACCCTATAGTCACTGAGTTCTCACTTAAGCCCTCCCTTTTATCTAATTGCTGCACGGGGTCCTTGGTCGCCTTTTGGAAACAGAGGAGCTCGGGGAAGCGTCGATTTCGGCCGTTTGATGCTCGTCGGCGACAAGGCAGAGATGGGGAAGCATCCGGGGCTCGTGCGCACCCGCTGGTGGCCGCAGCTTGCCCTGAGGCGGCCCATGGCCATCTGGCCACGCGTGCGGGCGGCACTTGCAGCGTACGTGCCGGCGGCTGCTGCTGCAGGCAGTGCTTCGGTGGCTGTGACGGTTGGAGGAGCGAGGAAGATGCGGTGCGAGCTAGGGAAGGCGACGGTGTGGCCGGCTTGGGCGGAGGTGAACGGGAGAGGCGAGCACACGGTGGCCCTGCCCGGCACCCATGGTGAACGGCTACGACGAAATTGGCGGGCGCCGCTGGCGCTAGCGGTTAGAGGCAACGCGAGCGGGTCAAAGAGAAGCTCAAGGATGAGGCGAGGCTGGGAGCACGAGCTTGCGAGCGGTGGCGCAACAGCGGCGATGAATTTCACTGGCGCAGCGGAGCCGTGCGGCGGCGGTACGAAAGAAGCAAAAGAGAAGACAGCGACCAGCTTGGCGATTTAAAGACGAGCGTGCAGCTTCGAGACGTCCAGCACCCTGGCGAGCTCAGCCACGCGGCTAGGAACGTGGCCACGCGCGAGATGGCACCACGACGGTGGCCAATCGGCGCATGGCAACGGTGAGCAGGGAAACAGCACCCCCGGCGGGTACTGTAGCAGTTCCCATTTTTCTAAACTTTTTAAATTACTCTCAAAATCATATAGCAACTTGAAAATCTCAAAAACGAAAGCTACTCAATTAGGCGAGATCTTCAACTTTGTTTTAAGAACCATCTCCAAATTCTGCCTGGATTTCAAAATCTGAAATTGGGGATGAAAAGGGAATTTTAGAAATTAGGGGTTTTTGCAAAATATTTGATTAATAATATTAAATAATTAATTAAGGGTTAAAAAACTATCACACAAATCACCCATCTGCACAATTACATATTGCAAACATCATACCAATTCATGAAATAAAAGTGTGGACAAGTTTTATTCATGAAAATTGATTTATTAAATATTTAAGCAAATTCACATATATAAATTCACCAAGTTTCTTAATCACTATTATCGACATCAGTGACGGCCGAAAAAAATTTTAGGTGGGGCTGAAACAAAGGAGATGTTAATTTGCATAAATATTTAATGATGATTTTTTGTTTTTGCTACGAAATTAACCTTGATTATAGGATTTTAGGGGCTTGAGCCCTACTAGCCCCACTGCTAGCTTCGTCGCTGATCGACATCATTTCATGTAACATGCGAAACACCATATATGCATCATATGAATGCTATAATTAAAATATGCAATGCAACTTATGCCATGATGCTTGCTAATTATGCAGGATAATGACATGATTAGGGTTTTATTATTTCCGTAACATCTGAGATGTTACACTTTTTAGTATTATAGGTCACTTTCAATATTATTACTTTTGGACGGGGGATGACATCGGTTGCTATGTTTAGGGAACAGTTGTGAGCACCTTGAAAGTTCAGTGTCCGGAATGACACTGTCGGCCAAGTTTAAAGACCTCGGTGAACACCTTGAATGTTCGGGGACCTGGACGACATCACTAGCCAAGTTGATGGACCGCCGGAGGTGAATTTTGCTCTTCAATGAATGTTAAAGGTACTGTACAAGAGTAATCATAATGCAAGGACCGGATGGGGGCTACTACTTCAAATTAGCCAACAGCAAGAGCCAGCGCATCATCGCTCAACTGTAGTGGAGTTAATCAGCTGCACCAACTACCGTACCTATATGTCCTGCCGGCACTACCATACGGTCCATTCCTCCTCCGGGTCTACTCCCAATATTTTCAAATCAAATTTCAATTGAGAGTATAAACATTTATATATTATAATAGTTTTGTTATACGAAAAAATATTTCATAATAAGTCTAATGATACTTATTCGGTATCATAAATACTAGTGCCTTTTAGATATTTCTTTGTCCAAATGCTCCCACGCGGACTGGAATCTTAGAATATATTAGCATTAGTTATTGTTTAGAACCTCCAACTAATAAAAAATCCTTATATTAAATTGCATATTTCTACGCATATTAAATTGCATATTTCTACGCATGTGCGCATTGAGGCAACCCTTGGTCACAAGCTTCAAAATATACCACCACATCAAGGCCTTCCGCTTGGTCTTGGCTCCATCGGAATGCTGGATCTACTACTGAGCACTGATAGATGTGTCTTGGGAGGTTCGTGCTATACTTACCGCGACAAAACATAAAAAGGACTACTCAGTGTTACGCAATAGACCCCAAGAGCATAATAATCACATCATCTCTTTGAGAGCTCCAATTCCATGTGCGTCGAAATCAAAATGAGGTGGATGCTGATGGTAATTCCTCATCAGGCATAACACAGAAGCCACATTATTCTTTAACGCTTCTGTGTTTCACTGGGCCACACGTACGGGTCTGGTCACCAGGACTAGTGTTGCGGGCCCAGATGAGCAATCGGCGAGCACACACCTTCTCACTAGGCCTGCTGTGTAGCACCGGCCTTCTCACTAAGGCTTGAGTGGTGCAGGCCTCTCACAGGCCGGTGGGGAGGCCCAACAACGTGCCGAAAGTTGGTGAGCTTGGTGTGGAATTCATCTTTGCATTTTTTTTTCTCGCACGCGGCCTCCTGGCATGTCGGGTGCTCCTCAAAGCATCTCTGTATCACCAAAATAAAACTCAATGGATGAGCAGACGTAGCATGAATGTTAACCAATTCAATTGAACAACGAAAGAATTTACCTGCTGCCCAGGTGGGTGTCATGAGGGTGCAAGACGTGACCATGAGAAGGATGCAAATGGCAGCAGCTACGGAGTGCACCGCCCTCATCGTATCAACACTCGCAAGTACTATTCTTGTGTTTCGAGATGCAAATGGCCTCATGCTCAACGACGGACCTTCCCTAGGGGCGGCGTGGGGCGGCCGCCCCAGCCTACCGCGCCATAACACGAGACCCAAGAGACCCAATCTTCGGCTTTCTTCTCAGTCTCCGGCGACGAGCAGCGTCCCGGCGAAGTCGGCGGCGGCGCGGGCATGAATACGCGACGCGACGATGCCGAGAACAGAAGCGTCGGCTGGCCTTGTTTCCTTGCTGCCTTGTTGGGCTTTTTCGTTTTCCTTGTAAAATAGCCCAGTTCCAAGGCCCAAATTCCCCAATTTCCCTAATCCCTAATCCATCCCGTGCAAACTGAAGCCGCCGGCCGCTCGCTGTTGCGCTCGTGCTCGTCACGCGCGCCGCCTTCTCCCGATTTAGAGCCGCTGTCGCCGCTAGGCTTGCCGCCGCCCTCCGCGCCCACGCCGCCCAGGACTTGCTTGACTATGGAGGGAGGAGATGGAGATGAGGAGCAGCAGCTACCTCCCCGCCGCTAGCGCTGGGGCTGACCGTGGCGGCAGCCACACCTCCTACCGCCGACGCTGGGGCTGGGCCGGCTGGCCATGTCCGCCCGGCGCTGGAGCTGGCCGCTGGCCGTGGCAGGCCGCGCAAAGGTAGCAGCTGCAGCTCCACCAGGATTGGGCCGGGGCGAGGTTCCAGCAGACTGAGCAGAGGCGTCCCTGGCGGGTGCTAGGAGTGCCATTGGCAACGGCAAGAACAAGAAAAGAAATGGTATTGCTTTTTTGTTTTTCAGTTTACTGAATTGAATCATAAATACAGTGCTAGAGTAAGCTAACTTGACTAGTAATTTTTGTACAGACTTTGCATAATTTGTCATTTTGTCGTCTTGTGATTTTGCAGTGCATTCTGAATGTGATGTCTTCTTACTTCATTTTTTTTTTTTTTTTGATTTCGCCCCAGCTAAATTTTTTTCCCCGGTCCGTCGTTGCTCATGCTTGTGCTCGTTTATATAGACTGAAATTGTTAGTAAATGCCACATTAATTAATGCTGGCAAATCTCATAGCCAAGATATGATATCCTTTGTAGTAAATACATGGAAAAGATATTAGAAAACAGTGTTTATATGGTACAAATTACGGTATATCGGGTACTATTGGCAGCATAATGCAAGAACTACCCCTCCAATCCGTCTACATAACATATATATAGTTTCCAGAGGTACACCCAAACTCTCTAACCAGTTACACACACACGGAAGGAAAAAGAAGTGAGCTCGACCACTTGCTTGATCACAAACAGGCTGTGCCACTCCGGATCTGTCTGTATACACAAACCACGGAGTGGCTACACACAACACAGGCGAGGCCATGGACGCCCCAGGCTCCTTGTAGACGCATGGAGACCATGAGTTCAATCACATGCCAATATTGGTAGCAATCCTCCAGCACAACAACAACAAAAAACACACGCTGTTGAAGTAGAATGATCTGCACCAACAAGGGACTACTCAGAACTGCTAGAGAAAACATGCATGCATTCTGCGAACAACTACTCATGCCACGAGTGGGCAAACAGCAGAAGAAGATGCATTCGGTAGGAGGAGTGAGTACGTACATGCATTCCCTCCAGTGAGGGACACGTCGAATCCAATCCAATCAATTGATAGCGAGGAGTAGTATGAATGGAAGGGCAGTTGGGGCGGACATCCGCAGCTTGATCACAGCTTCTACGTACCACTCGGTGTACACTAAAAATATACACCAACACGTACAGCGGGGTACCAGGCGTTGACTGGAGAGCATCCTGTGGCAGAGGATACGCTGGGCACACATACGATGTTTTTGCCACCTGCAATCAAAGGAAGACCTGCCGTAGATTAATTTGCTCAAATTAGAGGCTATACGTATCAGAACTGCTACTAAAAACAAGAACGAATGCAGACATGCAGTGAACAAGCCATGTGTCGAAGATGCATATATGCAGGAGAAGAAAGGAGGAGTACGCACATGCATCCAAGACAGGGACACGCCGAACCCAATCGAATCAGTTCCTATTCCCATATTGAATATGCCTTGATATCAATGGAAGGGTGGTTGGGGTGGACATCCGCCTCGTGCCTCAGCTTCTCTTTCACTTCCCTTACCATCTTCTCTTCGTCGCTGCTCTCTTCAACTTCCCTTACCACCTCCTCTTCGCCGCTGCTCTCTTCCACTTCCCTTACCATCTCATCTTCGTCGCTGCTCTCTTCCTTCCCACAGTTGTGACGGACAGTCACACTTTGAAGAGACGGTAGATGACCCAAGGCCAGGTCATCAGTAGTAAATTCACCTTCAGCGAAAGCCTCTCTGCGGATACAGAAACTGAAATTTTCCAGCCTGGGCATAGCTCCTCGTGGGAACATAGACGGCACCGTCAGAAAACCATAGAATTTGCAGTCTCTTGCGCAAGGGAAGGCATGCGGGCCAACCATGAACCTTTCGAACAATTGTACGTCATTATCATCATGATCATCATCAAACACACTCATTTCCAGAAAACAAAGAGCCCGCAGCATCCCGAGGACATGGATGTCCTCCCTTCGCACCTGAGCCAACGTAATGTCCAGGCAGGATAGGGCGAGAAGCAATCCAGGATCAATCCATGAGGGCAACGATCTAGTTTTAGAAATACGAAGATAGGACAGGTTGCCTAGGGACAACAGCGAACCTTCAAGATTCATCACCCCGCCGTCTGAGTCTACTCGTGTTTGTAGGATATTTTCCAGTTTGCCTAGGGACTCCACAAAAGCTTTACAAATACCCTCTGTTTCCCTGCCCAAGTGTAGCTCAATAGAAAGGCTCCTCAGTTGCTCAAATGGCCTAGCTCTTCCGCAATGTGCGGAGAATCAACAATTGCATTGTGTAGCTCTTCTAAGGTTGTTAGATTCCTCAACCCATTTGGCAGACGTATAAGATTAAGCTCCAGGCACATCAGTCGCCTTAGCTCAACAATACCTGATGGCAATTTTTTAATACAAGTTCCCCACAAGTTCAATGTCTGCAAAAGCGGTAGCTTCCCTATCTCAAATGGGAGCTCACCAGAATAAGCAGTACTTTTTAGCACCAGATACCTTAGGTGAAATAAGTTCCCAATAGAACTCAAGCTTGGAAGGTCCCTAATGTTGTAGTCTTCTAGATCCAATACACGAAGAAGATGATAACATGAAAAGGATGGCATTGAATTAATTATGTCATCATTGAAGATAGAAAGTGACCTTAGTTTTGGCATCTCCACTATACGCCAAGTAGTATTTTGGAGAGATAACCTGTGAACCTTCCTTCCCAAAGAATGCATGTTTTGCTTGGCATCACCTTTTATTATTGCAACAAAATTCTCTTCTCTTGATATGGAACAAATGAGGTCGAGGACCATATCATGAACACGACAGGACTCAAGCATAAAACCATGCTTATGATCATTTGCTACCTGGATTAGGCCTCGATTGATAAGCTCATAAAAGTAACTCAATCCAAGCTCAAATAAACTATGGCCCTCTTCACTTGGTGAAAGAAAATCTTCAGCTATCCACCTCCATAGCAGCCGGCTACTCCGGATTTCGTAGTCTTCTGGAAATATACTTAAATATAAGAAATTTTTTACAATAATTGGGGAAAAATTCGATGGCTCACGTCGATCGAGAGCGGCCGATCCGACGGCTACAAAGGCCGTAGGCAATGGGAGGCAAAGGCATGGAGGCAAAAGTTGCCTCCCGTTGTGTCTATGACAGTGGCCCATAGGAGCAAAAATTGCCTCCCGTTGCCTCCGCAAAATGAAGGGATTAAGAATGGGCGGTAATTGCATTCTCGTAATTCTTTTTTTTGTCAAGGGTAAAATGGTAACTCCATAAACACAAAATATTGTTTTGCTAGTATAGTTAGCGTGGATAATACAACTACTATAGTTAGTTGGATTTGTTTTTTCAAGAACTCATTCTAGGGTTCGTCATTCGTCAAGTCGGGCGGCACCGGTGGTTGGGGGATCGCCGCCGATCCGCCGGCGTGGGGCTCGAGGCATCCACGAGAGGGCTTGGGGAGAAGTAGAGAGGGGGCAGCCGCCGCCGGTGTCGTGCGCCGCGCCGAGCGGATTCGCACGCTGCGGAGAGGCGACGGTGTGTGGAGCCTGGCGCGGCGAGCGGAGGCGCCGCCGAAGCCGGATGCACGCTGGGAGAGGCGACGGGCCTCCGCCCGACGCGAAGGCGGCGAGTCGCGGGAGCGACGCCGAAGCCGCGCTTCGCCCTCGCTCCGGTCGGCCGGGCGGATCTTGCACGCTGATGGGAGCGGCGACGGCGGGCTCTCGCCCGACGCCGAGTTGGCGAGTCGCGGGAGCCACGCCGAGCGCCCGCCGCCATCGCCTCCGTTCCGCCGCGCGAGACCGCTGGAGAGGCGACGCGGCCTCGACGCCAGGTGGCGGCGAGCGGGAGGCCGGCGGGGCCGGCGACCGCCGCACGAGGACGCTGTTAGGCCGGCAAGACCGCCACGGCACATCGACGACGTCGTCCCCACGACCGCCGTGGTGCGACTGGCCCGCCTCGACCTCCACACACCGCCTTGGGGCTCGCCGACGCCAGCTCCCGGCGAGGCTCCCTCCGCCTGCGCCCCGTGCTTGACTGGTGAGTGCCGAATCCCCCCTCCCCACTTCCACACGGACGCGTGCTCCTCCACTGTCAATCAGCTACGTCGCTGAATGTTCTGTTATATTGGATATGTCGTTGAAGCCCACAAATAAGGTACTGTAATTTAGATGCTAACAATGCAAGTGCTAAGATGCTGAACAATAATGCAATGTGTAGACAGTAGTTCTGTACTCACACTATGCGTCCTGTGATTTCGACAGCACCTCTGTGGTATTTGATTGGACTCCTAAGTGGTGTTCCTCAGTCAGTTCATAGGAGTACATATGATTCAACATGTGCTATGCTGATCGATCCATAATAGATAACTGTAGTTGGATGTTTGCAAAACTGGGAAGATTGTGTTCAGAGTTCTTGTCCTGAGGATGCCTAACTGCTGAAGCAATCCTATTACTATGTTGTTTTGGACCACTCTGCAAATTGATGATCTGAACCCTGACAATTACTCATCGAAATGTGGACATGTGATTTTATTAGGCATCTAATTTGTGGTATTACATTGTTTCATTAAGCCTCTCGGGGAGCACAATGAGATGTTTGTGTAGACAGTAGTTCCATTTGTCCTTTCTTATAGATTGTTTGTGATGCTCTCAACAGTTTGGTACATATCCAATAGAGATGGCTTACGTGCACGATGAGATGGTTTCTCGACTTTGCATTTGTAAAATTTGGAGCTTACTCTTTCTTTTGCTATGCATAACCATGTCGACCTTTGACACTTTGCTTATACGATAGTAGATTGGCTTGAGATTTCACCAAGTTTTATTCTATGGTTTGAATGGAAACCCGCCATTATTATCTCATTGTTTGAAACATAGCTACTTGACATAACACAATATATTGAGTAAACTGATTTTCTTATCGACATTTGTTGCGATCCGGCTCCTTTTTGCTATGCTATGATGCCGGAGAGCCACATCTCGATGTGAAGCTCAAGTTCATCGATCTTTCACATGTGGTGAAGGTGACGTAAACCCACGACCGCAAGCTCGTGGGCAAGGTCTTCACATCCGGCAAAGGATTGGCAAGCCACAAGAAGTTCCACAAAGTTCATGATCATGAGAAGGTTGCGGCATCACCCAACTCTGCAATGCCCGAATCGAAAAAGCATTTGCTTGGATAGTCGGTTTGCTCTGTCTCAACCTTCGTGTCCGAACTTACTCCATGGTGGACCAAAAGAGGCTTTTATTTGTGATCGAATCTTTGGGTGTTACCGAGATTGTCGAGTTTTTCGTATCGTAGTCCGGTGACCAAAAACTATAGCTTAGCTACCGTGAATGGCCGTTTGATTGTCCTCGGGCTTAAAGCTAGTTATTACTCCGCACTATGTATGTAATGTCATGCGTGTCTTGATAATAAGGTGTCCGAAATCTGAATTTCTCGCATGTACTCCGTATATCCTTTCACCTTGGGTGCTTCGCAGCTTGCATTGCCGCATCTAGCGTGCTCATTGCTCCAAAAGTTTTTTTTTTTGTATTAAACCCGAGCAATCTAATAATCGTGCAAGACCGAAAGTAAAGAATAAATGATGCGCCTTATGCTCCAAAAGCGTACCAAAAATGATGCGATCCGAGTGAAGCGGGCTCGACAATTGGGCCCGGAGGCGTAAATGGGCACTCAGCGTCGTTGGGCCGTCCATATCTTTGTTTCAAATAAACTCGCTCTCGGTTCATATCAAAAATACTTCAATAGCTCGATGGTTAGACCAATTGACTATGAACCATTGGCTCCCAGTGTTCGAACCATGCTACGCCCATATTTTTTAACATTGTTTGTATTAAATTGTTGTTTTTTTTTTTTTTCTCCATGTTCTTTAATTTTTTTTGCTTTTTTTTTTTGCATAGACACCTCATTTTGGCTCCATAAACATGGTAGTAAAGTTTGAGATGATTTGAAAACAGTGGTGATACACGTATAGCACATGTGACGACATCTCTCACATAATCACATTAGTCGTCATTGAGACATGTATGCCTTTGTGAGGATGTGCACCACCACTTTGTTAGAATCCATTGAAACTTTTTGTCAGGACTATACACCAAAATGGTGTATCCATGCAAGTTTTTAGATTTTTCTACCTAGGTTACGGTATTTTAACATTTATTCTGTAGTAAATAAATAAATAATTACAATAATAGGTAAACTTGCTCTGAAAATTACACAAAAGCACACAACATCTTTGTTTGGATCCATGAACACCCTATTAAAGTTTCAGATGATTTGAATAAAGTGGTGATACACATATCTCACATTTGACGACATCTCTCGCATAGTCACATTGGTCGTAGTGAGACATATATGCCTTTGTGAGGATGTGCACCGCCACTTTGTCGAAATCCATTAAAACTTTTTTCTCATGACTATACACCAAAATAGTGTGTCCATGCAAATTTTTATATTTTTCTAGCTACGTTAGGGTATTTTAACATTTATTCTTTAGTAAATCAGTAAATAATTACAATAATAGGTAAAATTGCTCAAAATTACACAAATACACACAAACATCTTAATTTGGATCCATGAACACCCTATTAAAAGTTTCAGATGATTTGGAGATAGTGATGATACACATCTTAGTGAAGCATACATGTCGACATATACTCAATGTAAAGTGAGACATGTAATTCAATGTTTGAGATGTGTAGTTCCACATTTACAAATTCATTAGAATATTACTACCATGCTCACACACCAAAAAGTAAAAAAAAAAAAAAAAAAATAAGGAAATGTGATATAAATAGCAAAAAGAAGAAAAAAGAGTAAAAAAAAATAATGCCTCCCATAAGGTTCGAGCACAGGCACTGTTGGTTAAAGTCAAGACGTAATACCATTGTGCTAGTAAGGTGCTTTCGATAGGTGGGGAGGGCTAACGTTTTTAATTTGTTCCTCTCACTACTTTGTGTGTTTAGGTGATACCGACAAAAATTCATTTCATGAATGGTGGAGAATGAAGCGTGTAGCCAACGTGGTCTGGGGCTGCACCGCCTTTCAGTGGCCCAAAAGCGGACGGCGCGACGGGACACACGCATATTTGATTCTTTCACCGGTTTGCACATTTACATAGAGGCCATGGCGTGCTCTGAATCTGAATTGTGCCGGATCACCGACGGGCATGTGTGGTGCCTGAAATTGTGGACCGACAGAGAGCTTGCTTGCGTTCTTCTTTGCTTTTTGTGTTTGTGGGCAAAACGTGAACGGGGCGACAGCATGGGAATCATGAGCTCGTGGATGCAATGCAATGGGAATATGATGGAATGGTTGACAATGCGGCTAGGGATTACCTCTCCAAACCTAATTTTCAATTTGGATTTTGCAAGAAGTGCAAGTATATTAGGCATTTTCGCATTTCGCCACAACTCGTAGAGAGAGCACTACATTGCCAATTTGAATTCTACAAGAAATTCGGACTTTCGTTTACAAGGTATTTCGCCTCAAATCACGCATAAAGACACATCACTACATTGACATGTCTTCACCATCCCGCAATGCACACCCAAATAAAGCATCTTCGTTGTCATTGTCGCATCCAAAGATCTTCACCAAACAACGTATTACGTGCTTAATCTTTCATTTAGCATAAGAGGAAGTTGAGTTTCTCGCAAGTTCCACCAGAGGGGAAGCCACCATAGCCGAGACAAAAGTTATAGACTTGATAAAATGTATCGACCATAATTCAATTAAACTTGAGAGGCGGCTATATTTCGGATGCAAGATAAAGTGAAAGAAATTGAATAAAACTCAACAATTCAGAGTTCGACACACACAATGCAAAAACAAATTCTTAAAAGAAGAAACGTCAAAAATTTATCGTGTTACTTTGCCTTAGTGGCTGGTAGCTCATTCATGTGAGGATGACATCAAAAACTACTACTCTATATGGTTGCTAAAATTTGACACGGTATCAACTGAAATGTAATTGTTCTCGCACGAATTTGATCAATCCTCCTTGATCATATATTGCTAGAAGTTCTATTTGTAACTTGTAAGTCTGGCTTTTATATTTTGTTTGCTGATCATTGAATCTTTAGAGTTCAAGTTTAGCAGGTCTAAATGTTATTTGCAAGGTTCATGCCCCTGCAGAAAGATCTGCATTCATATAGATGTAGGAACTAGGTTGGTTTTGTCCGATGTGTGGTGTTGTGGTTTCCATAAATGGCAAGTCAAACCGCAATGTTGGTTAGAATCGTTCTATAAACCATATGACATGGAGCGTTGCTAGCTTCAACACACTCACATTAAGGGCCCGTTGGATCTCCTAAAAATTATGAGAATAAGACCCAAACAAGTGGATTCCAGATTTTTATCCAACCACCGTGATCCAAATTAAGCACCTCCACCATGCTATTTACGAGATGTGAAGCACCTTCCACCATATATAATCTCTGTCTATAATCCAGGATCCAAAAATACCTTTTTATTTTTAATCCAGAATCCAAATTCTACAGTTACTATCAAGAATCCAGATTCTAATAATACCTAGGAGATCCAAACATGCCCTAAATTGTATAAGCCTTAAGGTAGAATACATTTTGGCACTTGACAAATTTACATAGAATAGGACCCATGGTATCTTTCATCGAAGTAGTATTAGTCTTAGTTGTATATTGTTTTATCAAACAATTTCCCATTTCCTCTCAGAAACACTAACAACTCAAGTGAACTAAACATGTTATATGCAATAATAGTTGCTTGCTATATGGCTCATGTAGTATTGGTTCACTGAGAAATTGCGTTGTAGAGTGTTTATGAAGCATCTGATACTCTACAAGATTTTCCTAATGAGATATATATGATCATCGATGTCTAAATCTGAAAAGTTTTGAAGGTCCGGAGGTTGAATCATGGACACGAATCTTGGTCAAGTACCAGTAGGGCTCTCGCAATGGCGGGCAGACGAGCGGTTGCGCTGGCGCGCGCCGCCCAGGGCCGCGGCCCCCTCCCGACGCTCGGACAGCGCCCCCCCGGCCCGCCCGGCCCGCCGCCGCCCGCCTCGACGGACCGCTGGGCGCACGCCGGCGCCCCTAGCTACTGCCCGCTGCCGAGCCAGCGCGGAGGAGCCAGCGAGGGCGGCCGTTGCTTTGGCGACGGAGGCGGTGCTGTTCGGCGAGATCCCTCGATCTAGTCGGTGGTGGCTTTGGCGGCCTGAGGCGGCGCTGTTCGGGCGGGCTCCCTCGATCCGGCCGACGTCGAGGGCGGCGGCGGGCGGGCGGCTGTCGCGATCTCGAGGGCGAGGGGCGAGAGGATGGTGTCGGGTCGGGGTCGGGGGTCCGGTCCGGGTCGTGGTCGGGTCGGGAAGGGGCGCCGGGGTGGGGATAGGGAATATGCAAAATTACTTTATTACCCTAAATCAACAAAAATGCTATTTTGTGGAGGCAATAGGAGGCAATGAGAGGCAATTTCAAGTATTGTAAAAGAGCTCTAAATATAATAAACATGTCTTTAGATGAGCTGGTAGATCATAGTAGCTGAGTGATAATATCTTTCTCATATTTTCCATCTCATGATTCCTTGCAAGTCCCAAACCTATAGAGTCACACAAGTCGAGACCACTTTTTATGTTTCCTAACTTATTTGATAATAAACCTGATGTGGTAATGACAGCTAATGGCACACCTCCACATTTCTTAATTATTTTTTCAGATACTTCCACAAATTGTTTGGGACACTTGTCTTCAGAGCCAAATATTCTTCCATAGAATAAGGCTTTAGAACTCTCATGTGGAAGGGGCTCCATGGTATAAGAACAACCAACTTCCTTAGCAACATCATGCTTCCGGGTAGTTATGACTATTTTGCTTCCCAAGCTGTTGTTGTCTAGAGCACATCTTATTATGTTCCATGATGGTACATCCCATATGTCATCAATAACAATGAAATACCTATATGCATGGAAATGAAGGAGGCATATTTATAGTTACATGAAAAAAATATATAATAACTCATTCAAGATGACAAAAAAGAGTTGATAGAGGAAAAACATTGGAAAATTCAATCCAGGGATTATATATTAAGATAAAAAAAAATGAAAAAAACTAAAATATTTAATCGTAATAGATTCAATCAGTATTTGGTCAAAAAAAGATTCAATCAGTAGGTTATATATTTCTCAAATGATTGTTCAACTTGCAAATCTTATTTGAAAGTCTCTGAGTCAGAATATGACTACCTCTTATCCTTGAGGAATTCCCGAAGTTCATCAATTAGCTGCTTTTCATCAAATATATTTAAGTTGATTTCCTTTGTATAATACCATTTGTCAAGATCAATGAGAATGTCCTTTAACACTTTCTTCAAATCTGGATTCTGGCCGACAGGAACAAAAGCTTTGAAACGGAAATTATCTATCAGGCTCTCATACGTAGCTCTAGCAAGAGTAGTTTTACCTAACCCTCCAAACCCAACAATAGAAACTATCTTGGCCTCCATGTCTTCCCCATCTTTCAACATTTTTATGACCTTATCCCTTGGCTCTTCGATGCCAACGAGCTGTGACACTTTTGTGTAGAGAGCCAAGAGGCGAGGATCCATACTAGTTGTGCCAGCAGGCTTCGCCACATGATCATTGACCCTATATCTGGCACGTCGCTCGGACACCTTTTGAAGATGCTCCTTGATATGTTCGATGGCTACCGAAATGTCATGACGAGCCTTGCCCTTGCTAAATTGGTCTACTATCTTCTTGACAGCGCATTTGAGCAAGCTCAGGTCAGCCTGCTCTTGGCTGTCGACACGCACAAGGAAGGTGTCGAGTATATCTTCCATGTCATAGGAAGCCTCCTGACCTCCCGAGCCCAGACCTTGTCCTGCTCGTCGAGCTGATCCCCGGGCACTGCCGACACCTTGAGGAGGGCGGCGTGCATGCTCTCGAGCTCCAGGGAGAGGGACTGGACTTCCTCCCTGACGCCCTCCTGCAGCTTGTACTCCTTCTTGAGCAGCTCCAGCAGCTTGGGGGAGAGCATGCCCAACGCACCTGTGACCAGGTCCATACTCACGGGGCTCTGAGGAATAATCAATTACTCTGCTGATACAAGTCAGCAAGTGGTTGCAGAGTTCTCTAGTGTGTTCCCGTTGCTATCCCCCTCGCTTGTTTCTTTTTTTCAGGCAACGACAGATCAAACTGAAACAAGTAAAATAACTGTCAATTTCGACCGATCCCAAAAAAAAAAAAAGACTAAGGACAAATGTTTACTGTTCAGCAACAAAGACTTGAACCTAATTAATAAAATTTGTTCAGAACTAAGTAAGATGTTCCTGTTTCAGCTCAAAGTAGAAACATACTTAAGAGTATTCTCCAAATGAGATCGAATGCTTCAACTCACCAAGGTGGCCGTGGGAGGAGCTGCAGAGGAGTTGCATCGATGGTCGGCTAAGACACAGAGCACGAGCAGCGTGTTATGCTGCAGTATGGCCAGGATAAGAGCGACCCAGATAATAAAGACTTGAACCTAAAATTTGTTTGAAGCTAAGTAAGATGTTTCTGTTTCAACTCAAAATGGTTGGTAACTGTTTTTCCAAATGATGAGATGCATCTACTCACCATGTCAGGAGTTATATACGGAAATGCATAAATTATTCATTAGTAAAAACACTACTCATAACGTGAAACCAGAGTAAAACAGGACCACATTTATGGCACCCGGTGCACACCAGATTTTACATATGGGGACGAAATAAAAAATAATTAGCAAAAAAGTCCCTGAAACGGGACTCTGTGGATGTAAAAAATCGATACCTTCATTCCATCTGGTTTACACTAAGAATCATTCATGGAAACGAACATAAAAATAATTTTAAAAAAAAATCAGAGACGAGACGTCAGGGTAAAACGTGACCACCTTTATGGTATACGGCAGGCTGCTTCGGAAAAAATGGTGTGTACGATGTAGTACCTAGATCCGGTGGTAAATAAAAAAAACTATATACATAATATTAAAGAGCCAAAATTTATATCTATTTTTTCTGTCTAACCCTTCCAAACTAATTGTGAGGATGATAGAAATCAGATAAAAATTGCTTCCGAATCCAATAGAAAATCGGACACAGCACAGTTGTTAACGGAAGAAACTCGAAGCCTAACCGGACAGAACACGAAAAGAAATTACTGTGGAACACTAAACCTGAAGAAAACAGAATCCGATGCACTAGAGATGGAATGGTGGGGACAAAAGTTAAACGTGGGCACTAATGGAACAAAAAAATCTATACATCTACACATAATATTTATCTATATATATATTTGAAATTAAAGAGATAAACTTTTCTTCTATTTTGTCGTCCACCTCGGGAAGTGGAGACTTTCTTCCCGCTTTTCAAATGTGTCTCATCTATATCTATTAATAAAGAGAAAAATTTCCGTCGTCCATCCATCCTTCTCCATCTAATAACTACCGGACGAGATGGAGACCAAACTTATATATATAATAACTGGTGATCATACGAGTTAGGATATATTACATCTAAACCGATCCTAAACCGATATGGAGTCCGATTCACCTCTCCTTGTGTTGATATGAATACTATCGTTAGTCTGTCTACATATATTCTTCCTGTTTCCTAGCTATGAATCCGAACCAAATATAGCTTCCTTCGATCATGAGTAAGCTAAATAGGAATCCTAATAATTCAGAAATAGAAATTTCTATTTCTATATGATCAGATCAGACTCGTGGGCCTATCGGGCTCAAGCAAAGAAGCCTACCAATCTACCATGACCATCACCGAGTCGGACGTCACTACGTCCAGATGGTGGATTGACATATTTTTGGATTATAAATTTCAAATTAGCAAGCACGAGGCGTCAGCTAAGGGTGCTCGCACACCGGCAAACGTAGTATAGCTTATGTTAGTGATTATAAATTTTGAATTAGCAAGTAGGAGGCGTCGGCTAAGGGTGCTCGCACACCGGCAAATGTAGTATGGCTTATGTTAGTACACCAAACATAGTATGACTTATGTTAGTACACCAAACACATGGCTACTTATCTTGCAAGACTGTACTGTATCATCAAGTACTTTGCAAACGTTTAACAATTGCAAAACATGTTGCGATTTGGTCTTTAATGAAAAGGGAGAAAAGACATCATGTACATGTTCTCAACTAATGACATTGTTCATGTTGCATGCAGCATCAGTAATTCAGTATGAGCGAATTAACAAAGCTACTCTTTTCTAGGCATGATATGATTAGATCATGGTACATACCCATTGCAACGCACGGGCATTTTTGCTAGTTAATATTAAAGAGCCAAAATTTTATACTATTTTTCCGTGTACCCCTCCTCAACTATGCAAATGGTGTAGAATTTCTTCCATCGCATTTTTCTACTACAACCCTGAATTACCTTGAGTGTTAAAGATTTCCGTGAGGGCCAAAACAAACCCGCCAAGGAAAGTGTAGTTTCCTTAGCTATAGACATGGACCTCCGAGGAAATGGATATTCTTGAGTGCTAAACCAAACCGCAAGGCAATTCCATGTTTCCTTGAGTGTCAAACCGACAAAGTAAGTGCTGATTTCCTTGGGTGTTATTCGAAACGCAAAGGTAATTCGTATTTCCTTGAGTGCTATTAGAAACCGCCAAGGTAATTCGTATTTTCTTTAGTGTAATTTGAGACCCCCAAGCAAATTCGCAGAGCTTTAAAATTCAAATCTTTGATATTTTCAAATGACCTCGGATGAAGATATGACCTGAACCAAAGTTATAATGCTCGATGAGATCTAAAACTTTTTACATTTGAAATTGTTTAGGATATCAGATATTCATTACAAGATTCAACAAAGTAAATACAAAAGAAAAAATAATTTACATAGTCACAAGTTACTTTGAGGTGTAGTGGTAAGTGCTTTTGTTTGAAGCAATAGGTCATAGGTTTGAATCCAGGTTGCTGCAACATTTTCTTTTTATTTGGCAAATTAAATATGGTCGTAGTTTCCTTGGAGGCAAGCCTCTAAGGAAATCATTCGTGCCAAAACCGCTAAAGGAAACTAATAAGGTTATCATTCCCTTTGCGGTCTAGGCCCTTTCCTTGACGGTTTTGGGCACTCAAGGTAATTTGGGATTGAGCTAGTAGCTATAGGGTTCGATTCTAATACATCTTGGGTCGTACTCTTCATATTTTATATGTAACCTAAACTCTTACCCTACGCTCACATGAGATAGAACAACTCGTGTCTAGTGATTAAATTCTATTGTAACACATGGGCACGTTTGCTATTATAATATATAGCTCGAGCAAGAGATTCGATCAAAAGTGCTCCTGAAAGAAGATGACAAGCAGGCAGGGAATGGGCACTATGTTACTTTCAAATACAGTGGCTAGCAGCAGGATTCGAAGGTGCACCTGAAAGGGCCGGCCGGGGAAGGGGAAGCACGCAGAGCGAGTTGAGTTGGATCATATCTGCAGCTGCTTGCAGGAGCCCATTCTTATAGTCGAGAAAAACAAGGATGCACTCGTAGCAGGGAATCAGCATTGGTTCAGAGAAGGCACGGCACCTCCGCGCTGATAACTACATATGTACTACAACTGTACAAGACGCGCTGCGAGGTGCGAGCAAGTGTGAACGGCAAGGACGGGCGATCAGTGGCATGTGGGGGCCCGTGAAATTTAAAGGGGTGGGAGAAGCTGGCAGTGAAGTGAGCGACACAAGCTGACGACCACTGCTAGCAAGTAAGCAGCCATCCACGATCGGACACGAGCCCACTGGCCAGGAGCTGTACTGTACCTACGTACGTACGTACGTACAAGGCCAGGGTGCTGGTGCGCGATCCCCATCTAGACTTCACTCCTCTCCATGTGCTCTGTCTGCATCAAGACACTATTGAATATAAATGGGGGTGAATGCAGTGGCCACCACCACCGAGTGTGATCAGACGACGAGTCGACGACAGCACACTGAGGCATCGGGCACGTACAACGCGCGTCGGTTTCCCGTCTGTATGCTGCGCATTTTGCAAATCCCACCCCAGCTTTGCCAAGAGACGGGTGCTCCGTCGACTCGCGCGCGAGGCGACGCCCCTGTCCCGTTGTCCGAGGCGGAGCAGACGGCCTCGGCAGCGTTGTACGGCCTCGTCGTCCCCAGACGACGGCCCGCTCGGATCCGGCGTGGGCGCGCGCCTCAATTCCAGATGCAACCGCGCGCGGGAGTTTCCCCCGCCAAAATCCCTCCTGGCCGCCGGATGGCTGCCCTCCAGGCCGGGCCTCCTACTGACAGCAAGCACTCGCCGACGGCAACCTGCATGGATCGATCTGGAGGACCTGGCTTCCTGACCAAGCGCCGGAGGGAAAAGGGATGCAAGCGGACCTGGTTTTCTGCCCATGCGCAGATGCAAGCGATGCCTCGGCAAGGTGTATATTGCTCTGTTTTTCGTTCTGAAAAGGCTTCTATATGTGCAGACTGAATGTGACTGCTATCAGTCAGTAATTGAAGAATTAGTGAGTCTAAACTGTTAGCACTAGCTAGTACGAATTTGTTTTCCCATGCGTATCATCAATCCATGTTGCTCTTATTAATTCTTGATACTCTCATTTGGTTGGTGCTATCAGTTAGGCGTTTCTGAATATGAACAGGTGAATGTGTTAGTGCTCCACTAGTTGAATGTGAACTTCATCCATGCAGTCAGTTCTACCGTGTGAATATATGTTCAGTTTCATATTATAAGATGTACACGGTTCCCATGCCTCTGTACCCTCTCTGTACCCTTCTCCACCACTTGCATCCTGAATGTCTGAATGGAGCCGGTCGAAGAAATATTAGAAGAATTGATCGCAGATGAAGTCATGCTATTATTTTTTATATTAATGGTTCCTAAAAAAATATTGTAACCATGCTATTATTTTTTATTGATATTATTTTATCAAATAGCCACACAATGATATACACAAATACATTTGTAGTTGATCTTAGATACATGCACAACATTAAATAGCTTATAGACAGACCCTCATGCGTGGGTTGTATAAGTTGTCTTTATATCCGACTATATGATAAATTCGAGGTTCTATAGACGACCGGCCGCCTCGTGGGTTGTACATGCCCTAACTATAGTTGGGTGATCTGCGCCATGACATGGGCTGGCGCGAAAAAGCTGGTCGGCACGATCCTGGATGCCAACCTGGTCGATGCATATAACACGACCCAACACAGGGGCTTATCTTTGTCGGCACGATCCTGGATGTTCTCATGTTGTTGCATGGAGCAAAATCTGCTACAGCTTTTTCTCTCAAGGTATACACAGAAAATATTGTGCAATTTTTCTTATCTTATTTGTTTCCATTTCAATTTCTTGAACTCTTTCTTTAGAGTATTTCTTATCATTTTTACTTTACTTTTTAAAAATATTTTAACCAGTAGGGCCTGCGCTACCCTCCTGATCTTTTTAAAAAACGGCAACGCCCATCAAATGCCTTTGCCTCCCTCCATATGAATGAGAGACATACGTATTGTAAACCCTGCTCCATATATGTGCAGAATGAATAGGTTCGAGTACAAAATAGAACGTTGACTACCGGACCGAGTTGCAGTAGCACTGTAGCAGCAATATGATGCAGGGACACGCCCCAACTGTGCCGCAAGAAGCAGAGGCTAAACAGAGCGTATGCAGCCAAGGGCAACATGGACGCTATCTACCAGTACATCGACCTATACAGAAATGAAACGACATGACTCTTCCTTGATACTATAGGTTCTAAGAAAACACAAATATTGTATAAACTAGATGATGCTCCGTTCGTTGCTTCGGGAATTTTGTAGCGTTATGTACTGGATAAAGGCATCTTTTAACTTAGAACATAAAAACACGGCCTGGGTACAAACAATATAATACAGGCGTGGCCATGGACTCTGACCCCCCCAGAGGAGAGGGGCGCGGCGGAGGACGCCCTGGGCTGCTTGTAGACGCATGCAGACCATGTTTTCCATCAGTTGCCAGTATTGGTAGCATTTCTCCTGCAGAACAAAATAAAAAGACACGCTGTAGAAGTAGAATGATTTGAACCAACAAGAGGCTACCCAGAACTGTTATGGAAAACATGGATGCAGAAGAAGTTGCATACAAGCATGCATTCCCTCCAGGTAGGGACACGTACGTCGTACCAATCCAATCCAATCCAATGAATCCAGAAAGAAGGAGGCGACAAGTATAAATTGAAGTGCCTCAGCTAATCTTTAATTTTGAGCCACATCCCAATGTAATGTGTGTAACCGTTGTTCTGGTGCACAGCAAAAGAAAACAGCTGTAGAATATATAATTTGCAACAACTGGAGACGATACGAAAAACATGCACACAGCGAAGAAGTCATGAGTGGACTAATTTACAGAAGTACTCCCTCCGTCCCCAAAATAGATGTCATTCTCACTTCCCGAGAAGTCAGTTTTTTCAAAATACCGGCAATTATATATTAAAATATAAAAAATATTTATGCTGAGTAATTAGTATCATTGGAAAGATCTTTAAGTCTAGTTTTTTAACAAATTTATTTAGAGATTTAAATGTTGCACGTATTTTCTACAAACCTAGTCAAAATTGGGAAAGGGTGTGGTTAGATCCGTGAATATTGGCACTGTAGCGAATTTATTTAGGGTTTGTTTGTGATAAATATTATCGTACCACGGGGGTAAGTAGGCTCAAAAAGAATCGCCTCGCAGTGTACATCTAAACTGTGCAATTAGTTATTTTGTTTACCTACATTTCATACTCCGGACATGCGTGTTTTGGTGCATTTAATGCTTCGATGCGATGGGAATTTTGAAAATTTTGGAGAAATGTTGGGAAACTAAACACACCTAAAGTTTGACTGGCACGCTTCCCATAGCGACATCTATTTTGGCATGGAGGGAGTAGGAAATATGCATGCATTATGTAGAAGAAAGAACGAGTACGTACATGCATTCTGTTCATGTCAGTAGCAAACCAAGGAAGGGTGGTTGGGGTGGCTATCCGCCTCTTGGCTCAGCTTCTCTTTCAATTTCATTTCCAGCTCCTGGTCGATCTTTCCCCTTCCACAATAAAGTTTGCCTAGGGACTCCACTAAAGCTTTGGAAGTGCCATCATAACATCCTGATTTTTGTCAATTTTTTGCCCGACAGTGAGGATCCTCAGTTGCGTCAAATAGCCTAGCTCTTCTGCACTGTGCTCAGAATCAACAACTGCGTGCCATAGCACTTCTAAGGATGTTAGTGTTAGAATTGATCTCCTCTCGCTGTTGGGCCCAACGCCCACAACGAATTTGATCTGCTCCCCGATCGGGGAGCCCAACCCATTAGTGGTTGGAGGGCCCCCGCCGCACGCTGCTTATAAAAGAGGAGGTGGGGGCCACGGCCTAAGGTGACGAGTTCAAGACGGCCGCCACCCCACTGTCCGAACCCCTAACCGACGAGAGAGAGCGGCAGCGGCGGAAGTCCTCCACCGGCAACTCCATGAGGGACACAGGCAACAGCGATGGTCTGTGAGATATCACTACTCCCTCTTCAGTTCCTCTCTCTCTCGTTCTTGTATTCCATTGCTAGTAGATCTTGTATTAGGTTCATATACACATGCTGTTAATCATTTTATTATGAGATGTACCCGTCTGATCTACCGCTAGAGATCCTCTAAGATGTATTTAATTCAACAATGGTATCACGAGCCTGTACTAGTTAGTGGATCGAACGGGATAAGAAATTAGAAACACACCTCGGATCGGGAATCGAAAAATCAAATCATTTCGGGCTGTACTCGAGATCCGAAACCCTAACCATCAAGAAATCTCGCAGCCGGCGTGGGGGGGTGAAGGAATCCCTACCTAACCTACCTTCGCCGTCACCTTTAGACCGCCATCGCATTCAGCGCCCGCCATCGCTACGGATTCAGTCACCGCAATGGCCAGGCCGCGATTGAACCGCCATCGCCATCGGCCGGGGGGCACCGCGGCGAGGCCGCTGATCTGCATCGCTCCAACCCGATAGGGAGCGAACACCGGCAGGGGCCTTACGGTGGCGCGGAATTTTCCCCTCCGGTCGGCATCTCGCCGGGCGCCGTGGTCGCTCGGGGCGACGTGTGGCCACCGATTCAAGGGAAAAGGGGAAAGAAGTAAGAGAAGTAGAGAGGCCGGGAAGGGGTTGCTGAGGCGGGCCGGGGCCGCCTTCGCCGCGTTGGCGACCAGAGCGCCCGCCTGGGCTCTGCGCCGGCGGCCGAGTGCCACGGCCGCTGCTCGCTCGGAAGCGGCGGTTGGCGGCTCGGAGTGAATGAGAAAAGAAACAAATTAAGGTTTGGGTGCAACCGGCGCCTTTGTTTTATCCAACAAATTAGCCACCTGACGCCGGATCAGACCCGATGATTGCACCGCCCGCCTCGATATACACCGCTGCACTTTTGGCCCAAAGGGGCTTAGCGCTCTAAGCCCGTTGACGGCCACATTGGCCGGGCCAAATGGTTCGCGCCGGCCCATTACGTAACAGTTCACTTTCCCAATTTTCAGAAATGAGAAATAAGCAACAAAAAAAAAAAAAAAAAAAAAAGGTGTTGGGCCGGCTCCATTGCCTCCTCGGCTCAGAATTAGACCATGGCATGGGCTGGGCCGCATCGCAGTGTTGGGCCAGCTCCATTGCCTAATTTAGTCTTGGACTGAATGGTTCGCCATGTCCCAATTAAGAAAAGTGAAGTTTTACTATTTTTTTTTTCCTTCAATGAATTTCAGAAGTAACTTCGAATTTGAGTTAAGGTTTTAGATTTAACTTTCTATTAAATTTATGAACCAACGGGACTAAATTTTTCAGATAGTAATTAGGCAAGGTAAGATGATTGAGAATTATTATAAGATCTTTTATTAGCTTCCGCGCTTAGTAATATTTAGTTGTCTCTTTTAATCAAATTCGAGCCAACGAGAGAGTTTAATTTTAAGAGCAATTAGTAATTAAGGTTCTAAGATTATTATAAGATTATTCATTAGTTTCCGCGCTAAGAATTTTCGTATACACACTCATTTAGCTACGCTGAGCTGTAAGGGCAGCTCACAAAGGCCATTTGGCCGAATAGAAATTAAGCATAAGTTTAAGTGTTTTCTTTATCCGTAAACTGTAACTTTCTATTTTGAGTATATTTGTCTCTCTATTCAAATTTGAACCAACGAGATAATTTGTTTTAGAGAGAAATTTGGTATTTTAGCATGTTTCTCGACAAAGAAATTTTAATTTTAGTACACGTTTTCCGTCTAAGTTAATTTAAAGTCGTCTCTTTTAATTAAATTCGAACCAACGAAAGAATTTAATTTAAAGAGCAATTATGTTTAATCGAAAAAATTAAGATTACGTTAATTTGAATAGATTTTCTTTTTCCATAAGCTATTATCTTTGATGTTTTGAGTATAAGTTCAATCTCTATTCAAATTTGAACCAACAGGATAATTTGTTTAGAGAGAGAGAAATAAGTATTATGAGAGACATCTGGTCAAAGAAATTTCAGATTTTAGTATATGTTTCCTACTTGGAAGAATTTCCTCGAAATATTATTTGATTCAACCGTGAATTAAGATCTTCGCCCTCTATTTAAATTGGAACCAACGAGAAGATTTAAATAGAGGAGTAGAAAATTTATGCTTTAAGTTATATTATGGTATTGTTATCTTCCGACCAACGTTGATGATAATAATATTATAATTTATAGTTTCAAATTAAGTTTGAATCTCGATAAACCTTTTGTGTCAAATTGACCAATTTTCAGAGAGAAGACTAAGATGCGATAAAGTTTCTCTTTGTAGTGATGTTGAGTACCTAAGAATAGTTGTGTATGTTAACAAGTCGTATTATGATGTTGTAATAGCAATATTATGAATTTATAGACACTAATTCTATTTCTGCCCAACGGTGATATAGAATTAGTGTAAAAGAATGTTGTATTAGTCATATTAGTATTTTTTAGACCAAAGTTGTATAAAGATATTATAGTTGTTGTTCATGAGATTCATGTATTAGATTTATGCATTAATTCTATTTCTGCTTCAACGGTGATATAGAATTGATGTAGAAGAATAATGTTCTATTCTATTTATACCAAATGGTGTTATAGATTAGAACTTAAAGTTTTGACTTCATGGATACTAATCCAATAAGATAGAGCAATAAAAGTTCAGGTTAAGCACTATGTAATGTACTCACTATCAGCAGAGTTTATTTTAGTTCAGTCATTATGATAAGAGTTATAATAAGTTATATGCATGTCTATTCTGACCAACGTCGGATTAAACATGTGTATTATAGAATATTCAGACTTATTTCTGAATACGATAATAAGAGTCGGTCTTGGCATTTAAGTCCCTTAAAGGGAACTATCTCGCTTGGCGGGAAAAGTTTTTAGTCAATACCAGCATAACCTGCATGGTGGGGTAAAGTTGGTATACCACTTAAGTTATAATATCCTGTATGGCGGGGTAATTCATGCGCTTTCATTATATCCTACATTGGGAGAGAAGTTTGGAGTAGCTCTTATGCTATCCTAGTACTTCACTTCTATTGTGTAGCGATTATTATTCAGCACTCAATGAGTTTAAACATAATAGAAGGTTCAATAGAATCTAAAACACTTAGCTTAGTTGTTTAAGTAAAAATAAGGAAATAGTACTCCATAAGCGTTAAGAAATAAAATTCAGAATGGTTTCAATTATGGCAGGAAAGCTTATGCCACACTTCGAGGGGAGAAAAGTGAGACAATTAAGAATGATACTCCCTTATACTTTAGATAATGAGATTTTGATTTAGATAAGTATATGAGATTTTTGATTTAGATAAGAATATAAGATTTTAGATAATGAGATGCATACACTTTGCATTAAAGGCAACTATGATTAGTGATCTATAAAAGATAAATGTGATTGTCGAGGAGTACGATGGTCATAATAGTGATGCCCCTAATCGAGCAATAGGAATAGCGTACTCAACTGGTATTCATACTAGATAAGGCGCTATATGAGTATAACAGATTAAACCCAAACAAAAGTTTTAGAGAATCAGTAATCTGGGGGAGCATGGTTTAAAGAACCTAACTCCTCAATATAGTGCAATTAGGGGGAGCAAGGTAGCACAATTAAATAAGTGTCCACTTTGATATTTTAAGAACCATACTTTAGGCTACGTGCTCTTGTTGCACCAATAATGTCAAACATTGAAGTGTCAACGCCTATTGTTAGTCCTCCCTTGCCGATAAACTATGAGAATTTGGAACCTATCTTTCAGGATCCTTAGAGCCTTATGTCGAGCAAGAGGAAGAATAGCAATAGCTCCATAAGGCGCCAAATAATGAAGGTCAGTTATATCAGATGATTATGAGGTTTATCAGACCAAAAGATTTCAAATAGAAGGTGATTCCACCTCATTAGAATAAGGCCATCAGAAAATACCCACTCTTTAAAGTGTTTAGTTGTTATATAAGAATAAGATGAAAGTCCCAATGGAGTCAAACTAGTAGGCCATTATGGGTCTACAAGATAAGATGTGACTCTAAAGGGAATACATTAAGATATAAGAAGTGGATATTTCTAATGGAGCCAAATCAGTAGGGCTACATATGGGTCTACAAGGTGAAAAGTGACTCCAAAGGAAAATGTGTAAAGAGTACGGCTTATAATGAAAGGATTTATGCGAAGAGGATTAGTATGCTACAATAAGTATCGGTGGCACATTACAATTCAGAATTACATTAGATGGACATATAAGTGAGGATTAGTATGAGATGGTTGCATAAGAATATAACACATCGGATAACATAAGAAGAAATGCATTTATGGGTTGATGTAGACAAAGTGGCATCTAAGGTTTAATGAGATATAATAAGAAAGTTTCAGTTAAGAAGAATAAGATGACAGTTGCATTAGTACGAGTTATAGAATCGGAAATTTATTCCCCTAATTAAATTAGAATGATCTTGGTGAAATGTCACTTCTTTAAGCAATTTAAACTCACTGAGATAAGGAAGGGGTATTAGAACTATCGCAAATGCATACTTAGAAAAGATTCCAAAGCAATAAGTCATGCATGCGAGAAAACCTACGCCTGTTCTTTATGGTCAAGGGCAATATCTTAGGAATTTTAGTGTGATCACAATCAAGTAAGAAAGAGATTTTAGTGTGATTAGAATCAAGAAGAAACTGATATAAAGATGGTACCATATGCTTCACCGTTGGAAGCTTAATAAATGCATAAGATTGCCCTAACTCAGTCCATCCGGGTTGTTTTTGGCAAAGACCACTCCGGCTATAGATCACTGGAATGGAATTATAAGTATCGGTCTCATGATTAGCAAAAAGAAAGAATAAATACTCACAAATAGATGTGGGTACATAGTTTTTAAGTTAAGTTTTGCAACAACTCCACAATTGTTGCTAATACTTATAGTTGAGTTTTATTGTGGAAAAGCTCCAATGAAACGATTTCATATCATTAGTGATGCAAAGTTATAATATAGCGTGTCATGAGGTCGAGGAACAGGCAAATGATTAAGCTAACATGTACCCGAATTGTTAATGGTTGACAACAGCAATAACCATATAAGTAATTTACTCCTAAGACAACAAGTCAAGTGTGTCGCCAAACACAATGACATTAAGTTATATGTTGTGAAGGAGAAAGTCCGTAATCATTATGAAAGCATTAAGCATATATATAAGTATTAAGTAAATTCTTGGGATCCACTTACAATGGCTTACCACCCAGGTGTATTTAGAGAATACACAGTCGACATGGGTTTAAGGAATAGCCTATGATTTCGGACACTTAGGGCCCATTAAGCTTCTATTCGACTTAGAGAGATGTTTGTAGTCAAAGTCCAATGGCAATTTGGTCGTGACGATGAGGCATGCTCTACGCATTGATCTATAATGGAACAGAGTGATAAGTATTTAAGTTAAGATTAAAATAAGTTGTTAAGAAGAGATCAAGGGGAGAATGTTAGAATTGATCTCCTCTCATTTAGTTGGGCCCAACGACCCACAACGGAACTTGATCCGCTCCCCTCGATCGGGGGCCCAACCCATTAGTGGTTGGAGGGCCCCCGTCGCACAGTGCTTATAAAAGAGGAGGTGGGGGCCACGGCCTAAGGTGACGAGTTCAAGACGGCCGCCACCCCACCGTCCGAACCCTAACCGATCGAGAGAGCACATCGGCAAATGACGGGAAGTCCTCCACCGGCAACTCCATGAGGGACACAGCAACAAATGATGGTCTGTGAGATATCACTACTCCCTCTTCAGTTCCTCTCTCTCGTTCTTGTATTCCATTGCTAGTAGATCTTGTATTAGGTTCATATACACATGTTGTTAATCATTTTATTATGAGATGTACCCGTCTGATCTACCGCTAGAGATCCTCTAAGATGTATTTAATTCAACAGTTAGGCCCTGTTTAGATGGCAAAAACTTTTGCCTCCATATGTCACATCAAATCTTTGGACACGTGCATAGAGCATTAAATATTGATCAAATAAAAAACTAATTGCACAGTTTGGCTGCAAACGACGAGAAGAATCTTTTGAGCCTAATTCGTCCTTGATTAACCATAAATGCTACAGTAACCCACATGTGCTAATGACACGGTTAAAGGCCTCAAAAGATCTGTCTCACAGTTTACAGGCAACTTATGAAATTAGTTTTCTGATTAATGTCCGAAAATCCCTTCCGACATCCGGTCAAACATCCGATGTGACACCCAACCCAAAATTTTTTACCAACTAAACACCCTCCTCAATCCATCTGCAGACATATAGTCCAATTAAGACCCAGACACATCAGTCGTCTTAACCCAACTATACTTGATGGCAATTCTATTATGTTGGTTACGGATAGGTCAAATGTCTGCAGAAACTGTGTAGCTTCCCAATCTCTAATGGGAGCTCACCATCATATATCTAGTATATTTCTTAGCCCAAGATACCTCAGGTGAAATAAGTTTCCAACAAAACTCAAATTTTATTAAGCGAGAAAGATAGTTTTATTGAGCAATTCCTATGGCACTGTGTGCGTAGCTTGAGAGAGCCATGAAGTGACAGGATAGTGCTCACTACTACTGAAATGATTTTACGTGATACTGCAAAATCTTTACCGTGGCGGGCACCCGGTTTGCCCGCCACGGTAATTCGCTGGCGCAGCCAGCCGGCACCCGGGCGCCCGCCACGGTTAATGGATTAACCGTGGCGGGCGCTTTAAGCACGCCCGCCGCTGAAAATATGGCTTAACCGTGGCAGACATTGGTAAAGTGCCCGCCACGATAAATCCATTAACCGTGGCGGGCACCTTAACCCGCCCGCCACTGTTAATACACATTTTTCGTGGCGGGCAGGTTGAGGCGCCCGCCATGGTTAATCATGACCAAGATAAATATCAACCGCCAGCCCTCTTCTTCCTCCACGGGTCTTCCTCTTCCAACTTGTGCGGGGGGAGAGGGGTGGCTTTGCCCTAAAAATTGACCAAATTTTCGAATTGTGACTTTGTGCTTGGATTTGGGGGAGAAGAACACACCAAGTGGTACATAAGGGCTCTCTCCTCCTCCCTTCATCTCTTTTTCATCTTTTTGCTCCCTCTAGATCTAGATCTAGATCCATGTTCATGGTAAAAGGATTAACCGTGGCGGGCACGTTATGTTGCCTCGTCGTGGAAAATAGAATTAACCGTGGCAGACAACTTAATGTGCCCACCACGGTTAATCCAATTTCCGTGGCGGGCACAGCAGCCTGCCGCGGTTATTGCCACGATTAACCGTGACCTTACCACGGCGACGGGCTGCTTTGCCCGCCATGGAAAATCCAAAACGCCCGCCACGGAAAAGATTTTCGGTAGTAGTGCCTAGCGTGAGGCAGCCAACATCTTTACAACTTTTGATAGATTATTATATGGCAGAGCTGGTTCCAATATTTCAAAACAAAACAAAAAAACTTTTGCTAGATTGCATAGCACAAAGCTTTGCGACCATCAGCAACTAGCGACATGAACACGTGGGGTCTAAGCATCTGATTGCAGGAACCCAGCCACGCCCGTGATGCCTGAGCCCTGAGCCCGCATGCATGGCTTCCCAGCTTCGCCGGCGACAAAAGCAACGCAAGGCAACGCAAAAGCCTCCTATAGAACTTGGAGAATGATTCATTACATTACTGCCTGGTGCTAGGTTGCATGTTGCGATTCCTAGGTATCTTCGTGAGCACTTTCCTTACCGTTGCCTGCTAGTCAGTGAAAAATGTAGTACTCCTATCCATTATTACCACATGGCAACTTTACCAGCTTTACGTAAGGTGAGTGCAACTTCACAAGCATGGACGACAAAGACATGGCAACTTCCTCTGCATGCTGTCACCATGAATTATCGTTAGCAACCAGCCAAGCCGGAGGAGACCCGTGAACCGAGTCAGTCGTCGTCTCTTCAGTCTAGGACGAGGAGCCTGGTGTCAGTACTACTACCCTGGTCGTGTGGCACATGTGAAAGGGAGAAGGAGGCTGCAAGAAATTCGTCCTGCTCGCAACGTTTACACTTACTGTGCGTCAAACAAACGTTTACACAGATTTTTATTTGGGTCCACTAAGACAAAATGGTTCATTGGATAGGGTAGGTTTCTTTTGAAACTACTTGTATAAACTTCATTTGGACCAACTTTAAATTGTTTTGTGCATATATGGTAGTGGCATCACATGTATGTCTCCGCGGTAGGCACCCAGCAATTAATGATCGATCACCATCCAGAACGCGTGAATGGTTCATGCCTCTACACACACCGCGCTTTCTCTGTCCGTACGTAGCAGCAAGCAAGGGAGACCTCGGGAGCCGGGATTCGAGTCGTCGTCGTCGTCTCGTCAGTCAAACAGGAGGCTGATGAAGTAGCAGTACAGTACATGCTGCTCATAGGTCGTGTGGCACATGGAGAGGTCTCCCGTCCACACCTGCTGCCCTATGGTACTAACAGCACAGCCTCCCTCCATGTTCATGTGCGCCACTGGCACGATTGCCTCTGGTGTTTGCACCACGCATCTGAACAAGCTAGCTACCCCATTCCATCCGTATGTTTTCATTTCGTAGATCATGGATGAGGACACCACCTTCCTCTAATGGTGTAATCAGCTCATTTTTTCGTCAACATGCCATAAGAGTCCGGCCAGGACACCAAAACTCTAAAAGCTGGGCTTAACATGCATCCGCGGCTACTGGTTCACACTAAAACAAACTATATCACACCAACAGCAGGGTTTCACTAGTACCGACAAAAGTTACGCACCGTGCTAGAAACAAATAAACCATGCTAGGGCTGGCCTTAAATACCGGTTGATTAGTTTCTTCTTTTATATAAGAATTTGCTAGGACCGGATGCATATTGGTTGGTACCGACTCGGTGCGTGGTCCGCCGTAGGGCACCTCCCGTCCTAGAGCGAACCGAGAAATCCATGCAAGCCGAACCGAGGGGAGAGTTCGGCACCTCCAGCGTGAACGTCGCTTTTGTGGGGTCCAAGCGATTTTAGAAAGCATATTTCTCCGTCGTGCGGCCAGCGATTCAAGGTCCGCCGTACATTCTCTGGCTTCCTGTACGGCTAACAATATTTTATATGGCTTGGTTCGAACCATCTCGAGAGTTCGCTCTCTAGTCTGACATCCATGGTTCGACCCCTCCAATGTTTACGGTTCGGTTGAACGACTCCACGGTTCGATTCGGGGAGCACACTGGAGCTGCTACGCGTTTTCCCTTATCTTTCTCTGCCCAACCCGATCAAGTTACGGATATGAACGTGGAAATAATTATTCAACCAACCATGGGTACGACATTCAGATGGGTGGCGCAAAGACCAGAGGCAGTCGTGGCACAGGCTCAGGGAGGGAGGCACCTGTGCTGTACGTACGTACCATGCATACACGGTCACCTGCATGCAGCCTCGCCTCTCAATCACGGCCAGGCCTAGCAGCATGTACCAGGTCTCCCCTGCTTGCTTGCATTGCCTGCTTCCTAGTACGAGTACACAGCGAAAGCACTGGGTGTGTGCGTGGAGGCATGCATGTACTACAGTCTCCCTACCTTTCTTGCTGAAACCACTTCTCAGCACTGGTCCGAAACCACTGGAGCCCTCAATGGTTGATCAAGATGTTTAAATTGGAGCCCTCAATAGCATAAATAGTTGTTTCCGCATGCACCATGACACCCAAGATGTTCAATTTATTATATTGTATAAATATTATTTTATTAAACAAATAACCCTTGGAATTAAGTTAATATAATGTTAGAATCAAAAGGTTTAAACTTTTTTCGAGATAACGACTTGCAAAATTTATTATCTTTTGTATTAATAATATAACTTATGTGAAGTGTAAGTCTCATTACTATATGATTTGCTAAGGATATTCTTCCAGGCTTGATAAGCTTTTAATAGAAAATAAATATCTCTACCGAATAATAAAGAGGCAAAATTTTCATCGTCCATCCATTCTTTTGTCCCTCTCCCTCTAACTACGGTTCCATCAGAACATATAAATAACCCGTACTCATACGATCGAGTTAGGATAGCACGCGTCTAGACCGATATGAATCTAAATAGGAATCCTAATTGAAATCTTACTATTACTAATTGGGCTCCAACGGAGGCTACACGTTAATTCTCACCAGGATGCGCTAAAAAAGAGATAAATTATAGAAATTCTCACAATAATCGAAAAGATCTAGCCGTTAAATCTATAGGCTTTGACGATCTGTTACCATTAGATCTATTTTGTTTTGAAGAAAATTACCCATCTCTACCATTATTATGGATAAAAAGGATAAAAAAATGAAAATTCAATTATTCTAAAATCTCACCCGGTGTTTGACGTTTGTCCCATCTAATCTAACCTTTAACACGATAGAAAGCGAAAAAAATAATTCCATTATCCCTTATTTTAATGTTTGCATTATTAGTGATTAAGAATTAATAGCCTAAAATGTACCGATCACGTTAAACTTGAAGCATCTGACCGAAGTTTACAATATTGATAATAAAAAATATCTAGCAATCACGTAGACTTGGTTAATATCCATGTTTTTGATCGCGGGCTATGTAAAATAGCGTCGAGCTTTTCTCGGGCGCTATTTGCCACTATAGCGCCGCTATAGCGGCAAGAATGCGCGATAAGCGCCAGCCAAGCTACTGCCGCTATAGCCCAATAGCGTGGAAATAGCGCGCTATAAGCGCAATAGCGCGCTTTAGCGGCGCAATAGCGTGGAAATAGAGCGCATTAGCGGCGCAATAGCGCCAATAGCGTCGCTGGGCGTTTCAATTGGCGCTATAGCGCTATTTGTTTCTGTGGGTTAATATTATAAATATATAATATTTCGGCAAGACTCAGAATCACATTCACGTTGGTTAATCTCACGGTTATTAGAAATATAATAATTAAAATAACTACCTAAATCAATCTAGGTGCTTTTTTTGTGTTTTTCCCAGAACCCATCTATTCTAATCTAACCGACTAACCTTGCGCATCGCGCTGCTTTCGGCTTCTTCTCTGCAGGTTCCTCTCCCCGGTGTTACAATTCCTACCCAACAGCTTGTGTGTTGTGGATCGATGGTGTTATATGGCAAGATGGATGTTAGTGCACGCATGAAAAATCGCGCGAATGCATTAGTCCTCCTGCTCGATTGCCCTGCATGAAGATCAATGTGGAAAGACAACAGATCGGAGGGGCACCAAGAAGTAACTTACATGTGCCTCTCACGCGTGGGACAAGCAGATAATTGATATGCATGGTGGCACCTCGGGGGTCTTGGAGGAATCAATTTCCATGAATTGTCTCTCGGTTGATTATCTTCAATCTTCATCCAAGACAACTGCTTCGTCAAATTTCACTCAGAACCCATCTAGACCATGCATGGCAATTCTGGTGACCTTCCTCTGTGTGTAAAATAGATTTTTTACTAAATAACATGTCCTGTAACTATCTTATGCTTATTTCTTTTTCTTTTCCAGGCAACACGAAGACTAGAGCATGGGCCTAGGATATATAATGCTTGATTTGCAATGAGTGTATAACATGCATCGATATGTATCTCTACATGGAGCAAGTTAAGGTACTGAAGTATTCAATTTCCTACTTTTCTGGGGATCTGGGGAAAAGAAAAACACCATATATACCATTGAGTTATTCCTACATAAATATAATCGCTCTCACTTATATTTTAAACAACCTAGGAAGAAAGTGCTCTATGCATCTGCCACCTAACATATGGCCCAGTCGACAGTCTTTTGAAAGAGTTTTGAACATCTCTAGTAGAAGTTTCCTTATGCAACCTTTCAAAACCTTAATGTCTATGCAATAAAAATCACCATCCAATAGTTTCTCTATTCCAACATAATATAATAGGATATCGATCCTAAATCTTCCACTATTTCCTTTCAATTCGTGGTGACCGTCATCCACCCTATATGTTATTTGAGATAGGGGAATGTTGGAGAACAAAACTATATTTTATTTATGGCTTCAAATTAGAACAACATGAATTACTTAAACCACTTTATGAAATTATACAAAAGATATGGTTATTATTGTGTTATTTTGTCTAAGAGATTATGAATGTATATGTTTTAAGACACCGGCCACTAATATTTTTATTTTTTTGAAAAATCGTAAGAACATGTTGCAGAATTACTGTTGGCATATCATATGACCAATTCAAACATTGTATTATACTGAAGTCCAAGATACAAAAACTTCGATCACTGGCTATTGGGTGGGTGTTTTATATCCATAGAGGTAAGTGTGAGCATGCTTCTACTACTACAACAACAACAAACTGGTCAACTAAAGTGCGGTTAACTATGTTTGTACTACTATTGGACGGTCATATGTGAGCAAAATCATCCAATTGTGAGTCAATATTTTTAGCTTTCCATTAGATCTATATATGTCTTGATTTGTATATGGTTTGTAGAATATAATGCTAATAATTTGCATGTTTTCCTTACTGTTATGATACGTTTTTCATTATTCACAAGATATTATAAACCTGATCATATAGTTTGTGAGCACTGTCCCAGGACAAATATCCATGCATGTGTGTCCTTATATTTTTCCTAAATAAAAAATCTACTTAACTGTCACTAGAGCTAGAGGGAGCATAAAGTTTTACTAGGGACTCATTTTTATAGTTGTCATATGTGGTCATAGCGTTCTGAGTTATAATCCATACCCAAATTAACGTGGAAACTTTATTTTTTAATGACCTGTTAAGTAAGAAAATATTTCATTATAGAAATAATAAAGAAATATAAATTTACATATTGTTAGCCCTTGCAAGTTCATGTTATTATTAGAGGCCCAATAGAGCCACCATGTTAATTTTCACCAAACATGCTAGAAAAAAAGGATAAATTCTAGATATTCCTACAATAATCAGAAACATCTTGCCTTTATATCTATTTTAGAAAATTACCCACCTTTACCATTATGAAAAATACATAAAGTAACCTCCTCATTTTATATCTAAATCACCCACCTCTTCCCATTACTAATTGAGGCCCTAACGAAGCCTCCACATTAATTCTTACTAGATGTGCTAGGAAATAAGATAAATGGTAGAAATTTCAAAATAATAAAAAACATATGGCCATCAAATCTATACACTGTAGCAATCGGTAACCATGGATCTACTTTATCTTCTGGAAAATCACTCACCTTTATCATTATGGTATTACATATAAAAATGAGGAAAAATAAATCAATTATTTAAGATCTATGTATAGCAAGAAAGAAGGAAAATATATATACATTATTTTCCCTACTACTAGCGGGAAGGGATTATAGTATCCATGCTCACAAATACATGCCCCAGCCATAATTAAAAAATACCCTAAAACCATGCATCAAGAAAATTTATTCACTACCAAACGAGGTGTCATCAATTTCCATCCAGCACTTGAGCATATGCATGGAGGAAGCCGACCTCCGCCATGCACAAAAAAAGCACCAACAATCCGCCATGCACCGAGCACTATAATGTTCAACACAGCCGCATCGTGGGGACTAAAGGATAGACATGTGCCAACATCATGGGGACACGAGACATCTACGTCAAGGGAAGACGAGAACATATAGGCCACCACTGCCACGATGTGGCATCCATGGCATCTACAACAATGCTGGCAACAACCGTATCTATATACTAAAGGTATGGCCATCATCCTAGATCCCATAATTACAATTTAATTTGCCTCCTAATGTATGTGTCACCATTAATTAGTTATAATTTTAATTTTGATGTCGACCTGTTTCTTCACACAAATAAGTTTTTGATATAATCCTTATTGACCATTAGCTACAATTTTATATTGATTTAATAATAATGTCACTGAATTAATATTGCTAGGAATTACATGTAGATGATGCTAAAAATTAGGGTGCCATGATTCGTGGTGTTATCAATAAAGCACATGTGGAAAATTTATACTTCCACAGTAAAAAAAAATCAAACTAATCCAATAAAATTTTTTAAATTTTTTTTTCATATCTAACATTATGAAAGATAATGCATTGACCCCCAAAGTTTGCCATCAAATTGTTTCAACTAAATGTATATGAGATGCATAGAGGCACTAAGTGAAGACAAATGGATTTGGATTTGGATGGCAAAAACTATGGATTTGGATAAGTGAAGACAAATGGATATAGAATATAAGTGAAGGGAAAAAAAAACTATGGATTTGGATGAAAAAAAAACATAAAATTTTGATGGCACATAAGTGTAGACAAATGGATATAGGGTACATATTATATATAGCTGTAATTTTAGAACATAAGTGAAGACAAATGGATATTGAATATAAGTTATTCTTATCTTATTAGTTACTTGTCTCATAAGATTCTAACCCGTGCGAGAGCACGGGTTGGTGTACTAGTAGACTCCTAATCCAAATAGATAGGAGTAGTTCACGGTTCTTTTTATCTTGAGTAGTAGATAGGAATCCTAATCCAAATTTTCCGTCGTCCATTCATTCTTTTTATCTTGACTAGTAGATAGGAATCCTAATCCAAATATTAAATAGTATCTCTATTTCTTTTCTCTTCTAGTCATAGGAGTAGTTTACAGTTCTTTTTTTTTTTATTCTGAACTCTGATTGGCTTCTATATATAAATCGTTTGGAATTGTGGTTAGCATCTTTTTTTGTACTATATATGGTTAGTAGTAGTTCATGATATTTTTTAGTTTCAAATTCGATCGTTCAGTTTCCTTTCCATCTCTTCAATGATTTTTTTTTTTAATTCATTGGTGCTTATGTATCCTTGGGCCTTGCCGATTTCCATAATAGATTAAAATTACATATTTTATTAAATGTCCTTAAGCAAAATGACGAACTTGATATTTAATTATAGCAAAAAACATGGATAGTATGAAAATTGAAGCTAGATATATTTACGGCTCAATATTTCTATGTTTTGCTATGACTATGAAGGTTATACTTTCATTCAAGCAGGCTTAAGACATTGTCGTATTAATGTCAACATCAAGTTATGTACGTCAGTGCCATCATAACATAAATTAAATCTTATAAATTTTGTATAAAGGATAAAACATAAATTTTATAAATGTTTGATAGTTTGTTTTCTTCCGTTGCAATGCACGGGCCCATTTGCTAGTTTATCCTAATGTATACATGTTCCCTTGGTCTAAGCAGCCGAAGAAAGCTTTGTGCACAGTTTCAGCTTAATATTGGTAGAAGTGTTTGTTTATTTCAAATAGCTTTGTGCATATATTGTACTTATGGGTGTTGAATTATTTGTCATAATAGCATATATTTAGCATTTACATGTAGATTTGCGTTTTTTTTTTAACAGTTGAAATAGATAATTTAGGTACAAATTATGAGGGTCCAGCGACCAGCACTAGTGGGCAGTGGCGTGTTCCCGCAGATGAATTACTGAGCCGGCCAGCTGCTGCCGTGTGCCCCTGCGCCGGCCATGCCGCCAACAAATCAGGTCGTCCTTGCGTTCTCATCACTTTGGTCCAACTTTTGAAATTGTTTTGCGCATGATAGCGGCATGACATGTTTCTCCCCTCCCATACGGCCACACCAAGTACCCTCCCATACGCATGAACACGTGAACGGTTCATTCCTCCACATGTCCTCGTACAAGCAAGCAGGGGAGACCTCGAGAGTCGGGAGTCTGAGTCGTCGTCATCGTCTCATCAGTCGTCAGCCATCATCAGTTCGTAGTAGTACATGACGCTCACGCGTGAATGGTCGTCCATCGTAGGAGTACAGCACATCATCCTTCCACGTTCGCCTGCACTGCCTTTGATCTTTGCACCACCCATCTACCCCTCCGTCCCGGAAAACATGCAACTATGGGAAGCGTGTCAGTCAAACTTTCTCAACTTAGACTACGTTTGTAGAAAATACGTACAACATTTATATCTCCAAATAAATTTATTAAAAACTAGACTTAAAGATCTTTCCGATGATACTAATTACTTAGTATAAATATTTATATATTTTAATATATAATTGCCGGCAGTTTGAAAATGTTGACTTCTCGGGGAAACGAAATTGCATGTTTTCCGGGATGGAGGGAGTACTAAATGAAGAGGCTACCCAGCGCTTATCCATGGCCTCCCCCACGCGTTCATCCGTAACGTGATTGGGTTCGGCGACTTGACCCGAAGAAGATAAAATTAAAAGAAAAACACAGTAACGGCGGGCCAATGCATTGGACGATGGCAACGTACGAGACCTGGCTAATGGCTGGCATGCATGCATCATCTCCTAGCTACCACACGGCCACGCGTGAATGGTTCATGCAAGCATCAGGGGAGACGTGCAGGAGGCGGACGAATAGTGTGGCACAAGGGAGGTGCATGTACTACTTGTCTCCGTCTTCACTCCGTCGCCGCCGCATCTCCGTCTCCCCCCCTCCTCGCCGCCTCCGCTGCCCGGTCCCGCCCCCCCCCCCAGCGCGTCCCCTCTCACTGGCGGAGGGCACTCCTCCTCAACCTCACCGCCGCCCGTCGCCCTCGCCGTCCTCCCCTAAGTTCATCTCGCCCTCATCTCGCCTGGAAATCTAGCATGTCGACCTCCGATCTGCTCCTACCTTTCACCTTGATGTTTAGCCGCTTCATATCTTTATCTTTACTACATAAAAGGACGAAAGGAAGACCGCCTAATGATGCGACAATTTTTGGTTTGTCCGTCTGCCTCTCTCCATGCGATCCCCTCCCGTGCACTCTATCTATTTTTAGAAAACCTCAATCACCGCGATCTGCCTTTCTTACGCATTGACGCATGCGATTGGTTTTCCGCTCCCGCGAGAACAAATTGGAAAGTGCGATCCCGCCTAATCCCACGCGGTGGATTTGGAAGGTCCTCCCCGCCCCGCAATCTCTCTCCGTCACCAGCACAATCTCTCCTCACACGGCAATCTCTCCCCTCCCCACTTGCGATCTCCTCTCCTTGCGCCTCCTCGCCCGTGCGTCGCGGCGCCCGAACACCGCCGCATCCACGGCCCGCGGTGATCCCCGTCGTCCCGCCCTCGCCCTGCGTCGCCTGCACCCGAGCCGCCATCTTCGTGGGAAGGAGGTAATCCATTGATCTACCCTAAGCCAAGATCGGGCAGAGCGCCAGCCACCGGCAGCGCAACTAACAGGCCACCCGCCCGGCAACCTCGACCTCCCCTCCCGACGAGGAAATCGGCCAACAGCGTGCCGCCGTCGTCGTCGCGTTCTTCCCTCCACGCCCGCCCCGCCTGCCAATCGTTGTGCCAATGGGCCACCAGGTCCAACATCCGCACTCATCCTTTCCTCTGCGTTTCCAGATGTTTTTTTTGTTGTTACTCAATTTGCTGCTACTACAGTTCTTCCTGATTTGGATATGATTAGCATTCACTTGCATCCCCAGCAGTTTGCGACAGGCAGGGGCCGAGTGCCGCGGCGGGTGCGCAGACGACACCGCGGCAGGGACGAGCGTAGCGCCCGGCGACTACGGGCGGCAGTAGGAACGATCGCCGCCTTGGCCGGGCGACTACGGCGGTGGCGGCGCGGACTGACTACATCGGCTTCAACAAGGTACCACCGTCGTAGCCCTTGTTATTGTCAGGTACAACAATGGGAGAAATCAAAATAATCAGGTACAACAATGGGAGAAATCAAAAATGCTCCTTCTGTTATTGTCCTCCTGTGATGGGGATTGGGGTTCTTCGAGTGACCTTGGGCTGCGCCAGTGGATCTGATGTCTACCGCCTCCTGGAGTGGCTAGCTTGTTCCATAGTTCATCTCCGCCTGCTGGAACAGATGTTGCCGTGTGGCAGCAATGAATTCCTTCCCTACCTTAAATTTCTTGATGATTTCGACTGTTCCCATTAATGCTGGGTTGCTCTAGCATCTTACTGTAGCCCATCTTACTCCTAGGAAATGGTTCCACACTTGATCATCTACATCATGAGTTTTAAGTCCCAACCTCTGGCTAACTGATGCTTGTGTTGGATGGGATTGCGGACCTTTATGCTTACCTGCATTTCATCCCTTTTTGCCATGTTGATATTTTTAGGATTGCTAAACCGATAAATAATTTAGGCAGAGGCTTGCTCCTCTCAGGCCAATTACAGGCAACTAATACTTGGTGGCATAGCAGTGACCGGGTCAGTAAGGTCTGTTTGCACCGAGGTGTAATATGAAAACTCAGAGGTGTAAAAATTTCTAAAATTGTTCTGATATAGCACATGGTGAATTGGCATTTTGCTTTGGCGCCAGAAATATGGGGCACATTCTTGTTTCCTACCTTCAATTTTTTAATCATTTTGTCAGTTTTGGATCTATATGGGTTGATCTGAATAAGCTTGATTCATGTCTACAGGCTTCTTCTCTTCTTCACTTCATAGGACTTGCATGGATTTTTTCTTTATGTTAAGATCCCACTGTCTGTTTGTTCATAGAACAAACTATGGCATGGTTTTAGTTAATCTGTTTTTTTCAGTCTTAGCAAATCTTGTAATTCCTTTTTGCTCTTTCTGCTATTACACAGCATAGAAGCTGAATGGAATTTGGAAAAGCTCCCTCTGCCCTTGTACAGGTGCATCTCTAGCTTAATTTACTGTACGTTTATCTCATTGCATTATCCCATTTTTATAAATAACAGAACCTAAAAATCCTGTGCCTTCGGTCCTGGCAAGCTGGGAAGACTATTATCAGTGGAGATCCCTTCCCCTATATTCACCTGTTGCTGTTTTACTTCATTGGGTATGTACAAGGGCTACGTGTTATGGACATAGCTTTCAACTCAATAGTTGCCTGAGGTTCAATTTTGCAGCCACTTACTCTATATCATTGTATTCAACTCTCTCTGCTCCAAACTCCAAGATATCATGGCCAGGACACCCTGTGCACTCACTATTTAGGTAACACCATTTCATCTTTTATGTTGGGGCACTCATGTTTGATAGAATCAATAAATGACTCTTCTCCTTTTTCTTGTGGATTGCTGTCAATGGTAGGAAAAAGAACTCTCAAACTGACATGGAGGATGATAGGTAGAATCGTGAGTAACTAACGATGATATCTAACCAAAAAGGAAAATGTAAATCCAAATGTAGCCTATTTTTGGGAACTAGAGGATTTTAGCCTAATGGTCGGAATGGTTATTGATGGTTACTGTTCTTCCACATTTTTGAAGGCCAATTGTAGTTGTACACATCTTTTTCTGCATTTGTTTGGATAACCGTTTGAAAAAGGCAAATGTCTTTGCCCCTACCAATTCAATGGGAAAACAAGTTTCTATTGTGACCACAATACTGGCCATTGGCTGGCAAGTGGCCAAAATATACTTTTGTTGTTTTTTTTCTCGAACGCGAATATACTTATATTACTTCTAGGAACAAAGAACATATCATGTGTTAGTCGCGCCATCGTTGACCAGTTTTACTGCAACAGGAGATCATCAAATTTACAACAAAATATCCTTTTCTGAATACTTTGATATGAAGCTAAATCAATATGATAGCATCTACTGATTTTTGCTATCTTCATGTCCACTTGCAACTTAAATGTCTAAAACTTGTTTGGATTAAATATTATTTTAATATCATTGTTTTATTTGATAGTATTGTTATCTTATCATGCGACTCATGTTTTTTTATATAAAATTTTGTTATCCCGTAGCAACGCACGGGCATTTAACTAGTGTTATTCAATGTTCACCCGTGTTCTGCAGCTTCTGCTATAGTGAATGGTCTGACCTCCTTACGTTTGTGCTACAAATATTTCTAGGCCACTTAGATTTTCGACTAAGTCCTAAATTTTACTATGACAAACTCCCAATTTAACTTAGAAAGTTCGATTCGATCAAATTTTACTATGGTCTGGACAGTACAGATTTCTATTTTTTTTTTTTTTGAAGACCCCACAAAATAGCCAATATCATTGCCCAAATTGATTCTTCGTTGCTGTCTAAAATTGGTTATATGCTTTTAATAATTATTTTATTTCTTTGTTTGTTCCACAAAATGTAGGCACTGCTCCACGAATCTGAGGATATGCTACCTACTCAGACAGTTGAGATCTTCTCACAACCCTAGATTTTCTTTACCATCAATCACCTCTAATTTGCTACCCTCTAATTCAGGTCTTAGTGTCTCAGGTCCAGTCCATGCTGGGTGCTATCCTCATGTAACAATTCAGGTCTTTGGCCCATGGCAAAATCAGCCTCCATATCTAACTACACCATCTCAATAATATGCTACCGTTGTCCTACCAATGCCTCAAATAACCCATCTATAACTAATTTCACTAATATTTTTGCTCCATGTATAATCATATGATTTACTAAAATTCTGGCTTGCTGGCCCGTGCGAAGCATGGGGGCACTTGCTAGTTTATTATGTCTTCCGTGGGTACGTAGATATTATTATCATGTTTCTTCCCTTATTATTCCGTGGGATGTTCATATCTTTTCTTTTTAAATCTTTTCTTCCTTTATCTTTATTCTTTTTTTACGTAGCTTATGGCCTTAGCCAGTTACGGAGGAGGTGCTTGGGTGTTTCTTCTTATTCTTTTTTTTTTTTTCTTTCTTTTGTTTTATTTATTTTTCTTTTTACTTTTCTTTTCCTTTTATGTGGTTTTCTATTCTTTTTAATTTTTCTTTCTTTTTATTTTACTGAAATTAATTATTTTATTTTTCATTTTTTTCTTTTCTTCCTTTTCTCTTTTTCTTATGTTCTCTTATCTCTATTTTGTTTTAATTTCTTCTTTTTTATTTTTCTTTTTCTTTTTTTAAATTTATTATTTTTACATTATTATTTTTTGTACTTATGAGATACTTGTGATGTTCATGCAAAATATATGGGTTGTTATATGATTTATTCTTGTTTATTTACACTATATCCATGTCAATTATGGACACTAGTGTTAGATAATTTTTAATGTGTCAAATAACTGCATGTATATGCGTGATAAAGGTGGGAGATGGATGCATGGTGTATATTTTCCTTTTCCTTTTTTTTCATTTATTTTTGTTTTTTTCTTACATTCCTTTTTCCTTTATTTTGTCCTTTTCTTTTTTGATGGGATTTTATTATTTTTCAAATTTCTATTTCTATCTTTGTATTTTATTTTATTTATTTATGGGATGTTTTATGGTGTATCTCGAGAATGTTCACCTATTATACACGTGATGATGTTACGTGGTGTATCCGGAGATGTTAACTTAGTGTATATGGGATGTTCTATAGTGTATCTAGGGATGCTCAATCGAATACATGTGATGTGTTTACGGGGATGTTCATTTAGTATACCCATGATGTTCTATGGTGTATCTGGGGATATTCACTTAGCATACATGTGACGTTCTACTTGTATTTGAGATGTTGTGTTAGTATACATGTGATGTTCTAGGTGTATCTTGGAATATTCGGTTAGTATACATATGATGTTCTATGATGTATCTCGAGATGTTTCACATAGCATGCATGTGATGTTCTACGTGGAGATGCTCAATTAGTATACATATGATGTTCTATAATGTATCTAGAGATGTTCACTTAATACATATGTAATGTTCTATGGTATATCTAGGGATGTTCGTAGTATACATGTGGTGTTCTATTATGTATCAATGTGATGTTCATGTAGTATACATATGATGTTCTATGATTTATTTTTTACGACGTTATATACATGTGATGTTCTAGATGTATTCTGAGATGCTCATGAAGCATATATATATATATATATATATATATATATATATATATATATATATATATATATATATATATATATATATATGGTAAATTTTTCTACACCCTAGTATTAGTTACACCCATATGTATATCTCAAGATTTGTGGTATATATGACCAAACGAAGTGCATGTGGATGAAGTATATGATCATACTAGACCATCTATGGTGGTATATATGTTAAGTATGCATTCATACGTTGAGTATATGGATATACTTTTTTTATATACAACAATAGTGGCATTTTATGTAATATATTAAAAATATAGGTTCCTTCAAATTTTTTTCGTGTAGTAAGATCTAGAGTATCTTAATATGAGTATCTAAACATACTCAAACCGATAAACAAGTATGAACACATACACAATGTGGTTTTTTGAATATGGGTGTAACTACACCGGGTGTATAGAAAGTGCCACTACTAATTTTTTTACCTGTTACATCGGGCAATTTGTTGATGTAATAGGGCCTAAATTGATGTGATAGCGGTTTGTTGTCTTTATCTTGTCATTAGTTTTTTAAATGATTTGGACAACAAGTATGAGTTGAAAATGATTTGAAAAAATGGGGAAAAATGTTTCTAATAATTTTTCCATGTTTTCCCTATTAAATACGGAGAATGGTGCACTTTAACAACCAACGTTGTGCGGTCCTATTGGTTTCAGCTGCCCCATCTTGAGCTAAACGATGTGGGTGGTTCTTTGGTTCGATTCCCCTGTTGTGCAGTGAATTTTGTTGTTTTTGCATATGAATTTTTGACATTTTACGCTGGTTGCATTGCCTGGGCGCTTTTCGTTCGTTGCATGGACTGCTCATCCATGGTGTTTGCGAAAAGAACGCTATGCCTCCCTGCATCCATTTATAGCGGTACTATTAATAGCTGTGTGCGTGCAAAATGACTAAGGTACCTTTTTTACAAAATATTTAAAAAGTAACGAGGAAATGGGAGGAAATGGGAGGAAATTCCAAGTATAGGAAAATAGCTCATTTGGAATTTGGATAGTGGCCCTGAGGTGCCGGGTCAAAGTTTGTACCTGTCCTGTTATTTTAAGCCTTCGTTTGGTTCAAAGCCACAGTTAGGCGGTGCCCAGCAAAATTTGGCCGTGGCGCCAATTTGGGCGAAATCGTGGGCGCGCAACTCAGCCGCCGGATTTTTGTTTGGCCGCGTTGGAGTCTAAATATCCCCGATCTGCCTCCTCTCTTTGCCTATTCGTGTGTGGCTGTGAGCAGTTAATCGCCCGGCTTTGTCTCCGTGGAGACATCAACGCTTTTGGCTTCCCAGATCGGCCGTGCCGCACGGGCGCACGGCGCCCCGCCCCAGCAGCCGTTGCGTCCCCAGATGGCTGCGGCGTCGACCCCTACAGCACTACCTCGACAAGGCACTCTCGGTTTGTCCGCTGTTTTGCTCGTGTGACAGTGCCGTGCCTTCTTCTCTTGTTTGTGTGAATTTATTTATTTTTGTCAATCCTGTCAGCTGCTGGAGTTTGGCAAAGGGAGGGAGAAGTGGATCGAGTTGGGCAACGGCGAATCGACTCTCAAATCTAGTTCGAGTTGCATGAGATTCAGTTATTATCTTACTATTTTTTTTACTTGCATTTTTCTTCAGTGACGTGCACGGTCGATAATTGAAATTTTGTGTTGAGGTCAAAAGTCAATTTTATACTAGATTCTTGTGTGAGCGTTTTGAATCCTCTGGTCTTTCTAAACCACTGACGTGTCATGCTCTTTTCTACAAACTGTCTACACGTAGTGGAAAAGGGTTACTAGAGGACACCTGACACCTTTCGTGTCTCTGTACAGGAGCAAGTAGCAATATTCTGTAAATACGGTTGGCCAGCACCATATTGTTTAGCTGTAGGATTTTCTCTGTGGCGGTCTGGTGAAACAAGTTCAACTCCTCTAGCCGACCTAATTATTTTTAAATATTTTCTTTAGAATTAAGAATTGTGGAAGTTAGTTTTAATAATTAACAATTTACTTATTAGATGCCCATTTTTAAAATATTAACAATTCACTTATTAGACATCCATTTTTTTTTAAAAAAAATAAAAAACTCACTTATTAGACGCCCATAAGGTGCTTTCACGTTAGTCAATTTTCTTTCAAAAATACGGTTGCATCAAACAAAAAAATCCGTTGCAATAGTTCTTCATAATTGCATCCATATTCTAAATCGAGTGCAATATCACCTACATATTGCATCAAAAAATTCGATACTAACGCAACCAAATGTGTTTGATGCAATAGTTTGCACCTATTGCATCCCTTGTTCCAAATGATGTGAGAGATCACACCTATTGCATCGACATGAATTAGTATCGCATCCAACTCCTTTTTGATGCAATAATGACCACATATTGCATCGATTCCAAAAATTGATGCAATAAGCGGCCACCTATTGCATCATATTCTAGTTTGATGCAAGGGGACGTGATGCAATAGGGTCAAAATTTAGTAGTAGTGCACCCTATATATATATATATATATATATATATATATATATACTGTATGTATATTAGGCACCTGGGTGCATCTGCTGTACAGGATGCACCCAGGCCAACCGACGCGCCTAGTGCGGCCAATCGACCCTACCAGCCAATTAATTGTGCGCGCACCGACCGACCGACAACAAACAACCTCCACTTATCCCTTCCGCTCCCACCTTCATCTCGTGGACGCAGGCGCGGTGGGGAGCTGCGGCGCTCGAGCCACCAGGGGCGACATCCCCGCGGGGAGCTGCGGCGCCAGGCCAGCACGACCTCAGCCTGCAGAGCAGCGGTGCTCGAGCCACCGGGGCGGCGTCCCGCGCGGAGCTGCGGGGCCAGGGCAGGGCGACCTCGGCGTGCAGAGCAGCGGCGCTCGAGCCACTTTGGCGGCGTCCCGCTCTGGGAGGCTTCGGTGCCAGACCGAGGCGAGTTCGGCCCGCAGCGAGCGGCGGCGCGCAGCACCCGGCAAATTCCCCACGGAGCAGAAGCGCCCCATTGTGATGCGTGGATTTTTTTTTTTGTTTTTGTTTCCTATTCCCCGGGCCGCCGCCGCGACGCCTGCTGCTGATTTGATCGAAGCCGAAGCCCACGCGAGTGGAGGAGGCCTCCTGTTGAGGCGCCGTTGTCATCGCCAAAGCATCACCATCGATTTTCTAGCGCATCCGCCGTCTCGGGTCCTCGTCCTTGATCCACGTGAGGCAAGTCCTTCAATCTCGCCACCATCCCTTCCTCCCCTTTGCGTAATAGCATTACGGATGTGGATTTGACTCCTATATACTACACCAGACTGCCGTATAGCAATCAGACAAAACGACTTTCCGAATTCACAACATGCCGCGCCGACTCAGCCAACTGCAGCTTCGTTGTCGCCTTGCCCTGCCCTCAGTTGTCATCTCCACGAGAGTTGTGGTATGCAGTTCCTCTCATATGTATCCTCCTCATCATCCAATTGAATTAGCTGCCTCTGATTAAATTAGTACCTGTCCAAACTGATGACGGTGGCCAAAGGTGCTTCATGCATGCATGTGTGCAACCTACTACCACAATTACCAAAGCAAAGATCAGTGCTAGGTGGGATCGCACACTCAACATGTTCGTATATCTCGGTGATTACTTTTCGTCATTTGTTATTCCAGCGATTGCAGGTTGCATGTGTTCTGACTAATACCGTACAATTATTTAAACACAGTATGCTTGCACATATATCAGTTATATTAGTTCTCTTCATTGATTACTTCACTATTTCAGCCTCGGTTTGATTGGTGCAGCAATACAATAGAGACAAAATAATAGAGATGACACAAAGGATTCTACGATGGCAGCAAGACTTTGTCTAATGCATTCAACTGTTTCTATTAGCCCCACAAACCACACTGAATGCCCTTGTCATGTGTTTTCCTGTGCAGATTTTAAATTTAAGTCCATATACATAGTAGTAATTGTCGTAGTAGTTTTGTTGCAACTGGCTTATGGCACCAGTGGCAATTTGGTTCACTTTGACTTTTTTTAAATGGAGCTCAAACGACACACTATATGGTCAAATGTGTTGTAACTGCACCTATATATACAATATAATTGGTTTATATTTATCGTTGCAACTTAGACCATTGCATTGGTAGGAATTTGTTTCATTCTTTATCGGAGTTTTAGCAAAAACACACCCTTTCTCATGCTGCAACTTAAGTGCCCCATTAGTAGAAATTTGTTTTAAGCTTGTTTTGCAACTGGCCCACTACAACAGGTTACAATTGGTTTTAATTTTCAACCTTGTTTTTTTTTTTGTTATGTGAATAAATAGTCATATGTCCCATAAATAGTCATGTGTATCCTGTTCTGTTCGCTTGGGTGATACCTGACTTTGTAGCAATAGCAACACTTGTGTTTCTTTATGATGGAGTTATATGGTCTCTTCTGCAGATGCACAGTTTTCACATCGATGAATAGATGACGAAAGCAAGCACCATATCTGGTTTTGTTTCAGCTCACTACATTAGTGTGCTCGCCCTGGTAGTAATCGGAGCTGCAATCTTCTCTAATCTCACAGAAATTAGTCTCCTGGTTACAACGGAGATGTGTGCATTGATTTCTAACATGCTTGTAACTGGATTATTATTCTACTTGTAACTGGAGGACGAGACAATTTGCAATTACTCCATTTAAAAAAAGCTTGTAACTAGATCTGTGATCCTGTTGCAATTGTACCACTATCCTAGTTGTAACTAGACTACTATCCTAGTGGTCTCCAGTTGCAATGGAGGATGCTCCAAATCTCGAGTTGTCGCTTTCAGGCTACAGGAAGTAATCATTACTTGCTGAATTGAATTCAGTTTTTGCACGTAATTGGCTTTGTGGTTTTCTCTACAAATTAGATTTGATTTTCTTGTGAGTAGATTCATTGGAGACCAAAATTCTGTGCCGGCGTGTGAGCTCCATCCCTGCATGTGTGCAGATTCAAAATCGATTTGTCATGATTGGAGAAGCTATTGATTCAGTTCTGCTAAAATTAATTCAGTATATATTTAAGCATCATCTAGTATATGCACGAGCACTTCTTTGTTCTTCTCACCTGTTTAAGCATCATCTTGATTCACTTCTTTGTTCATCTAGTATATGCGAGCATCATCTAGTAACTTGTTTATATTATGTCAGAATGGTCACAACTACAAGGCAAGCATTGACAGGATCATATTATCATATATTGAATTCTGAAATTAATTTTCCTTCTCACCTGTTTCACTGAATATATGCTTCCATGTTAAATATCCTTTATAGGTGAAATTCAGAGAGCCTCCAGATAAGGGTAACAACGACTGCATTAGCTCTTCTTATGCAGCTAGGTTTTTAATGCTAGTTATGTCTTTTCTTTTGCACATTTAAATCTAGGGTGCTCATATTGCTATGAAATTTTTATAGTAGCCTCTTGGTGGCATGTGATAGCTACTGTAATTATTTTTAGAATTTATTATGAACCTAGATGTATGATCTATGTGCACCTTAATGCGTGAATATCAAAATAAAATAAGAAATGTGTTAAATAAATTTATTTGATTGGAGTGAGTGTTTGTTTTGCTTATGGATCCATATTGTGTAGCAGATTGAATGAAAGTGTATGTTGCAATTGTGCCACTTATGTTGTTGCAACTCGAGACGATCCATTGTTGCAAATGGTAACTTAGCGTCGTGGGTTGTTGCAACTGTTGTCAATTGTTTGCTTTGTTAGGACAGCACCCTTCTCTTGTCTATTGTTACTCCATAAAAAAAAAAAATTGTCTATTTTTTTTTGTTTTGCTGTCCCGGACAGCTCCCTATCTTGTCTCTGTTTTTCCATAGAAAAGAATTGTCTATTGTCGGTTGTTTCTTGTGCTAGGACAGGACTATTGCCTTGTCTATTATTATTCCACGAAAAAAAATTATCTATTATTCCTTTGTTTGTCTGTTCCAGGACAAAAAATGTCTATCCCTATCTTGTCTCTGTTTTTCCATAGAAAAGAATTGTCTATTGTCATTGTTTCTTGTGCTAGGACAGGGGACCCTGTCTTATCTATTGTTATTCCATAGAAAAAAAAAAATTATCTATTATTCCTTTGTTTCTTTGTTCGGGGACAGCTCCCTATCTTGTCTCTCGTTTTTTCTCATTACACATGTATACTTACTTGTAATATTCACATTAGTATATATCTGTTTTTCCAGATACAAAGAACTAGCAAACATGTAAACATTTATAATGGTATAGTGATGTAATAACTTATAATTTGTACATGTACATAATTATGAACTACTTGGCCAAGTATATTGTATTAACTTATAACTAGCTACCAGGTAACATGTTGTTGCATTTCCAACTTCAAAAACATGTTCTTCACCCCTCTCCGTCAATGACCTCTTGTCACAAATGCTCCTCCTCCTGCCTCGTGCAACTCTTTTTTGTATTTTCTTCCAACTAGGTTGCGGTTTGAATTTTTTTTCAAAAGATTGCCCCTATCAGCAATGGGTTTTGGGTCAAGTGTCTTTTGAAAATCATGCCCCTTACCGGATAATTTTTTTGGGTATTTTTTTTTTAAAAAATGCATGCCCCTACTAGGCAATGAGTTTTTGGTCATCAACATGTTGCAATTCTTCCACTTTTGTTGTTGCAACTTGATGCGCTTCATTGTTGCAAATGCTCATCGCTTAGTGTTGCAAATGTGTTTGCAACAATGGTCATCAACATGTTGCAATTGTGTCACTTATGTTATTGCAACCGGATACGATCCATTGTTGCAAATGGTAACTTACCGCCAGCGGGGGGTGTTGCAATTGTGGTCATCGGCTGTTGCAATTGGCTATCAACTAGGTTGCAATTTGCATTTTTGTGTTGTAACAAGGTTTTTGCAAATACTTGATTGAGACTACGCAAGGGAGGAAAGATTTGTAAAAGCGGAAAATGGCGAATGTTGAAATCATGTTATGTCTCATTTGTTGCAATTATGGACACTCCAATGTTGCAAATGGAGTTTTTATCGGCTTTGTAGTCACAAGTGTGTTTATCACCCTTGTTGCAAATGGTTGTTAACCAAAGTTGCAATCCTCGACTTCTTGGCGTTGCAACCGGAGACAGTCATTTGTTGCAAATGGTAATTTACCGGCCCTTTTGTGTGTTTGCAACGGTGGCCATCAACATGTTGATATTGTGTCACTTTCGATTATTTGCAACCGGAGGCGATCCATTGTTGTAAATGGTAACTTACGGTCATGGGGTGTTGCAACCGTGGCATCTTCCTCATTGCAATTGGCTATCAACAAGGTTGCAACATGTATGATGTTGCAATTGTGATTGGTCTAGTCTCGCGGTTGCAATTAGTAGAGTACACATATAGGGTGTATAAAATACACGTTGTTCACTAGCTAGGCTTGCAACTAGGTTGCATGTTGTAGCAACAAGCGGTGCGGTTGCATGTAACCAGGTTGCAACAAGCTAGGCTTGCAACTAGGTTATAAAAAATACATTCTAAGTGGTTACAAGAGTTCACTACACTACACAAGTTGCAATTGAGTTGTAGTCATGATGGCAACTCATAGTACGATGAAGTTACAATTACGTACTTTCGAAAAAAAAAAAGTTTGTCAAATATAGTCATATTGGATCTTATTTTGTTAAGCATATTTTTTTCAACAACCTGGTGCAAACGGATCTAAAATTAGAGCTACGGTTTAGGAGATATTGCATTTTTAGATCCGAAACAAAAAGATTCCCGCATGCGGGATGGGCGGTGGAGAGATTAGCTAGCGTGTCCGCTGGTTTTGTAACCGAACGCGGACGGTGTTGCAAACCGAATCTGATCTTGGTTGTAATTGGTGCCCGATGACCACCGCGGGAAGGAGGTGGGGGGAGGCGGGAAACCAGGTTGCGGGAATGAGGTGGGAGAGGTGGAGAGGCGGGCCCATTAGTGTCAATTTGATGAACAACATCTTGACTGCGACATGTTGGGTGCATTTGATGTAACAAATGCACCCGTGCATTGTAGGCTGCCGAGTTTAGGGTTAATGTCATCTGTCGAGTTTAGGGTATATGGTTTTTGCTGAGTTTAGGGTTCATGGATTTTACCGAGTTTAGGGTTGATGACGTTTGCTGAGTTTAGGGTTCATGTCGTTTGCCGAGTTTAGGGTTGATGACGTTTGCCGAGTTTAGGGTTCATGTTGTTTTCTTTTTTAAAAAGCATGCCCCTACTAGACAATGGGCTTTTGGTCATCAACATGTTGCAATTCTTTTGTTTTGGTTGTTGCAACTTGTAGATTTTCACTGTTGCAAATGCTTTCCTACCAGCTCCGTTTGCCGAGTTTAGGGTTTATGTCGTCTGTTGAGTTTAGGGTATATGATATTTCCGAATTTAGGGTTCATGGATTTTGCCGAGTTTAGGGTTGATGACGGTTGTTGAGTTTAGGGTTATTGGCGTTTGCCGAAGTTTAGGGTTGATTGTAGTTGCCGAGTTTAGGGTTTATGACGTTTTGCCGAGTTTAGGGTCAATTGTTTTTGCTGAGTTTAGGGTTGATGTCATTTGCCGAGTTTAGGGTTCACGCCGTTTGCCAAGTTTAGGGTTCATGTTTTTTTTAAAAAAGCATGCCCCCTACTAGACAATGGGATTTTCGTCATCAACATGTTGCAATTCTTTTGCTTTGGTTGTTGTAACTTGTTGATTTCCAATGTTGCAAATGCTTTCCTACCAACTCCGTCACGAAGTTTAGGGTTAATGTCGCCTTGAGTTTAGGGTATATGATTTTTGCCGAGTTTAGGGTTCATGGATTTTGTCGAGTTTAGGGTTGATGACGTTTGCCGAGTTTAGGGTTCATGTCGTTTGCCGAGTTTAGGGTTGATGACGTTTGCGAGTTTAGGGTTCATGTTGTTTTTTTTAAAAAAGCATGCCCCCAACTAGACAATGGGTTTTGGTCATCAACATGTTGGAATTCTTTTGCTTTGGTTGTTTCAACTTGTTGATTTTCACTATTGCAATGCTTTCCTACCAGCTTCGTGTGCCGAGTTTAGGGTTAATGTCGCCCTGTTGAGTTTAGGGTATATGATTTTTTCCTAAGTTTAGGGTTCATGGATTTTGCCGAGTTTAGGGTTGGTGGCAGTTGTCGAGTTTATTACTTTATTACATTAGTTGTAACTGGACTACTATCCATGTTGCAATTGTAGGATGCGACGTTTGCAATTACTCCAGGTTGTAACAAGATCTGGACTACTATTCGCGCTTCGTCGTCGAAATGCACCAAGCGCCGCCGTGATTTCTCCCCACCATGCTTTCTGCTCTACCCCATTTCAGCGGCGCACTCGCCCGGCACCCGTGCTTCCGATTTGGTTGTTGGCACACCAAGCATAATTGTTTTAGTAGTTTTGTTGCAACTAGCCTAAGGCACCGGTAGTAATTCGGTTCACTTTGACTGTTTTTAATGGAGCTCAATCCACGCACTATAAGGTCGTATGTGTTGTAACTGCACCTACCTGTGTATACAGTAGTAATTGGTTTTGATTTACTGTTGTAACTTAGACCATTGCATTGGTAGCAATTCATTTATTTTTTTTATTTGGGCACCTTTTTTATATCATTGAAACTGTGCCCATACACATAATAGCGATTGGTTTAGTCTTTTTGTCATAACTGGCCCATGACACTAGTTGCAATTTGGTTTATTTAGATTTTTTTATCATAGCTCAACCCACACATTCATGGGTCGCAACTATGCCGATATACATAGTAGTAAATGTTTTAGTAGCTTTGTTGCAGCTAGCTCATAAAACCGGTGGTAATTCGGTTCACTTTTGATTTTTTTTTTTTTTAGCTCAACCCACAAATCCTTCTTGTGATTTTCTTCTATAGGCAATTAGCACTCACATTTCAAACGAAATTTAATCATCAACCTGTACATGTGCCATTCTTACGTCCAACTGAAAGCAAAAAAAATCTAAAAATAGGATTCACATATATGATCCAATTCCTAATAAACATACAACATTTGCTCCTTTCTTGACTTAAACAGAGCAGGCCTCTAACCAGCCGCTGCACGCACAGGGAGCCACTAGGGCAACTGAGCCCCTGCCCATAATGACATCTCTTTCACTAGTGGAGCAGCCAACAGGATAAAGAAGCCCAATAGAAACTACAAAGTACCTGAATGGCATCTGTCATACATCCACCAAACACTATATATGGCTGTAAGAAAAACGAGAACAAATAAATCATTTCACCAACAGTTGCAAATAAGGAGAATGTAACCAGCAAGAATACAATAAAGCAAGGAAGTAACTACCTGAAGAATACTATCAATAGAACAAAGCACTAGCTAACTCCTCACTGAACTTATTCATGTCGGCATCTTCTATGAGAGGTTCATTTTCTGACCATGGGCGCCGTCGCAGCTGCTGCTCGAACTCGCCCGAGTCCAAATGTTGCCGGCAGAGAATGAGCCCAAATCAGACGAGCCAGAGATTGAATCCGCCGTCACCCTCCATGTGCGGCTCTGGGATACAGTGTTTCTGCTCACACACAAAAATATCAAATGTCACAGCAAAACTATTACTAGTGGATATCACTAAACTCTACTGGAAATATGTCACAATTCACAACACAGGAACAGGAAATGCCATGGTTCATTACACATGGCATCTGTTGAATGAATCTATCTAAGATGCAAATGCATAAAAACTAGTGATCTGATCTGACCTGACAGAAGTTGCCTCACCTGAATGAAGAGCCCCCAAATGTGGCGTGGATAATCAAAACTATTACGTAGAGGAAAGTTGTCGACAACTGAATAATATATAGATAATGAACACCTACGACTAGCTGAATCACATTTACAGTTTGCTGAATTAACAACCTAGCTGAATCAGTGTGTGATGGCCAGCCACCGCTTGATCTAAATATGTATATAGGCCAAATTAGTGTAGCACTAGTGGACTGAAATTAAGTGTAGCACTAACTCCCTAAGGTACAGCAGAAATTCACCTTAGCAGTGAGCGGAAACTGAGGTAGTGGAGTAGCGGGAAGGAGAGGAACTCATATTGCAGGAAGGACGGGAGGCTTCTGATTGCACGATTCGTTTGGTGGAGACCATCGCCACACATCATGGTGATATGCAGGTCACCGTAGATCAGGTTACCGACGTCGCTGGGGACCTGCACGCACCGCCGTCGGTGGAGCCGCAAGTGGCCTGCCGTGGCTACCCGTGAGCGCCGGACTTGGGGGCCTCCGAGGAGGGCGTCAGAGGGGAGCGGGCGGGCTGTGCAGGCTACCGCACCACTAGTTGGCCAGCATCTAAGAGAAGTGAGCGCCGTCGCTGGAGGTGAGGAAAGGTTAGGGAGAGGGCCCGCCGCCGGCCGAGACTGCGAGCTACAGCCGGAAGCCAGGGACCGAGGAGGGGCTGCGCCGGTGGAGGGCCGCGCTGCCGCGGGCGCTGCCGTACAGGCGAGGATTGGGCCGCGCCGCCACTGAGAGATGTTGTGCCCGCGGATCGAGCGCACTCCACCTGGATTCGTCGTCGGGTATCGCGTGGATGCGCGCCGCCAATGTGCCGTGTCCGGAGGCGGATAAGTAGCCGGTGGTGGCCTGGCGGTTGGGTGTGGGGCGCCGTGCGGTTATGGTTTCCTGGTTGCTTTACGCCGGCGGTGGGGAAGCTGGGAGGAGCTGGGGTGGTGGGCGGCAGATGCAGGAAGCGGGGGGCGCTGCGGCCACGACCGAGGAAGCTTAGCTAGCAGAGGTGCTGGGCTGGTTGGGTGCATTTTATCTGAGAATGCACCCGGGTGCATTTTAGGCTTGCCGTATATATATATATATATATATATATATATATATAATGTTCACATAGTATACATATTATAATATATTTTATTTTATATATAAACTTTTTATCTGTTATGTAGCCTTTTTATTTTCACGACATGTTAAATGATATGTTTTCTATTTTTTTTCTACAACATTATTCTTGTACTGTCATATTTTTTTTTTTAGTTAAATGGTATAGCACAACGTTTAATATATAACGCTACGTTTCATATTCTTGTACTGTCTGGTGCTAGGTTGTGTGTCGCGATTCCGAGTATCTTCATGAGCACTTTGCTTGCCATTGCCTGCTGCTCAGGTTTTGAAATAACGCTAGATGCAAATGAAAGGGTTCAGCAGTGCTACGAGGGTCCAGCGACCAGCGCTAAGTGGGCAGTGGCGTCTTCCTGCAGTTGAATTACCGAGCCGGCGTGCTGCCCACCTGGCCATCCGCCCCGGCGAATTGGCAGCGCCAAGTCTGTTTGTCCTTGCGTTTTTTGTTACATTACTAGTTTATTATTACACAGCGCGTCGCTTCAGGCCCAGCTGACAGCAACCCACCTATGATCACATTGCTTTGCCAGTCGGTGAAAAATGTAGATCCATTATTGCCGCAATGGCGCCCAGTTTGTTATAAAGAACAGCAACTTTACCAAAAGTCGGTGAAGGCAAACACCTTTACCGTGATTGCATCTTCACAAGCATGGAAGACAAGACACAAGAGGTCCTAAAAAGACACGTTTGCTGGAGCCATGATCGAATTTACATCCCTCCTCTGCGTGCAGCCTGCATGAATCACTGTTAGCAAGCAGGAAAGACCCCGTGAGCGGAGTCAGTCGTCGTCGTCACGTCAGTGGAGGCTAGCTTCTCGGATGTACTACTGTGCTCGTGGCTATCATCAGTCGAGTCTTGGAGCTCGTGATATTTGTCGTAATTAGAAGAAGAGTAGTACATGTACATGTACACACAGAGATAGAGAGTTCCTTTTTATTTATTTATTTTTGAATGGAGCTCGTGATATTTGTCGTAATTAGAAGAAGAAAGGAAACCAGCATACGTAAAAAACAAATTTACAGGCGAAATCCAAATCACCCACACCGAGCTATGGAGAGCTCCCTCTGCTCCCGGACAACTCCTTGCCAAATACACACTCACTGGACAAGAACAAATAGACCCAGGTGAAGGAAAAAAAAAAAAAAAACGATCCAGACAAATTGAAACTTAAAATATTACTTTGCATATATTTCATAATGATAAAGGTGGATAATTTATATAATCCACTAGTACAGAAAAACTTAATGGAGGCGGTCAAAACTGGTTAAGTGAGGTGGGCAAAGCAATCGCCTCCAACGAAAGGTCACCGTTATCTGGTGACCTAACAGAGGAAGCGGCAACCCGCCAGCCTTTTGGTTTATCGATTAACCGAGGGCAAGGCCAAGAAAGACAACCGCCTCGGTTAATGACCATTAACGGCAGTTACCATAACATGACCGCCTCCGTTAAGATATTAACCGAGGCGGTCGCCTTAAACCAACCGTCTCTGTTAAAATATTAACGAGGGCGGACTGTTATTATCTGCCCGCCTCTGTTAATGTTTTTCAGTTTAAGAAAAATAAAATAGTATCTGCAATTTCATTTGAATTTGAAAGGAATTCAGTTATCAGAAATAAAACATATAGAAACAAAAGAACACTAATTAACGAGCACAAACATATATATAACACATTCATACATCCATCGAGTTCTTCGTCTCGTCCTTATCCATCGTATCATCAGGAAACCAACATCATCATCATTAAAGTTATTACATGCATGTCTTGATGAAAGTACTACAGATAAGTCCGCTACTTACATTTCCCCGGCCCCTAATCCAAATAGGTCTGGCAACGCGTAATCCGGGACATGTAGCTCGGTGCTCCAGTTTCTAATCTTGTGGAACTTGTCTAGCAGCGCTAAAGGACTCTCCTCGTTGAAGAATGGCCGCCCTTCATGCACGCAGGCGTCTGCGATGAACTTACATATGTCAGCTACTGTTTGAATGTAGCTTTTCTCGTCGACCCGGGCCTTTCGCCACCAGCCTTGTGCTTTCTTGAGCTGCCGCCAGCTTGCGCTGTATCTACTGCAGGTCCTCAAGTACTCGCAAACGTAGAACCCACATAATAATGTTCCTTCAGGTTGTTTGGTGCACTGCATGATGTATATAGCATTAGAACATAAATATCAGATTTGACGGACTACTACATGTTTTATCTTTTATAAAGCTATATATCAGATTTGACGGACTACTACATGTGGCAAATGAAAGCCCATGATAATCCCATGATAATCTCTTGGCCCAAACAGGACTACTAAAACTTTGGTTTTGTCATGTCTTCGTCCGAGTTCGCCGAACATAACAATTCGAAAACTTTGAATACGAAATATGAGATCTTCAAACAAATAGATTATAGTTTATACAAAATAATATTTGAAAATTCACAACTAAATTTATTTGAGTATATGGATTATATTCTTTAAAAAAATTTGGTACCAATTTTTTATATTACTTGATTTAAAAAGAACTATTTATGAATTTTAGAGATTTATGTAATATTTGATTATTTTTAGATAAAATATTTGTATATGAACAACCTTTGAAACAAGCCAAGGGCTAAAGATGTCCGTTTTTTGTAGTGGAGGGCCGTGCACATGTGGTTTAGAGTTTGAGGGCAAAATTCATACTTCGATAACAATTCTAGACCTAAAAAGGGACTATTTCCGAAATGTTAAGCATAAAAAATGAAGCTTTATTTGACATTCCAAACTAACAACTGTGATGATACGCGATTGGTAGTAATATAGTGCAAAACGATTGCTGAAGCACGCAGCCTGCCCATAGTATTTAGCAGGGGATCGCCCATAGTTTGGTTGTGGGATCCTGGGCTGGTGGGCCTTACTAGGCCTTCAGGTGGGAGGAAAAAGGAGTACGAACATATGTTTTTTCTTTTTGCTTCCCCTCAAAAAAATGTTTTTGTGCTGGTTGTTTTATAGGGTATTCAATTTTGTGGTTTTTTTTTTGAGATTACACAACAACCACGGGCGCTCAACACGCACGCACACTCACCCCTATGAACACACGTCGCAAAACCCTACCCCTATGAGCACCTTCGAAGGACTGAGCCGGCAAATCTTGAAGTTCGAAGTCACCACAGCGCCTCGCTATCGATGGGGGCGTCGCCTACCACTTAGTGCATAAGCGCCGAAAAATCCTGAAATAAATCCGGGATAATGTGTCGCACCCGGGTTTTGAACCCTGGGTGGGAGCCTCCCAACCAATGGCCTTTTGCCATTTCTTGCCGTGAGCCCCCTTGACGGTGGTATTTTCTTTTATTTCAATACACATATATGTATACAGAATATATATAAACTTTTTTCAAAAAAAATAGGGTATTCAACCAGGTACCATAGAATACAAGAAGGCCCGCCCCTGCTCGATCTCATCCTTTCTATGTCAGATAAAGGAAACTTTGTTAGCTAGTGATCATTCATGGCACATTATGAGAAAGCAGACCACGTAGGGTAGCTACAGGAAAAAAGAACAATGGATCTCACTCAGGGTATTCATATAGACCATCCACAAGTTAGGTCATTTATTGCATTTCAACACCTGCGTGTGCTGGCTTTTGAGCATTGCAAATTTTCTTCATTTGATACCTGGAGGTTTCAACACCGGTGCTATCTATGCGTCTAGGAAGTGTATCAACTTCATTTGAGGAGCTGCAGATATCCTTGTGACAATGACCAGTCCAAGAGTAAATACGTTGTGTTTAGGATCTGGGCAACAGTTTGTGAAGGATATGGGCAACCAATATGAACTCAGGGTGCTCAGGACCATCACTGAACATTATCTAAAAGGGACCATCACAGAAAGGATGGATGTGAGCATGCAGATTGACTTAATGATGTCTCCAGGCAATCTCCAGAAGTTGAGAACATTTGTGTTGCCGAATTCCAGAAGTTTGTGCTCACTGAGGACTTGAGTGTTTTATTCAGTATCCGGCATAATGATGACGATATGTCCTTCAGCCATTACGACAAATCTCCAAGACGTTGAGTTTAGGATCCACAGTATCTGTCACTACCTTTGTTTGCAGTTTCTCACTTGACTTCTGAAAGTCATTGTGGATTGGCAGTGTAGGGATCAGAAAGGATCGGCTGCATTGTGGCAGGCAATTGAAGGTGTGAGCCATAGGAAGAGTGAAAGCCTCAGCACTTTCTATTCATTGAGACCAGTATATATAGGTTACAATCAAGGTGCATGACTTAACGTTTCAACTTCTAGATGGTTCATATTCTAATAGAAGGTCATCGCCCAACCGACCCACACACTCGAACTGTCGCGAAAGTGTAATTTCTGTTGGCTTCTCTTATTCTTTCTGTGGAAGTTTCGATCAAGGTACCCTTATTGTCTTGTGCGCTGTGGTTAAATGCGGATGCCTTGCTGAAATTAAGTTTCAGTCTCCTGCCGTGTCATCAGATCAGACCCCTTTGACGAACGATGATACTGCCCATGCACAACTGTGTCGATATTCAGGCGATGGACTCTGTAGCGAATCCGGCAAGAGCGGACAGTGGTTGAGCAGGCAACGATGAAGCCGGTCTTCAAGTCTTGGGCCGTGGGCGTTTCGTGTGACCGACATGTTGTCGAGTATTGGGCCAAGGGCCTTGTATGATGGCGGCTATATCAGCCGAGGGCGGATGGGTGGACGATTATTGAACACCTGAACTTTACTCTGTATTCGTTATTCAGTTCTTCAGTTTGTTCGTTATTTCAATTCCTTCGATCCCAAGTTACCAATTGTGTTCGTGTTCGTTGTGTCTCCATGCAGCTCACATCGGGGCCTGATCCGTGGCTTTGGCAATTGGTATCGACTCCGTTCTCCTTGATCGCCGCCTCGCACGCTGCAGCAAAGGGGACGGTGGCGCTCTCTGCTGCTACTGCCACCGAAGAGGAAGCCGACCAAGTTCCAGATCGAGATGGAGAAATCCATGGAGGAGTTTGCGGCAATATGAAGTGATGAACAAGAAGTTCGAAGGGTTCCGGGGTTGATGCGGTCGACGCCGACAAGTTGGAGGGTCTCGAATCATGGAAGACGACCGCCCGACCAGTCGTTCGGGACTTCGCTTCGGAAAGCGGAGGTGGTGGAGAATCGGGTTGGGCGGCAAAGGTGGGACTGCGGCGTTGGAGACACTTCCACCGCACCCAGCGACCTTGGGGCCACCTCCTCCATCAACGCTCTGAATCCGCCTCAACTACCATCGACTACGGCGCCGTTGGCATCCGCATCTTCACCGGTAGCACCATCGACGCCCGCGCCCACGCCACCGCTTCACGCTGCCCTCTTTTTGACGACCTACAAGGCGCCGGAGCATTTCCACGGCCACCTCCGATCATGGTGAACTACTCTTTCGGGCCCGTTGACGATGATGCCTCACGCGTCGACGCCACCGGGGAGTTTCAGTTTCAGTCGAGGCGGATGCGCAATTTGGCGCATCCACCGCCTTGTCCACTAGGGTTTTGGACCTAAGCGTGGCACCCATTCCGTCACCAACCGCCATCATCGGGTAACGGCAGACAGCCCATGGGGCATCGTGCCGACGGCTAGGGGATCAAGGGACCCAACCGCGCATACATCTCGGGGTATGATCAACAAACCTCATGCTATGTAATTTTGGGAGTCATGATATGGATCTTTGTTCCTCGGGAGAATGATCATGTTCATAGAGCTCGCTCTCCACCTTTTCCTAAAATGGAGTTTCCTAAATTTGATGGTACTAACTTTGAGGCTTTGGCGTGATAAGCTGCGAGATTTTCTTCGAGGTAGATGCGGTGGATGTCTCTCTGAAGATGAGATTTGCGGCCCTCAACTTTAAAAAAAAGGGTCATCAGCGATTTGGTTGCAATCGGTTCAAGGCAAGTCAAGGATTACCGATTGGGACATTCTCTGTGACAAGGTCATGAAGAAGTTTGATGCGAATCAAGTATCAATTGATGCTGAATCAATTTGAGCAACCGAAGCGTAAGGGAACCGTCAATGAGTATATGGAAGAATTTAGCAAGTGGGCTCATGGGCCATTACTCTACAAACAACAGCTTATGATGACACCTATTTTGTCACTTTCTTCATCTCGGGGACCGAAGGATGAGATCGGAAAGAGTTATTGTGCTACATCGGCCAAAGGATGTTGATTCAGCTTGCAATTTGGCTTTGATTCAAGAAGATGAGCTGGCCAAGTCTAAGGTCAGATTGGGAAACAAGGAGTTTAACAAAGGGGCATTCAAGAATTGGAAGCGATCCGAGACCGACCGACCAAGAACAAGGGAGCAAAACCTAAAAATGAGGACAAGTTATCTGCATTAAGAGAATTTAAAGAAGAATGGCTTGCATTTAGATGTGGAGACAAATGGGCCAAGAATCACAAGTGTCCCGCTCAAGTACCCCTACATATGATTGAGGAATTCCTTGATGCCCTAGAAGACACCGGATCGACTCGGAGAATGGGGAAGAGGATTGTGAGGGTAATTGAAAACAATTATGGCAATTGGGCATGCATTGACCGAGAAGACCCAAAGAAGGATAACCATGAGGCTATGTGCTAGGATTGGCAAGTCGCAAATGTTAATATTGGTTGACTCAGGCGATTAATGGGGACATTTATTAGCAAGGATTTGGCTGAGAATTTATCGACTCGTTGAGTGATTGCACCCCTACTCGGTGATAGCTTCCGATGGTAGTCCCATGATCTCATTACAAGAGGATTGAGCACCTCGGTTGGGTTGTCGGGGCATACTTTTTGAATCGATGTTGGTATTACGCCTTTGAAATGTTTTGACATGATTCTAGGTGAGAATTGGTTGGAAGTCGTTAGTCCATTGTGGGTCCATTGGGGTAAGAAACAGATGAAGATAACATATAAAGGGAAGAGGGTGTTGCTTCAAGGGTTGCAACAAGATACATCTAAGTGCAGTGTGGTGAGCAACAACAAGCTTAAGGGTTTATTGAAAAGTCAGGCTGTAGCTTATTGTGTGCGGTACTGACTGCTCAACGAAAAAGTTAAGAGGCCCCCCGGTGTTCGAGGTGATTCAAAAGTTGATATCCAGTTATGAGGATATATTCCAAACTCCTACAGCTCTTCCCCCACAAAGACCCTGTGATCATAGAATTCATTTGATCCCTGGTGCTCAACCAGTCAATGCTAGGCCATATAGATACTCCCCACAACAGCAAAATGAGTTAGAAAAGCAATTGACAGAGATGCTACAAAGTGGGATTATCAAGTTCAAAGACAAGCCGATATGCCTCACCTGTGCTGCTGGTTAAGAAGAAGGATGGGTTTGAGCAGATTTTGTGTAGACTGTAGGCAACTAAATGCCCAAATCTGTAAAAACAAACACCCAATGCCCGTAGTTGAAGAATTGTTGGATGAGCTTCACAATGCCAAGTGGTTCACCAAATTGGATTTGAGGGTGGTTATCACCGATATGTGTACAATCTGAGGATACACATAAAAACCGCCTTTAAAACCCATAGTGGATTATATGAGTTCTTAGTCATGCCTTTTGGCTTGATAAATGCCCCTGTAACATTTCAAAGTGTGATGAACCAGATCTTTGCTCAATTACATAGGAAAGGAGTTCTGGTGTTCATAGATGATATCCTGATCTATTCATCTAGTCTGGAGGCCCATGTTGCCCTACTCAAAGAGGTGTTTCGGATATTGAGAAAAAACCAGTTCTATGTCAAAATGTCCAAATGTTCTTTTGCTCAGCAGGAGGTGAAGTATTTGGGACATGTCATATCAGCAAAAGGAGTTGCCACTAAAAATTCAAAGTTTCAAGCTATGGAGGAATGGCCTGTACCTAAGAATATTAAGGAACTGAGAGGTTTTCTTGGCTTAACTGGGTATTATAGAAGATTCATTAAACATTATGGCCTCATTTGTAGACCTCTGTCTGACTTATTGAAGAAAAACAATCCTTTTGTATGGACTTCTAAATCGAGGAAGCATTTCAGCCCCTCGAAACAGGCATTAGTGCAAGCACCGGTTCTAGCATTACCAAACTTTGACAAGCCTTTTATCCTAGAAACAGATGCAAGTGAAGTGGGGTTTGGGGCTGTATTGATGCAGGATTGTCACCCTATAACTTACCTCAGTAAGGCAGTGAGTAAGAAGAATCAAACTCTCTCCACCTATGAAAAGAATGTTTGGCTATTATTATGGCAAAGGATAGATGGAGGTCATATTTACAGCATATGGAGTTTTTGATCAAGACAGCACCATAAAAGTATTCTTCGCTTGTTGGGGCATAGAGTGAATTCAAAGATTCAGCAGAAAGCTCTCTACAAACTAATGGACCTTCAATTCAAGATTGTCTATAAGCAAAGAAAGACAAATATAGCAGCTGATGCCCTATCAAGATGCCATCCTATGCAAAAGAAATTCATCTTTGTGTCCTCTCTGTGGTACAATGAATGGATGGATAGAATTAAGATGGGATATGAGGATGACCCAAAAAGCAGTGCAATTTTTGGCTAACCCAAATTCTGAAGATCCACAGTTCAAGGGGTTTTAGGTGGATAATGGTTTGATAAGACAGTTTGGGAGAATTTGGTTGGGAATCAATAAAGTAGCTCAACAACATATCATTCAGGCTATTCACAAAGATCGAGTTGGAGGACATTCAGGAGTATTGCCCACATATCACAGAATAAAGAAACCCTTTATCTGGCCTAAAATGAGAGAAGATATTGAGCTTTATATCAAGAGTTGTACTGTTTGTCAACAGGCCAAGGTGGATCACAACAAACCTGCTAGACTTCTACAGAGTACTCAGGTGATGGACTCTGTAGCGAATCCGGCAAGAGCGGACAGTGGCTGAGCAGGCAACGATGAAGCCAGTCTTCAAGTCTTGGGCTGTGGGCCATTTCGTGTAACCGACATGTTGTCGAGTATTGGGCCAAGGGCCTTGTATGATGGCGGCTATATCAGCCGAGGGGCGGATGGGTGGATGATTATCGAACACCTGAACTGTATTCATTATTCAGTTCGTTATTCAGTTCTTCAGTTTGTTCGTTATTTCAATTCCTTCGATCCCAAGTTACCAATTGTGTTCGTGTTCATTGTGTCTCCACCCAGCTCACATCAGGGCCTGATCGGTGGCCTGCCAAACTGCTGGCCGGCTTGTTAGTTTCTGTGCAATTAAGATGACGCAATTAGCCATTGTGTGCTGTCATAAGTGTCCGTCTGTCTCGACAAGACATATATGGAGTATTTTGATCATTATGACAGTACAGTACAGGAGGTCGGTTGGTGTGTATATGGAGTATTTTGATCAAGTTTACCACATCCCATTGTCAACGTAGTACTCAGTCAGTCAGTCAGTCTGCTTGGAATGCGGTGTTACAACTTGGATCGCCTGTGTTCTTTAAAAGCAGAGCTTCAGATTGTATGTTGTTTGGTGTCCACCATCGAATGTCTATAGCACTGTAGCGTGGCAAAAATTGTATGCAGTCTGACTGCACAGATGCTCGGTGCAGACCTACGTCCGATAGAAGCCACGCGTCGGGAGGAATTCATCACGTGGCCAGCGCCAGGCGAGGAACGGCTTCACGTGGCCAGGAGCAAGCCGATGTGCTATTGAAGAGCAGAAGTTGAGCAGGACGTACAAGTAGATCAACCAAACAGTGGATCGCCTCATGTGGCCCTAGGATGCAACACTCAGTGCAATCATTCACATGTCTATCAAGATGGCTTTAAACAAACAGTCGCTTGGCTGTTCGAGCCGTGCCTTGATAATTCTTTGCTTGGGCCTCGAGAGGTCAGCAACTGATGGGCCGGACGGGCTAATTTCGCAAGCAGCATCTTTAAGGAGGCTCCAGGACGCTGTCCTTGAAA